>JAJTUV010000358.1:0-600000 GCA_021653895.1 Mastomys natalensis
AAGCACATGAAGAAAGAAGACCAAGTGTGGGTTCTTCTATCCTTCTTAAAGGAGTAACAAAATACTCAACGGAGCAAATATGGAGACAAAGTGTGGGACAGAAACAGAAGGAGGGGCCCTCTGCAGACCATTCCACCTGGGTATCCATCTCATGTATAGGCACCAAAGGTAGACGTTGATGTAGATGCCAGAAGTGCAAGCTGACAGGAGCCTGATATAGCTGTCTCCTTTGATGTCTGCAAGAGTCTGACATATTCAGAGGCAGATGCTCACAGTTAACCTTTGAACTGATCAAGGGGTTCCCAATGGAGGAGTTAGAGTGAAGACTGAAGGAGTTGGAAGGGTTTGTGGCACCATGAGGAGAGTAACAATACCAACCAACCAGAGCTCCCCGAGAATAAACCACCAGCCTGGGAGCACATAGAGAGGGACCCATGTCTCCAGCTGTATATGTAGGAGAGGATGGCGTTGTTGGGCATAGGTGGGAGAGGTGGTCCAATGAAGGCTATATGCCAAGTATGGGGGAATTCAAGGGTGGGAAGGTAGGAGTTGGGGGGTAGGTGGGGGCACATCCTCATGGAAGCAGGAGGAAGAGGTACAGGATAGGGAGTTCCTGGGTGAGGGGTGGAGTAATGGGGTAAGGGCTTAACATCTGAAATGTAAATAAAATACCCAATAAATAATATTTTTCCATTTTGTAGGCCAGAGAAAGACAGAGAGAGAGAGAGAGAGAGAGAGAGAGAGAGAGAGAGAGAGAGAGGATGAATCTTGGGCATTGAAAAACACAATAGAATAAAGAAAATCTAGGTCAAAAAAAAAAAAAAACAGCAAAGACAAAAAAATTTCCTGGCATAAATAATTGGAAAAGAAGAAGAAGCCCACAAAAAATATCTTTAACAAAGTTATAGAAGAATAATTTATCAACTTAAAGAAAGGTATATAATCAGAGTACATACATAATGCCAGATCGATGGGACCAGAAAAGAAAGGCCCCTCAGCACATAATAATCAAATCATTAACCATGTACAAACAGATAAAGAAATATTAAAACTAGAAGGGGTAAAAATGAAGTAACATATTAAGATAGGCCTCTTAGAGTAATATTTGAGTTCTCAATGGATAAACTAAAATCCTGAAGTACAAGGGATTGGTCTGATGCTGTTTTAGTCAAATGCTAAATTTTGTGCCCCAAGATATGGTTACCCCTCCAACCATGAGGAACCTTCCAGGACTAACAATCATAATACAAAGATAAGTTAAGACATTACATGATAAAAACAAATTTAACAATATCAAATATCTTTCTATAAATACAACACAGTAGACATTCCAAGAAAAACTCCAACTTATAATGTCAAATAGAGACAAGAAAACTCAGAAAATAATCACACACATACACACACCACACACACACACACACACACACACACACACACAGCAGGGGTGAGCATACCAAAACGAAATCACAGAAATCAACAAACACACTACTCACAGATACTTCTCAACATCAATTGTACAAATTTTGCATTAAAAAGAAACAGACTAACAGAAAGGATGGGAAACAATCTATCTTGATGATGTGTTTAATAAACACTAACATCAAGGATGAATATCATGTCAGGGTAAAATATTGGAAATATATTTCAATGAAATGACCCTAAGAAGCAAGCTGGTATAGGCATTTTCATGATTAATAAAATAAAATTCAAACCAAAATTAAGTGATAGGGAAGAACACTACATATACATCAAAGAAAACATTCATCAAGAAGGCATTGTAATTGTTAACATATAATCAGCAAGCTCAAGGACAACAAAATACTAAGCTAAACAATACTACATGTTAAATAATATTTACTATCAGACACTGATAAAATGAGAGATTTCAATACTTTATTCTTAATAATAGACAGGTCATACAAAAAGAAATGTTGGAGCTAACTGACAAAATGGATCTAACAGACATATATAAAATATTTACCATAAACATAGAAGAATAAACTTTCTTTCAGCACCTCATGATATTTTCTCCAAACTCACTACACATTTGGACATAAAATAAATCTGAAAAGATATAAGAAAATTGAAATAACATATTGCCTTCTATCTCAGCACCATGGAATAAAGATAGATACCAACAACAGAAACAGCATTGAATTAAAATATTCATGGAAACTGAACAAGTTACTACTAAATGAACAATGATATAAAAGAGAAATTAAAGACTATAATTCACTAAAAATAAATATAAATTGTATTCAATTTTTTGGGACAGGATAAAAGCTGTTTCGAGAGGCAAGTTTATAGCATGAAGTGTCTACATTTAAAAAAAAAAAAATAGAGGGCTGATAAGATGACTCAGCGGTTAAGAGCACTTACTTCTCTTCCGGAGGTCCAGAGTTCAAATCCCAGCAACCACATGGTGGCTCATAACCATCTGTAATGAGATCTGATGCTCTCTTATGGGGTATCTGAAGATAGGTACAGCATACTTACATATAATAAAAAAACGTTTTGGCTGGAGAGAGTGGAGCCAGAGCCAGAGAGATAAGGGAACTGGAAAAAAAATAGAGTGATCTCATATAAGGTTAATTTTGTTTTTAAATGAACAAAATTAAAAGTGAAAATAGAGACATAACAACACACATAGAAGAAATACAGAGCTTCCAGTGGCATAGTTTAAAAACCTCTACTCCACCAAATTGAACAATCTAAATAAGAAATGGATAATTTTTGTGATATATACACTTACAAAAATTAAATCAATATCACATAAACATTTTAAATAGAATCATAACCCCTGGGGAAATTGAAGTAGCCCTTAAAAGTTAGCCAACCAATAAAAGCCCAGGGACAAATGTATTTAGCATGGGATACTACCACACTTTTAAATAAGAGTTAATTCCTTACATTATTCCACAAAATAGAAACAAAGGGAACCTTGACATATTCATCTTATGAAACCACAAGTAACAAGTTACTGAAACTATATAAATACTGAACAAGGAAAGAAAATCACAGACTATTTCTCTTAAAATGTACATGTAAAAGTTCTCACTAAAACACTGGCAAACCAAATACAAGAACACATGAAAAATGATCATCCACTGTGATCACATAAGCTTCATGCTCCAGACGCAGAGATGGTCCAACATAAGTAAATATATAACTGTAGCCCACCATATAAACAGACTGAAAGACAGAACCACATGATCATATCACTAAATACTATCTTCCAATATTGTCTTCAATTTCTTTTTTCAGGGAGTTCAAGTTCTTGTCATATAAATCTTTCCCATGTTTGGTTAGAGTTACACCAAGATATTTTATATCATTCATGGGTATTATAAAGAGTGCTGTTTCCCTAACTTCTTTCTCAGCTCATTTACCATCTATATAAAGAAGGGCTGCTAATTTATTTGAATTAATATTGTATCCACCCACTTTGCTGAGGTGTTTATCAATTCTATGGGTTCTTCATACAAATTTCTGGGGTCTATAATGTGTACTATTATAGCATTTGCAAATAGTGATGCATTGACTTATTTTTCTTTTTTCTTTTTTTTTTTTTTTTTTTTTTTTAGAAAAAAAGCAAAGATTTTATGAAACAAAGTAAAAAATTGCCTCCTACAGTATTTTCTGATACTGGAGAAAAATGTCCAGAAAAAAACTGAAATATACTTTTGGTAGCATACATAAATTAATACAATGTAAAATAAATAATCTCTATTTTCTAATAAAAATTAATATAAATTACTTCAATAAATTTATAACTAGTTTATCTTTACCATTGAACATTTAAGAATGCTAAGATTTTAGATCAATGAAAATCAAAAATACCTGAAGTAAAACACATTTAATAAGAACGTTATTATGATCCACTGAGAGAATAACTGAAAGAAAATTTCTACCAGTAACAAGGCAAAAATCAACTATCAGTAGTTATTTCTAGTTTATACAATATTTCAGCACCAAGTTTTAATTATCAAAATATTTAAAATGCTGCAACCTTCCCAATTTTTGAGAGAACATCAAATGGACGGAGCTAGAAAATATCATCCTGAGTGAGATGACCCAATCACAAAAGAACACACATGGTATGCACTCACTGATAAGCGGATATTAGCCCCAAAACACACAATACCTAAGATGCAACGCATAAACCTCATGAAACTCAAGAAGAAGGAGGAAGACCAAAGTGAGGGTGCTTTTGTCCTTTTTAGAATGAGTATCAAAAGATTCAACCAGAGCTCCCAGGATCTAAACCTCCAGCCTGAGAACAGACAGGGGCAAGCTGTCCTCTGAGAGGCTCTAACCAGCAGCTGACTCAGACAGATACAGACATCCAGAGCCAAACAGTGGATGGAGCTTGAGGACTCTTATAGAAGAATAGGTGAAAGCATTGTGGGCCCTAAGGAGATAGGAATGCACAGGAAGATCAACAGAGTAAACGAACCTGAACCCTTGGAGCTCTCAGAGACTGAATCACCAACCATGGAGCATTCCTAGTCTACACAGATCTACCTCCATGGGCTGAACCTAGGCCTCCCTGCACATATGTTGTAAATGTGCAGCTTGGTTTTCATGTAGGTCTCAAACATCTGGAGTGGGGGCTATCCCAAAACATGCAGCCTGTATATGGAGTATGGTCTTCAAAAAAAAAAAAAAAAAAAAAAAAAAAAAAAAAAAAACAGTTATTCAGTTATTCATGGAATATTATTTTTTTATAACTCTTGTATTCAGTTTGTAACTACTTCATTGAGAATTTTTGTATGTATACGCATGAGGGATACTGGACTATAATTTATATATTTTTGTTGGGTTTACACTTGATTTCACTATTTCAATATTATTTGCTTTGTGAAGGAAAAAAAAATAGTACGTTTACCACAATGCAGACATAAATTCAGACCAAAAAATATTCACACTGTGCTATTATTTTTGTGATTCAATGTTAATATGTCTCCAGAATCCTTGTGAATTGAAACATTAAAGAGATGAGGTGGTAATATCATCTTATTTTTCTTTTTTAATTTGTATCCCCATAATCTCCTCTAGTAGTCTTATTGCTCTGGCTAGAAATTCAAGTACTATTGAATAGAAAGGCAGAGTGTGGGCAGCCTTGTCTTATTTATGATTTTGGTAGAAATGCTTTAAATTTCTCTCCATTTAGTATGATGTTGGATATTGGCTTGCCGTATATTGTTTTTAATATGTTTTGTATGTGCCCTGTATTCCTGATTTTCTAATACCTTTAAAATAAAAAGGTGTTGGATTTTAACAAAGGATTTTTCTGCATGTAATGAAATAATCATGAGTTCTTTTTTTCAGTTTGTTTATGTTTTGATTACATTGATGGATTTTTATATATTGAAAATATATAAAGACTACTAGATCATGAAGGCTGATGTCATTGCTGTGTTCATGTATTCACTCACAAGTACTTTATTAAGTATTTTTGCATCAATGTTCATAAAAGAAACCAGTCTGAAATTCTGATTCTTTGTCGAGTCTGCATGGGTTAGATATAAGGGTGACTGTGGTCTCATAGAGTGACTTTGGCAGAGTTCCTTCTGTTTCCATCATGAGGCATAGTTTGAGGAGTATTGGTATTAGATCTTCTTTGAAAGTCTGGTAGAATTCTTCCCTGTAACCCTACGGCTTTGGACTTTTCTTGGTTGGGAGTCTTGTAATGACTGATTCTATTTCTTTCAGGGTTATTGTGCTATTTAATAATTTATGTGATCTTAATTTAACTTCAGTTAATGGTTATCTATCAAGAAAATCATCCATTTCATTAAGATTTTCCAATTTTGTGGAATTCAGGCTTTTTAAATAAAACCTAATGATTCTTTGAATTTCCTCAGTGTTAGTTGTTATGACTCCCTTTTCATTTTTGATTTCATTTATTTGGATACTGTCTCTCTGTCTCTTGACTAGTTTGGCTAATAATTGTCTATCTTGTAGATTTTCTCAACGATCCAGCTCTTGGTGGTGTTGATTCTTTGTATTGTTTTGTTTCTTTCTAATTTATTTGAGCTCTATTTTAATTGCCTGACTTTTATTTCATCTATTCTTCATTGATGTGCTTGCTTTTTTCTAGAGCTTTCAGGTGTATGTTTAAATTGCTGATATAAGAACTTGATATCTTTATGAAGGTACTTAGTGCTGTGAAATTTTTTCCTAGCAATGCTTTCATTATGTCTAATAAATTTGGGTATGTTGGGTCTTCATTTTCATTAAATTCTAGAAAATCTTTAATTTCTCTCTTTTTCTTTCTTTCTTGACCTAGAGATCATTGAGTAGAGAGTTGTTCAGTTTCCACGAATGTGTTAGGTTCAAGAGTTTCTGTTGTTGTTGATGTCCACCTTTGATCCTGGTGGTCTGATACAATACAATACTTATTTCAATTTTCTTGTATCTGTTGAGGCTTGCTTTGTGACCAACTATATGGTTGATTTTGGGGACGGATCTGTGAAGTACTGAAAAGAAGGTATATTGTTTTGTCTTTGGGTGAAAATTCTGTAGATGTCTGTTAGGTCCATTTAACATACATTGTCTGTTAGCTTCCTTATTTCTCTGCTTATTTTTTGTCTGGATTTCTTGTCAGTTAGTGTTAGTGGTGTGTTGATGTCTCCCACTGTTAATGTATTGGGCTATGTATCTGATTTAAGCTTTAGCAATGTTTCTTTTACAAATGTGAGTACTCTTATATTTGGAGCATAGATGTTCAGAATTGAGATATCTTGGTAACTTTTACTTTAATGAGTATTAAATTTTCTTCTTTGTTCCTTTTTCTTAATTTTCTATTGAAATCTATTGATTGAAAATATTTTTATTAGATATTAGAATGGTTAATACAGCTTTCTCTTTGTGTCTATTTGCTTGAAAAACTTTTTCCAGCCCTTTACTCTGAGATAATGTCTATTCTCATTGCTGAGGTGTGTTTCTTGAGTGCAGCAGAATGATGGATCCTGTTTTCACCTCCATTCCGTTAGCCTGTGTCTTTTTATTAGGGGTTGATTCCACTAACATTGAGAGATATTAATGGCCAATAATTGTTATTTCTTGATATTTTGATGTTGGTGATGTTAAAGTTGTGTGTGTGTGTGTGTTGTGTGTTTATGTGCTTTTCTTTGTTTTGTTAGTATAGAATTACTTATTTCATATGTTTTCTTGGATATATTTATCTTTCTTGTGTTGAAGCTTTTCCTTCTAGTATGTTTTGTAAGACTGGATTTCTGGAAAGATATTGTATGAATAGGGGGTTTTCTTGCAATATCTTGTTTTCTCCATCTACAGTGATTGAGAGTTTTACTGGGTACAGTATTCTAGGTTGGCTCCTATCGTTTTTTTTAAGAGGTTGCAAGATATCTGACCAGGCCCTTCTAGCTTTTAGAGTTTTATTGAGAACTCTAAATAATACTGATATGTCTACCATTGTATGTTACCTGGCCTTTTCCCCTTGCCACTTTTTATATTCTTTCTTTGTTCTGTAGATTTTTGTTTTGATTATTATTTGCCAGGAGTATTATCTTTTCTGGTCCCCTCTAATTTGTGTTGTATAAGTTTCTTTTATGTTTACAATCATCTCTTTTCTTTAGTTTGAGAGTTTTCTTTTATGATTTGGTTGGGAGTATTTTTTCTGGGCCTTGCAGCTGAGACTCTTCAACTTCTTCTATTCCCATTATTCTTAGGTTTGGTCTCTTCATGGTATCCCAAATTTTTCAGATGTTCAAATTTTTTAGATTTCACATTTTCTTTGACTGATATATCAATTTCTTCTATTGCATCTTTTATACTTGAGGTTCTCCTTTTTATCTCCTGTATTATGGTTCATGATGCTTGCATTTTGTTTTTCCTTTTCTCTTCCTTAGGTTTTCCATCTCCAGGATTTTTTTGGTTGTTTTTTCTTATTCTTGCTATTTTCACTTTCAGATCTTGCACAGTTTTATTCATTCCATTCACCTCTTTAATTGTGTTTTACTGTATATCTTTAAGGGATATATTTGTTTCCTCTTAAAGGACCTCTATCAGTTTGGTTGTACTTCTGTGTATTTCTTTAAAAGATTTATTAATTTCCTCTTAATAGGCCTTTATCAACTTTATAAGATCAGATTTATGGTCATTTTCTTGTGTTTACATTGTGTTTAGATAGCCATCTTTTTGTGGGGGTAGCTGTGCTTTGGGGTGTTATATTGTCCTAGCTTTTGTTGATTGTGCTCTTCTGAGGGCTTTCAGACATCTGAATGATTTTTGGTCCCTGCATATTATTGTTGTAGTAGGTATTCAGAGTGTGAGTAAATTTCGATGGTCCTGGTTTGGTAGGTCTCTGGTGGGTATCCTTGAAGTCTATAGTTCTAGACCTGTTTTGTATGATTCTGGAGCCTCAGTTCTGATGAAGGGGGACAGAGAGGTGGCAGGAGAATGGAGGTCTCCATGGGCTACCAGGATACTCAGGACTACTTGGCTTGTCCCAGATGGTTCATAGAACAGGAAAGATAGGTAGGGGAAGGAAGCTTGTTTGTATGGTTCAAAAATCTGATGGAGATGGAGGAGAGGTGGTGGGAGAATGTAGGTCCCACTGGGTTAGCTGTCTCTTCATGGCAGCTTGGATTAGTCCAAAGAGCTCAAAGAACAGGGAAAGTAGATGGGGGAAGGAAAGCTTACTTGTATGGTTCAGGATTCTGATGGAGGTACAGTAGAGATGGTAGGAGAATTGATGTCCCCTTGGGATAGATGGCTTCTCAGGATGGCTTGGCCAAATGAGTTTTTAATAAAAAGAAAAGTCATGGGGGAAATTGACCATTTGTGGTAATGTCCTACTAATTTTCAGTAACTCCGTAACCACCAAGGTATACTAGAAAATGATCTGTATTGGATAAAGAATGCAAATTAAATCAACACCACCTTTGCAGTTTCTGGATCAAAACTTCCAGTGTTTCATGTTAAATTTATTTTTGCTATGCCTTTCACGATAATACAACTTTAAGAAAAAGTTTTCACAGTTATCACAGTAAAGTTTAAGCATGGCTAAATAAAAACTCCTTACCAATGCACCTGTGACATTTATAATAAAAATGAGTTTTACTGGTTATAGACAGTGCTTAGGGCAAGTATCTAAAGAGGAAAATTTTGAAAGAATCATAAGGGCAGATTCTATTCATAGAGGATGCAATGTACACAGGACCTATTTAATAAGGAATAGTTTCATTCACTGAAAGAAGCTCATGTTGGCAAGGATGTAGATTAAGCAGAACGCTCTACAATCGAGTAGAACACACTCCATTGGTAGTTGTGGTTCAAACTCTGCAGTCACTGTGGTAATCCATGCAATGATTTCTAATAAGCTGGGAATTTATTTACCACACAATATTTACAGAAATAAAGTATTTCCAACCATTTAAAAATAATAAAATTCTAAGTAAGTAGATAAAACTAGAAAATAACCATCCTGATTGAAGTATTGTAGGCACAGAATGAGAAATACAATATGTATTCACTTATGTGTGGATATTAGCTGCTCAGTGATGACCAAGACACAATCTATATTACTACAGAGGTTAGCTAGAAAGTAAAGGAGTAAGTAGAATTTGTAAGGAAAGGGAAATAAAATAGATATAGATGGATGGATAGATGGATGCATGCATGGACAGAGGGATAGATGAATGGGTGTATGGATGGATGAATGATAGTTAGATACATAGATGAATGAATGAGGGAAAAGGAGGATCAAGTGTGCAGTGGGAGGGAACAATTGGATGAAGGAATATGAGGAATGACCACTAAATTTAAAGGATATTATGGAAACTCGGTGCATTAGATCACCAAAGTATATACATACATGAAAGCAATTTAAATTAAATCACCAAATAATCAGGGATCTAAAAGCAATCTCAATGAAATCATCATATATGAGGGATAAGAGCTGCAACTAGACATCTATTTTCACCAAATGAAGCTTCCTCTTTTCATGGTATCCTATATCCCCACTTGGTCTAACAATATTTCTGGTTCTTCTACAAGGCTCTCTGTGTTCTGACCAGAGGGATTTAAATATGGAGACATTGTATTTAGAATTAAGAGTTCTAAAGTTTCTTACTCTCTGCATAATGTCTGGCTGTTGGTCTTTGTATTTGTTCCCATCTAATGCAGGAGGATTTTCTCTGATATGGCTGAGGAAGGCACTCATCTCTGAGTAGAATGTCATTAGGTGTAATTTTATTGCTAAACTTTTTTTCAGAGTTGTAGCAATTGGAATTTTTCCTAGATCATGTAGCAATTGGAATTTTTCCTAGATCATGTGTTATCCTGAGGTTTTTGATCACCCAAGCAGTGTTAGTTTCCACCTTGTTGAGTAGTCTTTAAGTCAAATCACCCACTGGTTTGTTACTTCCTCAAGATTTGTGGAACCACTGCCCTAGCTTATCTTGCAGGCAAGAAATCATAATAGAATAAAGGGTTTGTGGCTGGGTTGGTGTTCATATATTTCTGTTGAAAGTGTGCAGAGTACCTTCCTATATCCAAGATGATAGGATGTAGAGTCGAAGGCATGTTCAATGAGTTGTGTAGGTATTGTCTTCAGCTGCCATCAGTTTGTATAGAGCAACTTATAGACCTAAAATCAAATTATTTGCGATTCTCAGGGCCAATGACTCAGATTGATGTAAACTACTCCCAGTTTTGGAGCCCCACTTGGGGATAAGAGAAAATCATCTGCCACCTATTCTCCCCCATTATTTTCCAATGTCATTTAGATTGTCTTCATATATCTATATACCTATATATCTATATATCATCTATCTGTTCATCTATAAATCTATATATCTATATATCTATACATCTATCTATCTATCTATCTATCTACTATCATCTATATATATGTATATATATATAGTCTATATAGCTAATCTATATATCTCACTGTTGGGCCACAGGAGGGCCCATGGGCCTGGAACCCTGAGATTGCAGATATTTGGCCAGCCTCCAAAACCCGGGCCTGCTCCATTTACACAGGTAGGGGAGTGACTAAGCCCTGCCTTGAGATTTGCATATTAATGAGGCCGGGGGACATAGGTAATGGAGTCTCCTCCCTAGCCCCGCCCCTTTTTAATATAAGGAAGCCCCTCCTGGCTTTTCAGGGGGAGCGTACCAGATTCATCTTTCTCGTCAATAAAATTACTTCATGGAAGTCCAGTCCACATGTCTTCTCGAGCCTACTTTCAACTTACAGGACTCAACCAGGACTTTCAACTAACTTACAAGACTCAACCATGTGGGAATCAACACGGCGGGGGGGGAGGGGGGGAGAAGCCCGGGACTTGATTCCGCGTCGGGCCGAACCCCGGCGTAGGGAGACCGGGGCCACAACTGCAGACCTGTAGGAGACCGGGCCACAACCACGGACCTCTTCTGCTGCCAAGCTAGAGGCCTGGAGCCACAGGCCCCCTCCCGCATGTAATCCCATCTCACTCTATCATCTATATATCTACATATCTAATGTATATAATTATATATCCATATATCATGTATATATTTACACATGTATCATCTATATATTTATGTAACTATAAATCTATATAGATATAGGTAAGTTTTCTCTGTATTAGTTTTTCAAACAGCGATAACTTACCTCCTTAAACTTACCTCCTCTCATTTATCCAAATATAACTCTTTCTACCAAGATCTTAAAGGACATATGAGGAAAAAAAAACAATAATAAGAATATAAGAAATTGAGACTGTTTTAAACAGGAAATGATCCTTACAGGTTCACAGGGTGAGCACTTGGTCTTTACCTAGTGGCATAAATTTTGGAGAAGTTGGAAACTCTGTTCGGTGTTCTGGCAAAAGAATGCTGCTAACACAGGGTAAGTTCTGAAGATTTTACATGTTCCCTGATACCTTCCTGTCTACCTGCTTCTTTCCCAGCAATAAATGAGCATCTTTCCTTTTACATGCCCCAGCCACCATAATATTCACTGTTGCTTTAGGCTCAAACTAATGAAGGTAGTAGACCACAGACTTAAACCTTTGAAACCATGAAACAAACTAAATTCTTCCATATACATTTTTTCATTTTTTTTTTTTTTTTTTGTGTGATGTGATATGAGCTCAGTATTACAGTATCATTATAAAATAAACCAAGACTAAGGACAAACTGGAGTTGGAACATGCATGTCACATGTTTCTGCTCAAGAGAACATCTAACTTATTCTTCATTTTAAAAGTTACCTTTAAACATTCATGTAGAGTGTCTAATTAATTGCACAATCAATCTACAAATTAAATTACCTAATTTTGGGTACATATTTTTAAAGTCTACTTTTTGTGTTATGTAAGCATTATTTTCAGAAAAAAAATCATCTTACTCAAGATTTTCTGCAATATGTCCAATATTTCTTACTTACCCATATCCTTAATTTCCTTGGAATATACATTATTTTTAAATTATGTCAGGGATTTTCAAGTAAAGTTATTATACTCAATTACCTAAGGACTTCCACTGTTTCAAGGATAAGAATGATAGGCTTGCAGAGTTATTCTGGCAGTTTAAAAAGCTGTATTATCTATGAAGTTAGTAATAACATTATAGATGGTAGGCCTTATAATACAATTCAGGTTTTATGATATTTCCCAAGGCTTGAAGTGCTCATGAAGGTTATTAAATTCTTGACCCATGTTTAACCATGAAAACACACACACACACACACACACACACACACACACACACATGGTATACTCACTACAGATATTCATACAATGGACTATTTATACAATGTGTTTTGCTTTTCAAATATAGAAAGCTTGTTTGCTTGGCTTTCTGAGACTGCTTTATGCTAACCACCCTCGTTTATTAATTTTAAAATATGTTCCCAATGAAACATAAAGTCAAAGAAACAATAGTGTTGGATGACACATGCTGTAAAACATTGCCAGTGATATACAGGCATCTCTTTGTGCTGTAAAATAGGTTTTATAACATTATTATCATTCACTGGTACCACTTGAGTAAGAAAAAAAAATGACTGCCAGCCAGAAGAGAAACTAATGTGTACCAAAGCACTAATACAGTTATTTCTGTTAATCTAATTCTGAGACTTGTACCCTTAGTACAGAATAATATATATATTATTATTATTATATATATGTATATATATACTGCTTTCCACAATTGTTTAAATAAAATTACTTAATAAATTATACAAGTGGCACAAAATCACAATAGTGGCATTAATTTTATCCTGTTTTACAATATGATCTCCATCAGCATCTCTACATGGAAATTTTCCTTTTCTCCTTTCCTGGCTTCTTCTCATCTTTATTACATTACTGGTAGAGCCGCACTATATTGAAAATTACATGGAATCTCTTTGACCACTGAGTGATAATCAAAGATTGTCATGTAAGTTTAAAAAGCATTTTACAAATTCTCTAATCTTATAGTTTCTTACATTCCTCCTCAAGGTTGAACTTTGAATAATATATAGAAAGAAAAAAAAAACTTCTCTCTGTGTGACCTCTCAAGACAATCACCTCTGAGCACAAAGGTATCAGAACAGAGAAATATTGAAAGCTATAAAAATAGGAAAGATCAACATATTGGTATCTTCTTCCCTAAAAAATATATGTTCAAGGAAGGAGCATGACAGTACTCACTTCTACAACAATGACAGTAAGTCATTAAGAATCTGTTGAACTGTCTATCATCTGTCATATATGTGTCTTTCTATTATCTGATTCCCCACTCTTTATCAGCCGTCTGCCCATATGTAATCTATAATATATATAAACTATAATTAATCTTTCTGTCATTTGTCAGAAATGACAAATTATCTATTATGTATTATGAATCTATCATTTCTATTTTTGTTCAATAAAAATTGAATAACTAGTTTCATACTTTCAACACAGATTGAACAGTTTTATTAATAAGTTAGTGTATAATTTTGAATATGGAATAATTTTAGAAATTAAGAAGAAGTACTATTCACCTAGATCCAATTTAAACTCTATCTAAAACCAAGAGTCTGAGTGAACATTGATTATTTAATTCATTTATTAAAGGGATAGTAAGCTGTTACTTCAAAATAAATGTGACAATTGAAATGTTTAAAAGTTATTAAAAGATAAATGAAAGTATTATATATGCTCAAGTAAAATACTTGGGGAATGATCCTGGAGCAGAGGTACAGGGTAATAACACCTGCTAATTAGTGAGAGTAAATAGATTTGAAAATAGAGTGAGACATTTCACAAGATTCTGAATCCTTTGAAAAATGTAGAGATGTGAAGAGAAATATTAATTTAAGTTCCAAAGGAGAACAAGTCCATAAACACAATTGATGATGCAACTGCCTGCTGACATCTGAGATGAAAGGATGACTTGGTTTCTCATGTTTTGGGCTGATTTCTCTTACAATTCTGTTCATAGGACTAGGTGTCCATGGAAAAGAAATACATGTGGAAAACTTCATAGCTCTGGACTTGACTGTTTTCTGTTTGACAGATTCATAAAGAAAAAGGTCTATTTATTCTGATTGTATAAATCCAAGAGTCTATATCAGTCTCTTGTATTGATTTGATGAAGATCTTCTTGTTGACTCTGAAATGAATAAGAGCATCCCATGCTGACCATTTAAGCTTGAAAATTTGGGACTTTCATACTCCTCTAATTAAATCAACAATATAATCTTAAAATATAGCCTGTTGCTAATCACACCATGTGGCCCACTTCCAAAAAACATTAATATTTTACATCTTGTGTTAAGTTTCAACATGAGATGAGGTATAGACAAATAAACCATAGTAGGCACCCAAAGACAACATAATTAGGGATGTAATATGTTGATTGGTATCTCAAAATCATATGGAAGAGCAGCAGGAAGCAAGCTGACTCATCCTCTAGAAAATTACTAAGATGTTTAGGATGCTTACCACTATGAAAGGAAACAAGTTTTGCAGTGGAGGAAATGCTACTGTTCTAGTGTGCTTTTAGCTGCTGAAATATGACACTGTAGTTTTAAAACAACTTAGGAAAGAAAGAAGTTTTATAGTTTAAATCTACTACTGAAGAAAACCAGGGCAGAAACTCAAAGGTAGAAACAAAGGTACTTCTGGCTTGTTGATTTCCAGATATTTGATTAAATGACTTTTTAATAAAACCTTGGACCACCTGTACAAAGAATGGTGCTACCCATAGTGGAGGGCAGCCCTCCTATAATTAACAATCAAGATTATACCCTAGAAATGTCAAATTTAATTTAGACAGCTCTTCACATGAGATTTTCCTTTCAAATGACAATAGTCTGTCATGTAGAAACAGATAACTAGGACAGCTAAGTTCATTCTTAAGTGACCCGTGGCTGGGTAGCCTTTCCACTACAGTGACAGAAATTCCTGTCTTGGGGGATTTGTTGTTGTTGTTGTTGTTGAGTGTGAATCACAAAACCCATGGTTTCGTAGAAACAAGCATAAAAGGAACTCTACTAAATGATGATCCTCTACTTCTACTGCCCGTTTTTCAGAATTAGGGAATGCAAAACTCTAGTCATCAAGGAAGATAGTAGAAAAATCTATTCTGTCATAACTAAATGTCATACCCCCCCCCAGATATTAGAAAACTAAAGGTACTTGCTTTCTTTCATCACAACTTAGTTTTGACCTAATCTTGGGATAGTAAAAGCCAGCTCCAAAGAATCAGATGAACTACATAACCACATTTACAGCTCTCAAGTCCTTATGAGCAATTAGTTTCCTCAATGGCAAAGGGAAACCAGTGAGCAGTAGCTAGGAGGAAATGTCTTCTAACATTGATATGGTGTCTAAAACAACAACATTAACAACAAAACAAAAAGCAACTACAAAAACATCCAAAAGTGAACAGACAATGCAATAATTACTTTTAAAAAGACATTAACTTATAGGTAAAACAAAAGAAATAAGATACAGTTAAAATGAAAAACGAAAAACCAACAGTACAAAATATAAACCTATAATGCAAACCAGTAAGAAAGAAAGAATTCAACCTTTGGAAGGAAAATATATAAAGAAAGTCTTCTAAATTTAGGAAATAGATGAGCCAATCACAGCCCTAAATTGAAGAATAAAGATATGATATTAGATGTCTAAATAACAGAAATAATGAAAGAAGAGTAAAAAGGTTAACCAAGAAATAATGCAAAATATTAATTAGAAATTATGTGTGTGTGCAGTCACCAAAGGTAGAGGTTGATGTGGATGTCAGGATGTACATGCTGACAGGAGCCTGATATAGTGTCTCCTTAGAGGTCTGCAAGAGTCTGACATACTCAGAGGCAGATGCTCACAGCTAACCATTAAACTGAGCATGGGGTTCCCAATGGAGAAGATAGAGTGAAGGCAGAAGGAGTTGAGAGGATTCGCGACACCATGAGGAAAGCAACAATCCCACCAACCAGAGCCCCCAGGGTCTAAACCACCAGCCTGGGAGCGCTTAGGGAGGGACCCATGGCTCCAGTTATATAATGCAAGGGAGCTATATATAAGTGGGAGAAGAGATCCTTGGTCCCATGAAGGCTGGACGTCGTGGGGGGGGATACTCGAGGGTGGGGAGGTGAGGTACAGGGAGGGTGGGTGGGGTACACCAACGTGGAGGCAGGAGGAGGGGGGAAGGGATAGTGAGTTCCTGGGAGGGAGGGGGAAATGGGGTAAGGAGAGAACATCTGAAATGTAAAAAAAAATTTCCAATAAAAAATTTCCAATAAAAAAAAAAGAAATTATGTGTGCGTGTGTGTGTGTGTGTGTGAGAAAGATATATATATATATATATATATATATATATATATATATATATATATATATAGAGAGAGAGAGAGAGAGAGAGAGAGAGAGAGAGAGAGAGAGAGAGGAGAAAACACCAAGTTGGGTAGAAATAGTATGAAATAAACATTTTTTAGGAGAGGGAACAAAATAGCATCTTCTTAGGAATAAACAAAAAAACTTTGAAGTTTGTGAATTAGGTAAGTCAGGTTCTCATAGGCATGTGTACCATAAGATGCTCGTGGTCACTGTGGATGCTGTCGAACTGATAATGGCACAGGATGTATGAAGAGTCAAGGAGCTCTCAGCCAATTAATAATTTCTATAATAAAAGCTTTTATTTTTTCAAATAGGTTAAAAGAAAGAAGATAGTATGAGATATTATTTGGAATAGCTGTGAGAATTTTTCAGGGATTACATCTCTGGGTAACGAAATAAAGTGATTCAAGTACGTGTATGTGAAAATTCACATGTAACCTTCCTATTTGGGAGACTAGAACATACAATTAATGCTAAAAACAGCAGCCTGTAAGATTTTGTGTTGAAATTGTGACAAAATCAGAAAAAAATAATAATTAAAATTTCCAGACAAAGTTATCATCTCTGAGTTGAGAGGCAAACAGACAAGAGAAAGAAATTCTCTGGTAGAATGTGGCCACTGTAATTTTAATTCAAAGGAGTATATTTATTCTGTTAAATCTATGTTGAATTTAATTTTTTATTTAAAAAATTGAGAATTTGTCTAGTTGCTGGATTGATTGTTTTCTTTCACCTCTGGTAGAGAGTAGAGTACCTTCCAGTACATGAAAAAGAAATGTACTTTCAAAAATAGGTTTAACTGCTTACATGAGGATTAAAATTATCATTCTCAAAAGTGTATTTTCCTAATTAAAAGTAAGTAATCATTTTTCATGGGGATTTTGTTTGAGAAGCAGTTTTACATTGGAGCTCTTTCCACACCATGTTAGGTCCTTTCTGAGAACAGAATGTAATTCTGTGAAATTTCTAGATGCAAATCCACCAACACCTGATCATGCTGAATGGCCACTTCCAGTGCTACAGGAAAAAGGTTAATAGTCATCATATTGGCTTCTAGTTGTGAGAAACGAACTTACTTTCCATGTGAATTTACTAACTATTAAATTTAGATTGGCAGCTGGTAGGAGTGAGTACAGGGTCGTCTGAACAGACTGACTCAGACAGCTTATCCTTGCAAATTAAAACTTCTCTTAAAGTAAACAGCATTTTACCAGATGGATCTAAGTCCAAATAATCCAACAACAATGTCCAATATTCATTAGCAATGAGGAAAAACACAGAAGGAACTAAAAAATGTTAAAGCAATCTGAAATAGTGATATCCCAAAACTCCTGTGCTAGTATTTATGTCTCATTCTCTTGTTTTTTTTTACAAAATCTGAATGATGGGAAAGAACAAATGGGCACAGGATGTTCTGTAGAAATAGATATTTGTATCTATGTTGTGAATTATCTTTGCTTCTTAAACATTCAGAAAATTCATTTCTATTTTTCCAACATCTATTACATATGAGCATCAGCAATTCAATGATGCATTTTGAGATATTCTAATAGGATATGTGATAGGATAATTAGATAATTATTTTCAGTTTATAATTTAACAATATTTCATATTCAATGAAATCTATCATGCTAATGAATGACAATTTCCAGGCATGACAGAGCATTTATGAAGTTTCCATGCCAATGAAATTCCTTTTACAAAATTGTAGGGGATGAAATTTAATTCATTTCTCTATTATTGGGTAAGTTGATGAGATACATTCTTAATAGCACAAATCAATGTCTTCTTTTATTTAAATATAGATATTCTACTATAATGAATAATTCAAATCTAGATTGTCTGAAACTAAATCACAAAGTTAGATTCCAAAATGTAAGTAGGAATGGAAAGAAAAAGGTCTATAATAAAGTGATAATTGAGCAGTTAAGAAAAAGTTGTAAAGTGAACTGTTTCAGTAATATCTTTCGGGGTATACCTCTTACAGATAAAGAGGAAGTAGATTCCTATAAATTTCTAAATAATCGCAATTCATACTTTAGCATATTGCTCATATATAGGTAAATATATAACAGGAAAGCAGTATGCCCGGGATGTGAGCAGAATTAAGTGGATCAGAGAAGATGTAGCGATGGGACACATAGGGATAAAACCCATTATGTATACCTGCATACATTCACACACATACACACACAAATATATATATATGAATACATATACACATATACGTATACACATTTTGTGCAAAATCTGCAAATTTTTCTTCCATTCCTCTGAACACCTGGTTAGCAGATGCAATGGTTGGTTGTCTGGCTCTCATTTTAGGTAATTTTCTTAATCTCTTGTTAACACTAGTTCATTAGGAGACTAGTGTAAAACACACACTATATTTATTTTGTAAAAAGTAATCATTCTGGACTGGTTTGAAGAGCACAATGTCTCCACATTTTCTGAACACTGGAATCTGTCACCTGTCCCATTCCTTTCTAGAAAATAAATTAAATATTCCAATGCTTATTCCATTGCTCTTTCTTTTTGCTTGCAGCCTTCTTAGAGCTTGTGTTGATTGCAACACACTGTCCGCATCCAATCTTCACACATATGTTTGAATTACATACTCCAAGCACAGATTTAACATGGTAGAAACTTAGGCTCCGGCTTACTTTTCTATGATGGCATACCAGAATAGTTCTGAGCAAGATCCTCTACTGTGGCAATCACCCAATAATGACCATTGACCAAGAATGAGTTTTCACAAATACTTCTTCCTGAAATATTACTGATTGTCTAGCATATTTATTTTATGACTGATTAGATGTCTTCACATTCACTAGGTTTATTTGGCATAATCATTTCTAAATAATCGCAATTCATACTTTAGCATATTGCTCATGTTTTGATATTGGATTTATACATATTTTGATAAAAATTTGGTCTTAGACCTCAATTTTTGTGAGTAAGAGTATAAGTCTGGGAAGATTTTCAAAAGTTATTTTAAGACTAACTTATTTTTGATTAATGAATGACTGATGTTTTCATATTTACTTGCAATAAAATAGTTACAACATTTTCCTTTTATTATAATTGTAGGAAATACTTTGAGAGATTTTACCTTGAGTGTATGAAGCTTCACCTATTGCTGCCTATGACTCATAGTATATAATAAAAGAGTTCTCTTTAATCTATGTTTTTCTCTATAAAGCAATTTCACCCATAGATGACAACCCAGAATGAAAGTCCAGCTGTAATCCTCATTTATCTTAAGATCTATAACCCTGAATTGTGCCTAGAGGCATTCACTGATAACCACCCAGGTATGCCATGTAATTTCATGGCATTTAACAAGGTCAAATTTAATTTATGTCTGCAGCGGGAAGTATGAGAAACATCCATAATCTTATATCCTTAGAATCTATCTTATTTTCCTGGAAGAAATGGTGAACAGCTTTCTGGTTTTGGTAGAGTATTAGGAAGTCCAATGCAAAAAGTTGGGGAAAGTAGATGGAGTTGTGGAGAGAGAAACCTGATCTGGTATTGGGTGAAGGAAAAGGACTGAAGTCCTGAGGGCCAGCAGAGAAATGGAAACAGGCAACCTATGGAGGTAGGAGGTTGGGGAACCCTATAGAATTCACCAGAGACCTAGGAGATGAGAAATTCTCAGGATTCAAAGGGAGGGACCTTAGATGAAATCCCCGACAGTAGAGAATGGGAACTTACAGAACCCGCCTCCAGCAGGAAGACTACTGTGTCAAGTGAGGGAGGGGGTTGTCATCCCACAGTCAAAACTATGAGCCATAACTGTTGCTATTTGAAAGAGCTGCAGGATGGAAATGGAGAGGAGCCTGAGGAAAAGAAGGTCCAGCAACAGGCCCAAAGTGGGATCCAGCTCAAGGGGAGGTCCTGAAATTATTACTGAGGCTGTGGGGCATTCTTAAAAAGGAACCTATCATGACTGCCCTCCAGAAGACCCAACAAGCAGCTTAAAGTGTCAGATGCAGATATTTGCACCCAACCAATGGGCAGAAGCTACTGAGCCTGGTGAGTTGAATTAGGGAAAGGCTGAAAGAAGCTGAGGAGGAGAGTAACCCCGTAGGAGGACCAGCAGTGTCAATTAATCTGGATCCCCGAGATCTCTCAAACATTGGATCACCAAAAGGTAGCATACACCAAGTGATATGTGTCCCCCAACACATATTCAACAGAGGAATGTGAGGTCTGTGTTCAATCAGAGATGATGTACCTAACCCTCAATAGACTGGAGGCTCCAGGGAGATGAGAGGTCAGGTGGGGTGGGGCATGGGGAAAGTCTCTTGGAGACAGGGGAGTGGGTTGGAGGTATGGTATGTGGAACACTTAGAGGGTGGACTGGGGGCGGGGATAGACTCTGGAGTATAAATAAATAAATAAATAAATGTTATTTTTTAAAGTTGGCATTTTGTATATAATATCCTTTCCATAGTTAAAATAAGAAAGTAACTATCAACTAATTTTTCATTTTCAATTTCATTCAATTGAGGCATATATGAATTTTTATAATCAACAATGTATTGCTTGCAAAACAGCATGATCCCATTCACCTTTCACTGCCCTTTCGTCCTCTCTCATTCTCCTCCTATTCACACCTGCCTTGTTCTTCTACATATATAGTCCCCACCTACACTCATGTTCCTTTTTTCCCTTCCTTCATCTCTCCCTCCCTTATTCCATCCCTTCCTTCCTTCTTTCCTCCCTCACCTCCCTTCCTTCCTTCCTTCCTTTTCCCCTTCCGTGCCTTCCTTTTCTTCCTTTTCTTTTCTTTATTTTTCTTTCTTCCTTCTTCTCTTCCTTCCTTCTTTCTTTCCTTCCTTCTTTCCTTCCTTCCTTTCTTTCCTTCTTTCTGTTTTATACAGAAACCATATAGACAGTCACAGTGATATAGCTCTTCATGACTACAATGGCCATGCGATTTTCATGGGACAGTTCACCCTGGGCACTCCTTCAAATCCTACATTTTTTTTTCTCTAACGTTCCCTGTGCTTTGGATTGGGGTCACAGAGAAATTCTGGTTGCAGAAAATCACCACTTCTTTAACACTGTTATTTATACTTGGAAATTTTCAATATTAAATTGTATATTGGTTGAACATGAGCAAGAGTTTGTAGAATCTCAAATACTAGTGGATTCTATGATATTAGAACTTACCTGATCCATATACACACTGAAAAAGAGATATGTGACCCAAATTAGCATGACATATTTGTCTATGACCTATAAATACTTTACCTGAATGTAAATAATGCATGAAGCAATTTACTTATGATTATACAGGCTGTGGTCCATGTTGACATATATGTGGCCCGACATGCAGGGAACATATTTCAGATGAATCATTCATCTCATGAGCCATAGAGCAATGAGAAGCCAGAAGGACTAAGGTTCCAAATCTCCTTTGTGGTTACACTTGTAATGTCCAGAGAACATGTTGCCTGTCATGTTCTAAATACCCATATCACATAATGATAAAGTCACATTGGGAATTCACACTGTCACACATAGTTTTGAGGAGCATTTTCCACAAACTATGACTTTGAAACTTTCAAAGTGATATCCCTCAAACAGTGATTTATGCACAGTGAGAATCCATGGTATTCATATGAACATTCATTCATCAGAAACACGATGTGCCAAAAAGTCAAAACTGTGAGCTAAGCATAACTTGATTAAGAAAATTCCTTAAAATGCATGTTTTCTGTTCCTACAAATTATAGAATAATTACAATCTTAACATTTTCCTGGAAATGAATCTATAAGATAAAGTGAAATACTGTAGCCAAATCAAAACTGGGAGCTTGTTTCTACCCCTTAGATAGCTCTTACCTTCTGTACAGAAATGACAATGATTCTAGAGTCATCATTGCTATGGATTGCATGATCATTTGTAACCTTGACACTTCTTCAAAATGCCACACCAAAGTCATGAAAATATTTTATCACCATGATATTTATATCTCAATTCTTAACATACCCCTGATCACTGTTTCTGTAAACTTCCTTCTGGCCAAATGCCTTTCCAAGCAGTTGTTCATAATTATAACTGCACTTTCCTAAGATGAACAAATCCTTTGCTATTTTGCTTTATGTGGACATAACCATATTTGGTTAAAAAAAAAAAAAGCAATTTTAAGATCTTTATATATCAATGAAATTTTACCTACATTTATGTTTCCTTTAACTCATTTGCTTGTTTATTGTCATACATTCTGTCTGTTTTATAAAAAGACATCTACATAAATTTTGTAGATGAGGCTTGACTGAACCTAAGGGCCAGTTTCATAGTTGGAACACATCTAAAGATATGAGTTCCTAGGCCATTCCAGTGTAGTTAATTTATTTACTTTTCCTATTTTGTTTCTAAGTTCATGTGATTTTTTTTACTGTAAAATACACAGTTCAGATAAAATACAGTTCTCAATTTTCTTTACCAATATATAATTCTACTTATGAAGATTGTACATCTAGATGATTTCTAATATTCATTATTAGATAAAGAAATTTCAAGATTGCTTGATGAGTGGGTCATTTAGAAGTGTAGCAATAGCTTTATACTTCCTTCCTCACTACAGAGGAGCTGTCCATATTAGCCTTCTTGCTACATTTTAACCTAGCTTCTCTAATGCAATCCATTAAGTGTAGATTCTGTTTTACAGACTGAAGACTAATTAAGCCTTTCTAGTCATTGTACTCACTGCAACTATATTTAATTTGTGATGGTAAAAAGTTACCTGTGGTTAATATTGATGTTTTGCTATTTTTTATTATTCTTATAGTGATCGTGAATTTTCAGTGAGAAATTTTATGTCAGAATTTATTCTCTATAAACCATGCATTGTTTTTAAATTTTATTTTTGTGTATGAGTGTTTTTTTCTGTGTGTATGCATGTGCACTACATGTATTCCATACCAGCAGAGATCAGAAAAAGTATTATATTCCTTGAATTAGCATTACAGATGATTGTAAGTCTTCATGTGGATGCTGGGAAATAACCTAGGTCCCTTATAGGAACAACAATGTACTTAACCACTTAGCCAGTTTTCCAGCCACAAACCTCACTGTCTTAAAAATACTATAATTACACACATAATCCTGACATTCTGATATATGTCTATTAGCTTTGCAAACTAAGGAGTTTGCCATATTAAAAACAAAACACAAACAAACAAGCAAAAACTATGGATAGTAATTTCTATGTGTCACATAATGTCCTTAGCATGTTGCAAGCAACAACTTGCTTAATGCTTATAACAGTGGTGTAACTATTTTTAGTTCTGGTGCAAAAAAATTTTGATGCTCCCAGAGTTAAGTGATTGATTTCAAATTTTCCCATTTGTTTGTTTTTTTTTTTAACCTTGTACTTCTCCACATTGATGATACAATGGCAACTACCCAGTTGTCTGCTGTTGTACAACATCTAGTTAAAAGCTGCTGCTACTGTATATTTTAGGTAATTTGTAAAATCTAGAAAGATGTAATATATGTCCTTTTACTGGAATTGCTTCTGATTTTTTCTTTTATTAATCCTTATGGACCTAAAGTGATAGTCACCATGTACCCAGATATAAAACAATTTCAAACAGCTAGCCTCAGACTTGGGAAGTGATGCACTGGGTCAGGATCCTTGATGTGAAAGCATGAACACCTGTATTTTCATCCTTAACATCAAAATTTCAAAGGAGATAATGGTTATAAATGCCTATAAGCCCAGCACAAGGGGAACGGGGTAAGAATAGGGAGATTCCAGGAGTTTCTGACCAAGCAGTCAAGCCAAAACACTGAGTTCAGTTTCAGTAAGAGATACTAGAGCTAAAAGGTAAAATGAAGAGTGATAGAAGACATTCAATGTCCCCATCTGATCTTGGACACTTGGACACACATATACAACACAAGTCACTAACACATATAAACAAACCAACAGACAAATATGCTTATCTTAATAATTCCTTCATTTCTTTACACCAGTTACAGTAAACTCACAAAACTCTTGTGTAGACAGGTCATCAAGACAGAAGCTAAACAGAGAAATAAACTAACAGAGGTCATGAAGAAAATAGACCTAACAAATATATCTACAGATCACTTCACCAGAACATAAAAGAATATACTTTCTTCTAAGCACCTCAAAGAACATTGTCCAAAGTTTAAAATATAGTTGATCACAAAGCAAGCCTTACCAGATACAATATGATTAAAACAACCCCTTGCATTTTATCAGGTTACCAAGGATTAAAGCTGGACTTCAACAACAATACAAACAGGAGAAAGCCAACAAACTCATCGAAACTAAATAACTCTACTCATTGACCACTGAGTCAAAGAAAAAAATTAAAAACTTTCTAGAATTCAATAAAAATGGAGGCATAATATACACATAATTATAGGACATAATGAAAGAAGTGCTAAGATGAAAATTCATTGCAAAATTGCCTTCATAAAGAAACTGGAGAGATCTCATCATATTAGTAACTTAATAGCACACCTGAAAGCTCTTGAACAAAAAGAAGCAAATACAACCAAGAGGAGGAGATAGTAGAAAATAATCAAAACTGAAGCTGAAATCAATGAATTAGAAACAAAGAGAACAATACAAAGAATCAACAAAATCAAGATCTGGTTCTTTTAGAAAATTAACAAGATAAACAAAACCTTATTCAAACTATCTAAAAGGCAGAGAGAAAATATCCAAATTAATAATATCATAAAGGAAAAAGCAGACATAACAAGAGATGATGAGGAAATCCAAGTATCATTATGTCTTACTTCAAAAGCCTATCATCCATAAAATTGAAACATCTAAATAACAAACACCAAGTTAAGAAAATTCATACACACTATTTCCTGCATTCCCAAGTCCCTATTGCCCCACAAGATATTATATACCTGAGGGAATTCAAGAACAAGAATCTCTTGTTCTGGGCTTTTTCACTTAGCCCATTTTTAAAACTCCAATAAATCATCTATTAAAATTTCTTCCTATAAGGATAACTAGAGAGATTGGGGATACAAGGAACAAAGTAAACACAATAAGCACAATTGACTGCCAGCCAATAGGCAATATCAAATTAAATTGGAGACAAACTTATAGTAATTCCATTAAAACCAGGATCAAGAAAAGGCTGTTTGTTCTCTCATTATTTCTTCAATATAGCATCTGAAGTTATAGTTAGAACAATAAGACTACAGTTGGAGACCAAGGGAATCAAATTGGAAAAGAAGTCACAGTATTACTATTTGAGAGGATATAATAGTATACATAAGTGACCCCAAAAGTTCTTCCAGAGACTCCTGCAGAAAAACACATCCAGCAAAGTGGCTAGATACAAAATTAACTTTAAAATTCATTAGCCCTTCTTTATAAAATAGATAAATGGGCTGGGAAAGAAGCTGGAGAGAAAATATCCTTCACAATAACCATAAATAATATATACAATGTCATGTGTAACTCTAAACAAGCAAATAAAAGACCTTTAGGAAAAGAATGTCAAGTCTCTATAGAGGGAATTGAAGAAGATATCAGGAGATGGAATGATCTTTCATGCTTATCGATTTGTAGAATTAACATAGTGTAAATGGGCATCTTGCCGAACGAATCTACAGATTCAATGCAATTCTTATCAAAATTTCAACACAATTCTTTACAGACTCTGAAAAAGCAATTCTCAACTTCATATGAAAAAACAAAAGCCCTGGATACCTAAAACAATCTTGTACAATAAAAGAACATCTGGAAGTATGACCTTCCTTGATTTCAAGCTATTTTACAAAGGAATGGTAATAAAAACTGAATGGTATTGGTATAGAAACAGACAGGTTGATCAATATAAATGAATCAAAGACCCATAAATAAACACATACACCTATGGACACCTGATTTTTGAGAAAGAAACCAAAGCTATACAATGGAAAAATAAAAAGCACTTTCAACAATGGTACTTGTCTAACTGGATGTCAGCAGGAAGAAGAATGCAAATAGATCCATATTTGCAAGTGGATCAAAGTATGAATGGATCAGAGACCTTAATATAAATCCAGAATGTTAACTCTAATGAATGAGAAAGTGTGGAAGAGCCCTGAATTTATTGGTACTGAATAACACTTCCTGAACAGAACACCAATAGCTAAGGCACTAAGATCAACAATTAATAGATGAGACCTCATGAAACTGAAACACTTCTGCAAGACAAAGGACACCTTCAATAGAAAAAAAAAGCAGCTTAAAGAATGGAAAAATATCTTTACCATCCTTATATCTGATAGAGGGCCAAAACCCAAAATATATAAAGGATTCAAGAGGATAAACAACAAATGATATAACCAAATTTAAAAAATGGAGTACAGAGCTAAGCAGAGAATTCTCAACAGAGGAAATTCAAATGATCAAGAAGCATATAAAGAAGTGGTCAATATCTTTAGTCATTAGTGAAATGCAAATCAATGACTCTGAGATTCTACCTTCCACTATGGCTAAGGTAAAAAAAAAAAAAAAAATCCATGGAACCTCACATGCTGGTGAGGATGTGGAGAAAGGGAACACTTCTCCATTGCTGGTGGTAGGGCAACTGGTAAAACTATTCTGGAAGTCAATCTAGCATTGCTCAGAAAATTGTGAATAGTTCTATCTGAAGACCTGTATATACCACTCCTGGGAATATACCCAAAAGATGTTCCACCATTCCACAAGGACACTTGTTCAACCATGTTCATTGCAGCTTTATTTATGATATCCAGGAAAATGTGTCCCTCAACCAAAAAATGGGAAAAAAGACCAAAAAGCATGCAATTCATTTTCACAATGGAATACTAGTTAGATATTAAAAAAGGGGGGGGGACATCCTGAAACTTGTAGACAAATGTAAAGAACAAAACTTATCATCCTGAGACAAATAATTAGACCCAAAAGTATCTGCATGGTATAGCTCACTTATAAGTGGATATTAGCCATACGTACTACAATGACATACCCAAAGAAGCTAAATAACAAGGAAAGTTCAAACAACAATGCTTGAATCTTATGCAGAAAGGGAAATCAAATAGACATCAGATGTGTTAGGCTCAATGGAACAGTGGTGGAGAGGGGATAATGAGGGAAACAAAAGAGGAGATCAGGTGTAGGTAGAGCTGGGGAAAGAGGGATGGGAAAGTAACTGGAAATTAGCTATGGACATGGGGGGGGGTGTTGAGGTAGATATGTCTAGGACATGCCAGAGGCCTATGATGGGGGAGGCTCCAGGAAGTCTGTGGGAATGACTCTAGCAAACACTCTTAGGAGTAGGTGATATGGATTCTAAAATGGCCACCTCCTGTAGCCAGGGAAGACTCCTAGTTGAGGGAAAAGGACAGCACCCTATCACAAACTTTCTATGAAAAATGCATCCTACCTACGAGAAGTTCAGGGACAAAGAGGAGCAGAGACTGAGTAACGGCCAACTAATGACTAGCCCAACTTGAGACCTACCCCATGTTCAGGCACCATTGCCTGACACTATTAATGATATTCTGTTATGCTTGCAGATAGGAATCTAGCATAACTGTACTCTAAGAGGCTTTACCCAGCAAGTGAATGAAACAGATGCAGAAACCCACAATCAATCATTTGGGAAGCTTGGGAAGAGTTGATTGAAAGATTGAAAGACCACAATGGAATAGGAATTCCACAAGATGAACAATGGAGCTCAAATAATCTGACACTTCTGGACTCCCAGAAACTAATGCACCAACAAACTAGGCTGAACCTAGGCTGCCTACATATGCAGCAGTGTATAGCTTGGTCTTCATGCAGGTCCTCCAAATACTAGAATGAGTACTTACCCTTAATATGTTGTCAGCCTGTGGAAGTTCTCCTAACTGGGCTGCCTTGTGTGGCCTCAATGGGAGAGTATTTACAAGTCCTGCAGTGACTTGAGATGGGTTAGTACTCAGGGGGAACTCCCCCTTCTCAGAGGAGAAAGGGAGGGGAGATGAGGGAGTGCCTGTAAAAAGAAGGTACTGGGAGGAGGGGGCACTAGAATCTTGATGTAAAGTGAATAAATACATTAATGGAAGAAATGAAGTGTAACTGTTTTCTTCTCAGTGATGCAGAACTGATATCCCAGCTTCCAAAGGAAACCAGAATTCAATGGTGCATTCACTACAGTTCTGTCTCAAGCATTACATTTGATGGATTATGTTTTAAAATAGCCATCTCACAACACTGAAGACAAGTTCAGGTGGATATCTTTTGTAGATCCTTATTCTTTTGCATAAAACAAACTTCAATTTGACATCTAATTAACTTCTTTCATGTACACAGTTTCTCCTGTGTTTCTTATAATAAATGATTTGTTCCATGCCTATATAGTTGTCTAGTTATTTAAACATCAATTGTTTCATAAATACATGAATGTCAAAAGATCACAATGCATGTTAATCTATGTGACAAGAATTAGAACAATACTATAAAATATACATTTATATTATTAATTAATAACCAAATTGAAGTTATCCCTTGGCATCTGTAGGTGAATTGGTTCCATAACCTTTGGATGCCAAAATCTATAAATGTTCATTTGGCTTATATAAAATGGTGCACTTTTTGATAGAGCCTGCAAATATCATCTATCATATTTTATCTCATTGCTACATTCTTACAATACTTAATATATTCACCATGTACATTGTTCTTATCCTCACTATATTGCTTAGGGAATATTAAAAGTAAAATTAAAATCCTGTTTAATATAACTAATTTTAAAAAATATCTTCCTCTTGATGTGATTGGATTTGCAGATGTGTAACCTATTGATATGAAGAATAGCTTAGTGCATATCATCCGCTGATTCTTCTGCATCTCTTTCCTGCAATGTAATTTTCTACATGTTCCTGGGTGCTTAGTGTTAGACCTTGTTCAAAATGCACATCATTTTCTCTCAATTTTCTCTTTTCTTCATAATGTCCTCAATAAAATTCTGGCATTTGAATTTTCCACAACTGCTTGTTATCCTCACAAAATTTTTCTCCATTATGTTTTTTTTTTCTCGAAATCACCTAGCAAAGTGCTGATTTTATCAAACATTAAAAAAACTCAGAAAAATAGAAGAGAGTAGACTTCATTATTAAAGGAGGTTGTGTAGTAATGAATGGAAAATGCCTATTTTTCTGTAGCTTCTGGGCATAGAGCCCTGTATAGCATTGAGGTGAGTGAAGCCTGCAAGGCACAGAATCCTTAGTACACAAGGAAGCATAATAATTTAGATAAATGTCTTAGGTACTATTGCAGCCAACTGCCATATTATTAACAAGAAATATTTGAATATTTGGAGAAGGAACAGGTTACTTTAAAGGCTAGAATAATATCCTGGAAGAAAAATAAATAAGAAATAAATTCTAGAAGGACCAAAATTATTTGAGCTGGGTTCAAATTGAAATAAGACAATAGGAGGAAGGAATTTGGTAATAAATGCACCGCAGTTTGAGCACATAAGACATAGGAAAGGGCCATTCTGCATTTGGCCTAATGAGGAGGAAGCATGTTAACAGTCCAAGGTGAGTTTCCAGGAGGTAGCCTGCAAATCAGGCTGAGAAAACAGTCTTCATTTGTCAGCCTAGAGTGATAAAGACCTTTGAAGATGAAGTAACATGGGCAGTGCAGTGTTATAGTTCCCCAGACTATGAGGAAGCTTCAGAATATGTGTGAAAATACTGAGTATAATATGCCAAATGCTGCCTTCATGATAATTTCAACTTAACAATTTCACAACATACCAGTGACAAGGAGAATATTAAAGAAACCAACAGGTATTTTTCCTGGAAAGTATGATTTTATGTCTCTCAAAATTATTTATAGACATTAATATGCATTGTGAACACAGGAACATAGCATGCGCTCATTAGAATTATTCTCAAGTTGATCTAAACTTAATGGAAAATTTCCAGGGAAAAAAAATCCTCTTTTGTATTTCCTATTGCAGACAGAGGTAATAGCAAATTGTAGTCGTTGATCACTACAGAACGAGTAGCTGAAAAATGAATTTGGTTTTGAAGGAACTGTTTCTTCCATGACAAATATGGGAGATAGAAGAAAAAAAATAAGTTTTCAGAATGACTCTACAATTTAAGATTCTCATTATATCCCAGAAGAGAAATTATAGCAATGGGCATAGTGTTATCTTTTCTAATTGCAGAACCACAATCTTAAAAACAGACCCAAAAGAAAACATTCTTGTATGCTTTTGGTCAGATTTTCATAGATGACTAAAATTTTAGTCTTTGTGTAGAACAAAAAGACTTAAAACCAAAGAAATTAAAAAGTGACATAACCTTAGTTAATACAAGTTTGTTGTATGTGCTTTTTCCTCTTCTGTACGTATGAGAATGAAGTGGGGATGGAATTGTGTTCTATACATGCTTGTGCTGGTGTACTCACTTGTTCAGGCATTTGCAGTCCAGAGCTTGATGTCTAGCGTCTTCTTCAATTGCTTTTCTCCCTTATCTTTTGAAACAGGCAATCTCAGTGAACCTGGGGCTCCTCCAGTTGTCAGGACTGGCTATCAGCATGCCAAAAAACCTCCTGTCTCTGCTTCCCGAGCATGGAGTTACAGATATGCACAGTATTTCCCAGCATTTTTTCATGGTTATTGAGGATCTATAACATTATGTTCTCTTTTACCACTAAGCCATCCTCTTAGCTTTATTTTTCCTATATTCATAGTTAGTAGAATAATATGTCCATTTTCTTTGCTAATAACAACAATCAGAAGTCAGAAATGCCTTTTGTCCTTTTTTCATTCAAAATTCTCTTAGTTTTTCTTTTTATTTATTTTATTGGATATTTTCTTTATTTACATTTCCAGGTTTCCCCCGGGAAGCCCTACCCCATCACCCTTCCCCCTGCTTCTCTACCAATTGCCAACCCACTCTTGTCTTGCCACCCTGGCATTCTCCTACACTGGAGTATCCAACCCCATCAGGCCAAAGGGCCACTCCTCCCATTTATATCCAACAAGGCCATCCTCTGCCACATGTACAGCTGAAGTCATGGGTCCCTCCATGTGTACTCTTTGGTTGGTGGTAGTCACTGGGAGCTCTGGAGGATCACCGAGTCCTGGATATCCCAAAATTCCAGAAAAGAATGGCTCTGATTTAAAGTCAAGTTTCATGATGATGATAGAGGACTTTAAGAAGAACATAAATAACTCCCTTAAAGAAATACAGGAGAACATAGGTAAATCAGTAGAAGACCTCAAAGAAGAAACACAAAAATCCCTTATAGAACTACAGAAAAACTCAACCAAACAGGGGAAGGAATTGAACAAAACCATCCAAAATCTGAAAATGGAAATAGAATCAATAAAGCAATCACAAAGGGAGACAACCTTGGACATAGAAAACCTAGGAAAGAGAGCAGGAGTCATAGATGCAAGCATCACCAACAGAATACAAGAGATAGAAGAGTGACTCTCAGGTGCAGAAGATACCATAAAAAACATTGACACAACTGTCAAAGAAAATGAAAGATGCAAAAAGCTCCTAACCCAAAACATCCCTGAAATTCAGGACATAATGAGAATATCACATTCATAAACATTGTCAAGTCACTTAGTTTTTCATTGAGCAAGGTTGGAATTTGAGCCAGAGGGTCTGAGGACATCATAAGAACGTGCCTCCACAGAATCAAGTAACCAAGGCACATAGGGCTCACAGAGACTGAAGCAACATCCATAGAGCCTGAATGAGTTTTAGCTAGCTCTTTTACATATATTTTATGGTTGAATAGCATTGTCTTCTTAAAGGACTCCTAAAAATGATGGTAGATGTTGGGACTCTTTACCTACTACTGAGTTACCTTTTCCAACCTTGATATCAGAATATGTGTTTAGTCTTATTGCAACTTGTACTGTGTTCAGTTTATATCCCTGAGAGGCTTTCTCTTTTCTGAAGAAAAACTAAGACAGAGGAGGAGGAAGAGAAGGAGGAGGAGGAGGAGGAGGAAAGGACACCTGGGGAGAAGGCAGGTTGCGGAACACTAGGAGAAGTGGAGGGAGGGGAAAATGTTTAGAGTGTAATGTATTAGAGAAAAAGAAAAAAGAAAAAGAAAGAAAGCTTTTTAATGTAGTATTTGTTTTAATTCTTTGAGACACTCATATAGTATGTTTTAATTATATTTATATACACACTGCAACTCCTCTCAAACCCACTCTTTCTACTTTCATTACCCTACTCATCAAAGTTTGAGGTTTTTTTTTCATCTTTCTTTTTCTTCACATTAAGTGCAATTTGCTTTATTCAAATATTCTTGGGAGTGGGGCCCATCCTGTAGAGTTGTTGACCTGTTAGGGGAGCTAGTCATGAAACATCATGTCCACATTGCCTACTCCTTCAAGTTGGTATTTTGTTTGGCTTCAATTTGTGCATGTTTCATGTACGTTGTCCAGTCTCTGTGAGTTCAAATGTTCAGTTGTCCATTTTGTCTGGAAAAACTTTGTTTTCTTGAAGTTATCCTCCAGTTCTTGCTCTTCTGGTCTTTCTGACAAGTCACATACAAAAGCATGCATATCAGAATATAGTTTTCCAATGGAAACCTTGATACCTAGAAGGATCTAGACTGATATTTCGTAAATTCTGAAGGACCTCAGGTGCCAGGCTAAAACTACTATACCCAGTAAAGCTATCAATCATGATTTAAAAAGAAAAGAACAAGGTTCAATGATAAAAAAATAAAACAAACAAAAACAAAAAAAAATGAAGAATTCATGTCCACCAAGCCAGCTCTACAGAGAATACTATAATAAAACACTAAAAAAACTCAAGGGAGCAGAAGAATATATAATGACAAAATGAATAAACCAAGAGATATAAGAGAATATATAATTACACAATGGATAAACTAAGAAATATAAGAAAAACAATACCACAGCAACAAAAATAAAAAGATGTTAATATAGATTTATAGGTAGATATTTGGAGGGGAAAGGGGAGGGGAAAGGTGGAGAGACAGAGAAGGAGATATGGATGCTTTACTTACATGAGGGTTTAGGATCCTCAAGAGATTTCCTAAATATTGTATATAGTATTGTGCACATGTGCATTAGCACATTCCTCACAAAATTGTGGTCAGACAGTAAGAATTCTAAACAGTCTTGTAGGAGTCATGTTGCCACACAGTGAAACAAATAACACATTGGGAACAATGCCTTGGGGAATGAGGTCCTTTTATCTCAAGTGCATTTGTTCCTTGGATCATTTTTGAAAGTGATTATGTGACTCCTGTGTTAATCATTTACATTGAAATTATATGATATGTTTATTCTTATTGGATATTGGAAGATAGTTATAAAACCCAATCTGATGAATGAATATTCTGAGTACTGTCCAAAGTGTAACCTAAAATTGGATATGTTCATCTGCCTTGCTTTTATACTTTCCCAGATATGTTTTATAATATGTGCCATGAAATATTTTATAAATTGGTCTGTTCTGTGATGATTCTGGGAAAGGGATGGATGCTCTGTTTATGATTAGTAGGTGCTTACTGTTGTTTATGTGATCATATTTTTTCTGAAGTCACCTCAAGTCACTGCAGAACTGGGCACAACCTCTCCTACTGAGACCAGATACTGCAGCCCAGTTAGAGAAATAGGATCTACAGCGGGCAACAAAGTCAGTGACAGCCACAATTCTACTTGTTGGGGAACCAGCTTAAAGACCAAAATGCATATCTGCTACATATGTGAAGGAGGGGCGTTGACCAGCCTCTTTGATTGGTAGTATAGTCTCTAGAAGCTCCCAAGAGTCCATGTTAGTTGACTCTGTTGGTCTTCCTGTAGAGTCCTTGTCCTCCTGGGAGCTGTCAATCCTTCTCCCTCTTTATCCATAAGATTCTCCAATGTCCAGCTAACATTTGGGTTTGTGTCTCTGTATCTCTCTCCATTGGTTATGTCCTTTCAGAGAACAGTCATGTTAGACTCCTGCCTGAAAGCATAACAGAGTATTATTGATAGTGTCAGTGGTTAGTTCTTGACCATGGGATGGGTCTCAAGTTGGAACAGTCACTGGTTGGAGATTTTTCTCTGCTCCATCTTTCTCTCTGAACTTCAGGACAAATTTTGAGCCAAAGGGTGGGTTGTTTTCCTTATCGCTCTAGTGGGAGTCATGCCTGGCTACATAATGTACCCACTTCAGGATCTATACTGATAGAAGTCTCTGTTAGAGTCATCCTCACATTCTCCCTGGATCTCATTCATCCTTGGTCTCTGAGCCTTAGTCTTAAAAATGTCTTTTCCTCTGGTTTGAAACCCAATGTAGGGATTCTCTATTTCTACCTTTCAAAATCCTATATATTCTAGAGTCATAAGGAAATTAATTCTGCCAACCTTATGTCAATTTGGAAGCAGTTCCTGTGGCCCAAAAAAGGTTGAAACCCCTCTTCAGACTCTCATAATATTCCAGTAATCCTAATTTAGATGACTATGAAAGCAAGATATTCTCTGGTCATGATACAATAAAAGAAACATAATATAAGTATCTTTTGTATAAACTCCTAGGTTATCATAATTAGTTTCCTGGAAAAAAACCAGAAGGATCTTTCTCCCGTTTCTTCCAAATGAAGAATTCTTAGTAGAATTAAATTTCTTAGAATTGAAATGATAAGAGATACTTTTCAGGAGAAGAAATTAATGGGTAATTATTAGCACAAGATTTCATTCATTCCAAAATACCTCGTTTATTGACAAAACTGCTTTCTTTGTCCCTTTTACTTGATGGAATATGTAGACTATCTGCAGAATGACATCAGCTAGAGCCCATGTGTCCTTTTAACAAACATATGTACTGGCAGGCTAGCCACAATATTCACTTTTAGAGCATCTGTGAAAAGCTCTCTCTACTTTGGAGACCCAGCTATCTAGAATATACAGAAACAAATGGCAATCCCTGGAGTTTATTGAATTTATATGTACCATGGGTTAAGGGTACCTGCTGATTTCCTTACCCGACAGGAAACCACTGAAGGAATTCACAAGCTCCTTGTTTCAGATTTTCTGGACACAACAAAATTTGTAACTTGTATCCTGTATATTAGACCTGTCAAAATCAAACATTTCACAGAATTAATTTTATTTCTAAAACATCAAGTACCGATGGATCTCATAAAAAGGTTCTTCCCCATTTTTTACTTTAAAACATTTATTTTATCTAAGTGACATTTTCAATCACATGTCCTCTAATGATTTTTATGCTTTTCTATTTTTTAGATTCTTAAAGATTCTAACAGTATACTCTCTCTTGTCATTTGCCTCATTGTACTTGAAAACTTTCTGCCAACATACATTTTATTCTAATCTTATCTCTTCACAATAAACTACCATTAGGCACAGAATGTATCACCTGTTTTCCATTTGGAGATGTGTTCTTGCTGGGAAAGCAGTAATAGAATAATTTGCTGCCAAGCAGAACTGAGTTTGACTCCTGCAGGGCTTGACACTTAACCATGGGACTTGACTCTCAGCATATAATCCTATTCCTCAGTCTTACTTTTCTCTTGTCTAAACTGAGGTAATAACAACTATCCTGCAGTGTGGATGCAAGATGCAAAGACATTAATGTAAGATTCATTTGCTTCTGTTGATGCTTCATTTATTCAATTGGAAATTTTGAGAGATACTGCCCTAGCATCATTTTCAGTGCCCAGTGTTCAAAAGTTATTGCATGAATAAATGGAGAAACGACAAGCCTTAGGATGCCAAGCTCCTCTCCAGGACCCTTGGGTAAACTGCAATCAGAAATATCTCTGCCTTCATTATGCCACAGTCCAAACTTGCTCTCACTGGCCTACGCTTTCACATTTCACAAAGTCTTCTCACTTGTTTTGCAAGCATTATCTCATATGTATCCTAAATAAGAACTCTTAAACTTCCCTTACCACTGGGATCACTACTGGAAACTTTTGTCACTCCAGCTTACAATGATGGCTAAGCAGGTATTTCTACTGTTCTATTGTCCACCTCTTCTGTGAATACCACCTAGAAATACTATTTTCATAACTGAACATGCTCAATATCTCACTGTTGTGAAGCAGCCTAGCACTGCAAAAGGCACATAAATGAAAAGTAGTTTAATAGTAAGAACATAACTAATGGCTTAATTCCTTTTAAGGAAGTAATTGTTGTTTTACATTTTAAATATGTATTTTTGTTTAATTAATTGAATTTATTTGATAAATGCAAACATGTTAGGTATTCACATGTCTTTCAAAATGTGCTCACATATTAGACTGTTCAATTAGCGAAATTAAGCTATCTCCTCAAACATCATTTTTCAAGGTTAAAGTCTGAGCCCTTCAACCTTGCTTTTGCAATATTCAGCAGCTCACTGTTGTCTTCTATGTCATCTTCCTGTGTACAGCCCAACTTCTCACTGTTGTTTGACCAAGGCTTTGTCCCTATTGTTTCACTTTACCCATCTCTCTCTTCTCATCTTTCCCTCCCACTAATAGTCTAATCTCAGTTTCTATGAGACAATTTGTTTCTGTATTTTTCAATGAGATCATAGGCTTGGATATCTATAACATTTATTTTTATGTATTTAGCTCAGTTTTGTCCTTGACGAAATGACAGGATGGCATCCTTTGATGTGGTTCTAAAATATTGTATCATGTATATATGCCATTATTTTAACTCATTCATCAGTAGATACAAAGTGGACATGCCTTTGCCATTGTGAATTACTACACTAAAATATCCATGGAATATACATGAAAGTGTAGGTATTGTTAATTTTAAAAATTTAATTATTTATATTGGGCATGCATATGGAGATCAGAAGAACAGTCATAAGATTCAGTTTTTTCTTTCTTTCTCTTTGATTTTAGGGCTCAATTCAGGTCATTGGGTTTAGTTATGAATCCATTATCTACTGAACCATACTGGTAGCCCAGAGATAGCTTTGATAGACTGATTCCAATTCCTTTAGAATTTCCAGTAGTGATCCCAGTGGTAAGAGAAGTTTAAGAGTTCTTATTCAGGATAAATATGAGATAATGCTTGCAAAACAAGTGAGAAGAATTTAGGAGTAGAATTAGAGAGTCATGTGTGTAGTTGGCTCTGTATTTAGGTTTCTGAGTAATATTCCCTCTACTTCTCCTAGTGGCTGTTGTAGGTTACATTCCCACTAAAAATGTCTCAGTAACCTTTTCTTCTCATTCTACCCAGTACTGGTCTCTTAGAGTGACTGAAACTCACAAAGGGGTTAACTTCCATTCATCCACAGATGATGAGGTTTCAAGTTTTTCCACTGATCATAGCAATTTATGCATCTTCCTTTTGAAAAAATATTTTTTCCTTTTGACTTTTGTTTTGAAACAGGGTCTCATGGTTGCAGGATGGCCCACTGCCTCAGTCAAACCAGAGATGGTAACTCCAGCAAAATTGGCAACAAAGTTGATAAAATAAGTGCTACTATAAATTAAACCATATTTGGATTTCAAATGGTGTTAGTGGATGAATTCAATATACCACTCTCAACAATTTATAGGTCATCCTGGATAAAAAAAAAAACAACCTAAACAGAGAAATGTGGGAACTGATAAAACAAATCAATATAACATGTTTACAGAATATTTCACACAAAAGAAGAAAAGAATATACTTCTGTCTTAGTTTGGGTTTTACTGCTGTAAAAACATACCATGACCAAGCCAACTCTTGTAAGAACAATATTTAATTGGGGCTGGCTTAAAGGTTCTGAGGTTCTGTCCATTATTATCAAGGCAGGAACATGGCAACATCCAGGCAGGCATGGTGCAGGAGGAGCTGAGAGTTCTAAATCTTCAACTGAAGGCTGCTAGCAGAATACTTACTTCCAGGCAGCTAGGACTAGGGTATCAAAGCCTATGTCCACAATAACACACCTTTTCCAACAAAGCTACACCTCCTAATATCCCACTTCCTGGGCCAAACATATACAAATCATCACAAATTTCTTCTCAGCAACTCTGGAAATGTTCTCTAAAATTGACCACATCCTTATCTATAAAGCTAGTCTCAAGAGACATAAAATTATAATCAATACCTTGCATCCTGTTTGACTTCCATGGATTAAAACTGGATATCAGCAACAACAAAGACAGCAGAAACCTTACAATGTATGGAAACTGAACAACTTATCACTGATACAAAAATGGGCCAAGACAGATATTAAGGAAGAAATTAAAGACTTTCTACAATTGAATGAAAATAAATGAATAACATCTCAAATTTATGGGATATAAAGAGAGTAGTTCTAAGAGGCAAGTTCATAACAGCAAGTACCTACATATTAGAGAAAGAGGAGGAAGAGGAAGAAAAGGAGGAGGAGGAGCTTACTAGTATTTTAACAGCACACTTGAAAGGTCTATTACAAAAAGAAATAATAGCATCTAAATTGAGTACATGACAAGGAATTTATCAAACTCTGGACTTAAAGGCAAAAAGAGAGAGAAAAACAAAAAATAAATGAATCAATAAAAGAAAGACTTGATTCTTTGAGAAAAATTAATCAAACTGAAAATCCCATAGCTAAGATATCTAAAGGACAGAGAGAAGATCCAAATGAACAAAATTAGAGATTAGGAAGACAGACATAACAACAGGTAACAAAGGAATCCATATAATCATAAGGATACACTTTTAAAACATGTATTCCACCAAATTAGAAAATCTAAATGAAATGTTATTTTCTTGATATATAACACATACCAAAGTTATGTGTTCCATAATACAGATAAGTACTTCAGACCTATTACCACTCTTGGAAACATACCCAAAGTATGTTTCACTCTGCTAAGAGACACTTGCTCAACTATATTCATTGCTGTGTTTTTCATTATCGCCAGATATTGGAAGCAACATTCAATTTTCATCATTTGATGACTGGATAATGAAAATGTGGTACATTACCACAATGGAATATTACTCAGCCATTAAAAAGAAAAATCATAAAATTCATAGAAAAACAGAGAGAACTAGGAAAAAAAAAAACATCCAGAATGATGTAACCTAGACCCAGAAAGACTAATTCAGCTTGTTTTATTCTTGTGTGAAATTTAGCTGTTAAGTAACTGATAAATATAGTGCAATCTGTTTAATCCCATAGGTTAAGTAGAGAATAAGGGCCTAATAGTGAGGAATGAATCTTTCTAGGAAGGGAAAATAAATATGGGGATTACCGCAAATTGGGAATAAGGAAGGAAAGGAAGAATTAAGAAAATGGACATCTAAACTGAGGTTGATTGGAGGTGTTGCATAAAAAACTAACACAATACAAACTTGCTTCCTGATAAATGTACATATGTTAAGGCAATCAGACAGAATTGCTAAGTAGTTAGGGATAGATCCCCAACTGGTCATCTCTCAGCACCCAGTGAAGAACTAGAAATACTGAGAATGGGTTAACTCTAAAACGCTTGTATCCAAAGGCCATGGATACCCACAAGCAACACAGGCTACTCCCAAGGCTTTAGGTTGCTCTACAGAAATTGACTGTAATGTCCTATTGCTAAAGACAACACCTCCACAACTCAGTGAATGGATAATCTATCACCTATAAAGATGACTGTTCATAGTTTTGTAAGGTACCCCAACAAACAAACAATGTAAACACCAATCTACAATAGTGACTTTCCTGCAAGATACACTGTTTGCAATAGTGGCAAAAAGGCTGTAGTAATGAAAAAATATCTGATTGGATTTATGGCCTACTCCATCAGATGGTACTCACACATAGAACTGCCTTGTGGTAAAAAACAAACAAACAAACAAACAAAAACAAAACAAAACAAAAAACATTTTAAGTTACACCTTTATATAGTTTAGCTTAGCCAAAAGCCCAAGAATCAACTAATTTGAAACTATAAACATTTAGAATGTCGTGAATAATAACTGGTTACTAAAGTGAGAGATAAAGTTACAATATCCAGGACCACAAAAACCTTACTTACCAGCGCCTTGTCTATTACATGAGTGACCTCAGGCTGTTATTATGTCATTGCTCCAGAGGGTGGTCCTGAGATGTCACATACACCTGCAGATCTGAACACTTCTCTATATCCCTTAGAAACAGCACTTTGCACTGAAGTGCCACTCCCAAAACAGTACTTCTTTGAAAATAAAAGATGGTGTTCATTTTCTGATGATCTAAGATACGCTAGGTCATTGCATTGTCCAAAAGACAATGTCATTAGTGGAAACAGGCTCATGTTAGCTATGACAGAAGTTTCTATCACATTTATAGTGAGAAGCCTGAGCAAGGATTTAATTAATCGCTTGTCCCTGTCTTACTGTGTCTTCCCTGTGTTCTCTTATGGTCATGGATACAATATCTCAATCCAACAGACTCTTGCTAGATTCCCAGGTATGACAGACAGTACTCATTAGCTATGCAGGGTAAGAGTCACTTTGTGCTAGGTTGCTACCACACTTGAAACACTCTCATAAACTCCAGCTTATACTTCTAAAACAAAATTGGTAGCAATTTTTATCAGATTAGATGAAGAAAATCTCATTTTCATACATTTTATAGAACCATGCAATTTGTGGCTAATACTGAAGTTAAAATTTTTATTTTTAGGCTTTAGTGATTCCAAGATGATAATTCCCCTGCTGTACAATATTAATGAGACTTTTAGAAATCACTCACACATCCAATTAATGAATAAAATTCACAGCACAGCTACTAAGGGAGGTAATTCTCACAACTAGAGCATGAATCTATCTTTTGTAACATGATTTCAACTGAAGCGATAAAAATACAAAAGTTGGATTTATATCTATTTTTGCCTGTTCAATCCATCATCCTCGATTATTATAAAGGTGTATAGTTTATAAGAACTGGACCCATCAGTATATTTACTTTTAGAAATATTAAAATAACCATTTAATTCAATTTCTTGTTTTTCACAAAACCATTGGGCTATTCAAATTTTCTATGATAGGACAAAGTAAAATATGAGAAGAGTTCCTCCGATATTTGAAGTCATTAGCCTGAATTAACCCTTGCAAACAAACTAAGAAATGCGAATTTCTGTTGTCACAAGGAAAATTATGAGTGGCTCAATATCCAGGGTGTTTAATCTCTCAGATTTTTCTTAGTATTCTATGCTTTCATAAAGTCTGAAATGAAGCAAACAAATATTTGCTGAGCTTTGGTAGGCAGGTGTCTTGCTTACTGAATACATGTAACATGATGTAAATATTCCCCTCTATTATTGCCTGAAATTGCTGACCTGACTTCATAGATTTACTAAAACAGTTCACTGTTTCTGCCTCTAATAATTTTTGCACAGAAAATCTCATTTTACATCATGAATTTAGATAAAGTGGAGATTGTAATCATTGCTAATTTGAAGGAAAGTTCTTTGTATGAGTTACTACAATATTTGAGTAGAAAATTTTACAATGTTATTATAGTTTTATTAATGTATACCTGTAATGTAATAACCTCTAAATATTTAATGTATGTAAGTTAATACTGTTTAACATGGATTTTCCTCCATGGTAATAACAAGCGCATCTGTTATTTAGAACATTTCCTTATCCCTTTTAAGTTTTTTTCCCCCACTCAATTACATGGTCACTATATTAGTGATAGTGGCTTACAAGTGGTGGTTCAGCTAATCCAAACAATGGCTATCTACCAATGGACAGTCCAAGAAACATGTCCACAAAGTTGTATGTCTCAGCTTGTCTTCAACATACATCAGAATAATAAAGATGTAAGCTCTAATGCCACTGAAGGAATAAAATTATCAGAGAGATTAAGACAGACAGGGAAAGAGCGAACTTCCTTCTTCCATGTTCTTCATATAAGCTGCCAGCAGCATATGTGACTAAGATGAAAGGTGGATCTTCCACATTAAGCTATTAAGATTTAAGGAGGATCTTCCCACTTCATATCATTTAATCAATAAAAATCCCTCACAAGTGTATCCAGCTGCTTGGATTTCAGTTAATTGCAGATGTAGCCATACTGATAACCTAGAATAGATATTACAGCCATCACCAATTAGTTATTTCATCTCTGGCACTATGTTAGCTGGCATTTTCTTGAAGGTTTTATACATAGATTATTACATTTAGTATTCTGCACTGAGTATACTATCTTGATATGTTGACATGTTTTCATATTAATGAATACTTAGGGTTGTTTACATGTTTCCCCAGTGTGCTTAATGCTGATGTGAACACTTTTGTACAAATCAGTGAACTAATCTATGCTTTCTGTTGTCTTGAGTGAATATCTAGGAGGAGAATTCTAGATCATTTTCTTTATTAATAAGTAATGTTTTAAGAAAGACACTATTTTCCTAAGGTTCACAGGTCTCTTCTATTTTTACCAATCTGTTTTTATAATTTTAGTTATTCCATATGGTGTAGGATGTCATTTTCCTGAACCCTTAGTTAACATTTGCAGAAGAACCAGGGGTTATTTCAGGTTCTCTTGTGCCACTTTTATTCAAATCCTTTTACAACTTTCTTTTTACTAGTTTTGAGTTTTGAGAGCTTACATGTGCTTTAGGTACAGTGTCTGTCAAATACTTGGTTTCAACTTTTTCTCCTGTACTGCAGTTTTAATTCCCCCAGTTCTTTAATCTATGCTTTTAGGGATCAGAGGGTTTTAATTTTGATACATTGATACATCTTGAATCATGCTTCAGCTATTATTGCACAGAATTTTTTGCTTAATATGCTATCAGAGAAATTTTTTTCTTGAAATTTTATAGTTTTAGGCTTTACATTTAGGTCTGTGACATTTATTAATTTAATATTTCTCCATGGTGCAAAACATATATCACCTTTTTTTTGTAAATGCATATGAAATTTTATACATAACTTTTACAAAAAAGCTTTTCTTTTCTGTAAAAGTTTACTTTGTAACTTTGTGAAATATAGTTTTGGACATATTCACTTATTTTTACATTTTCTATTTCATTGATTTATGTTTATGTTTTTAGTATTATATCCCTAGTAATTGCATAATCATATTTGGTTTTGAAATTGGGTGAACTTCTTTCTTAAAATTTGCTCAAGTTATTTCTCAAATTTTACAAGTTATTCTCATAACTTGAGTTTTTTCCATATCCTTTTATGTATTAAGGATTTTTATTCATTTATTTATTTTTAATTAATTTATTCTCTAATATATTCCACAGTTTCCCATCTGTTCTCTCCTCAGTGTTTCTGTGACCCCTCCTCACCATCTCCAACCATTTCCCTCCAGAAAAGTGTAGACCTACCAGGGATATCATTCAAACATGGCATATCAAGTTGCAATAAGACTAAGCCCCTCCCTCATATTAAGACTGCATAAGGCAACACAGTAGGCAGACAAGGGTCCCCAAAACAGTCAATTGCCCAAGAAATAGCCCCCTCCATTAGGAGTCTCACAATCACCAGAGAGTCTAAGGGTAGACCCATGCAGGCTTCCTGGGTTTTGGTTCAGTCTAAATGAGTCCATATAAGTCCTGCTTTGTGGTTTCTGAGTTTTCTTGAGATGTCTTGGGCATTTGAGTAGAATTCCTAGAACTAAATTTTGTTTCTTTGTGCATTGTGAACATTGTGGATTCTTTTTGAGGGAGTTTACAAATAAGTGACTCTGAACTTGTGACTTAAAAGAATGAGCTTCTGTGTCATTTATGACTTGTCTTCTTCATTGCAGTTATTTCCTTCTTGGCTTTTTTAGTTTCTGTATTACAGTGCTTGCACATCTCATGTCAATATTCCTAAGAATTTCATTGTGAAATGAAATATTCAGTAGCCCATTATTAAGTGTAAGCATATAAAGTCCTGTGAAGGGGAAAATCTCAAAATCCCCCAGCCCTAGACAAAGCACTTGGGGAAGTAATGACTGTTGAGAGTGAGATAATGAATTATTTCTGGGAATTAAACCTTTATTTAGTTATGTAATATCAATTTGCCAGCCCTGAAATTATATACACCCAAGTAACACTAAATGGACTCAGGAGGTTGTATTAATATATTTGTGTTTGTGTAAGCATTTGTGTGTGCTTGTGTATAACAATAACAGTTAAAGAAAAAAGCCCATGAATTTGAGGAGGAGTAAGGAGGAAATAGGAGGAATTAGAGGGAGGAATTGGAAGAGAGAAATGATGTTCTTATATTTTAATTGCAAATATTTCTGTGGACTTTAACATATTTAACTTTAATCAGAACATTGGGAGCACAGTGTCTTTGAAAAAAAAAAACAGTTATTTCTCATTTTCCAATCATGCTAAGGATAAAAAAGGGATATTATATGTTTGCTTTGCCAATATTTTTACAATGCTAAGATAAATGCAGGTTTAAGAGCTATCTTTTACCCACCATAAAACATAATTTTGAAATGCATTGTTTAGATACCTGCAAAGCATTCCACCACTACCCAAAGCTGTCAATAATGCACTTGGCCTTACAGATTTTAGCAGATGAACCTTAGACCAGAGAATGGAATATTTGGCTTTGTTTTCAGAGTACTTGAAATCTGTCCAATAGTACCCCATGCACTGCATCATAGAAGTGCTCATCAAAAAACCCAAAAGCCATTCACTTACTATGCAGGCTCAACATCCTGGATAGGCAACCCAGATGAGCTTGTGCCAGTATGTTCATGCCTCAGACGGACACTGAGCATCCTCAGTCCTAACGATCTGTTCCTTTTGAGATTAATATATGATAGAGATAGATAATAGCACCACATAATAACGGTGTTCAATAAATGGATCTTATGTTTCAGGATTCTAAGAGCAAAGAGCCTGTGATCAAGAGTAAACATACACTCTTTTGTATAGCTGAGGCTAAAGTACAGTTTCTATTTAAATTCCAGGCACAACATTTAGCTACTGCCAAGCATAAAATAATCTTTTAAAAAAGAAAAGAAATGCTTCATAAATATAGCACCAAAAGATTGGTTATTGCCAGCATGAAAAGCTGAAAAGCAGCCCTTGTGATTCATAAACAAAAGCTCTCATCCAAGGTCGTGAGTACTTCAGGCTGTGTTTTGTGTGTACTTGCTGCCACAATTCAGAAGCCGACAGCCTCCCTCACTCCTATTTTTATTATGGCTCCTTTGATCTTCTTGTTCACCGACTTCTATTTTTCAATACAAGAAGGAAAAGTAACCAGAAACATTGTTAAATGATTTTTATTTCAAGATATCAACCTAAAACAAAAGTTTGTTTTATCAACATATATTGATTAGAGAGTTCTTATACTTAAGGTCTTCAGAAGTAAAGTTGCTTAACACTTATACCAAGTCATACTGAAACATTTGTTTTCTCTTGTTTTTCTGAACACTTTAGGGAAGGATTAAAAGTAAACTAAAGGTGAAAACTACTTATATTTCTGCCATTTCTAATGCATGAATCTACAGTGTTCATAAGCAGATTCACAACATTGTTATTACCTGTCACACAAAGATTTTTTTTTTTAGAAATACACATTTTTCAAGAATCATAGAATATACAAATAGATAATAAACTATAATGCCTATATGCAAGCACACATATGTGTATAAACTGATTTGTGTTTATATTAATGTTTGTCATTGCATAATAAGCTAATGGTGTTTATAATGTCATCTTATGTTTTATGCATTCTGTAGGCATCCTATTATATTAACAATGTTTATAAAAACATATTCCATTTACCCAATGCCTTAACTTCTTAGCTGTTCCTATACAATTTAATATTAGTTAATATTAGAGAGTTATGAATTATGACTATACATTCTTGATATTTTTAACATAAATCCATTGAGTATGAAACTATTAGATTATATTAACTTTGTTGACAAATCTAATTTTCAGCTATGTTTGTTTTTGTTAAAGTCTGTAAGTAAATGAGAGTAATATTATCAGACCTCATAATGACTCATTCTTTGAAGAGCATAGAACAGAAAAATGGATGAGAAGTGCTTATACTCTGCCTCACTGAATTATTCTGACCTATTTGTGATGGCATGTATAGATAGTAAGAATGTTAATGACAAAAAATATCATCAACAATGGGACACAGCAATAGAAGTTACTTTCAAAGACTCAAGGCTGAGAAAACCCAATGTCAAGTTTCAAATAGCTTCAATTGTTGGCAAAGGCTCTTCTGCTTGCAGACACTAGGAACCTCCTTTCTCAATAATAAAAAAGAAAATTCTTAGTCAACTTCATCTACTGAAGACTCTAGAGTCTCATTGATTTTTTTTGATTTTGTTCCTGTAGTTCATATATGTTCATGTGCTATATGTAATACAGTTTTACACTGACATTCCTTGCTATAATTTAGATGGCTTCTAGGAGCAAGGCCAATACTTAATATTTCTTAGATTCTTTAAATAAGATAACTCTTCGTAATTTTACTAGTCGATGACCATCATGCCACTGTGATAGACATCTAATGAACTCACCCATTGCCAGCTATCTTCTCAGACAAAAAAAAAAATACAATAAACATAACTATTTTTGGGAAAGCTGCAATGGTCCTCCAAAATCCTACAGAAATAGACTTGATTACTGCTAAAAAAAAAAAATACATAGTTATATCTTTAAAACAAGAATGTTGCTTTTATGCTAAATAAGTCAGTCAGTAATATTAAGAGAAAATGCCAAAATGTTATCAAAAGGAATTAAGACTACAAGTGAAATAAGAGCAATGGAGTATGATGCAGACAGTGAGCATAATGCAGACAGTGTAGCAGAAGTATTAACCCATTTTTTCAAGATAGATTCATAAGATCTAGAAGATGAGAAGAATAACGTAGAATAAGGTAGAAAATGAATTATTAGGTATCTATTTCGTGGTTTATTTAAAGACTATTTCTACTGCTATTTGCAAAGCATGATTTCACTTGCTACCTAGAACTGAAAGACAGAGAAATAGCTAAAGGACAATAAGTCCTTACCTTTAAAAACTTGCTGACTAACCTAATATTTATGAAATTTTGCTTGCTTGTCAACCAGCCATTGTGGTTTTAGAGTATAAAATGAAAATACAAACTACACTGGCATGGAAGTGTTTCAGGAGCTGTCTTGGCTTTAGGCCACCAGTGACATTACACTTCCTCTATCATCGGTATAGAATGCTTATTCCAAAAAGATTCTTGCAATGTTACTTTAGCAGTTAAGACTTCAATATGGAAATTTTGAAGATTCAGACAACAACATTCTTCCACTCATCCTAAAACTCGGGTCCTTGTTTGTGTGAAGTCCTTTAATTACAGCATCAACTCTCAGTTTATGTCAAAAAATCTCATTGAAACATTAATTAAATTAGATATGGATTGGACTCAGGGTAGAAGTTTTCTTCTAACATGGCACACAACAAGTAAGTAGTTTCAAAATATAATGGTGGGTCAATTTTATTAAATAGATAATCCCTTTCAATGGAGAAATATTGAAAATAAGGGAGAAATCGTGAGTATGAAGCGATTCATACACCAGCATGGCATACTGAGTGGATTCATATTGTAAAGGGTGAGTGGATCGCTAAGATACAATTTAATTTTGAACCACTGACACAGGGGCCCTGTCCACAGCCTTTAATTAGGGATAGCTTATTGGAACTGAGATAATCACGGTTCTAAAATCATAGAAATAAACATGATTACAGCTGATTGCCTATAACATTCTTTAACTGCTTGAAGAATAACATATGCTTCTATAAAATAATTTTATGATCTAATACTATAGGAAAAAGTCTAACAAACTTCATTTATTTTAACATCCTTTCCCTGACTCTTTTGAATTATGTTTTCTGTGTATTATTATAATCTTGTGTGGAATCTTGGCTTCTGCTGGTATGAATGAGGAAGTATGGCTCATGTCCATGATCTTATTAAAATGGAAAGAATGTGTTTCTAGATACTGGAGATTTGAACTTCAAGTCATGCTTCTGGAGTGAGATCAATTCTCCTACATGATATCTAATATGAATATCTAGTATTGGCATCATATTTGCTCATAAGCCACTTGATATTGGGTGCTATGAAAATAATTTTCTTCCTCTGGAAGAGCAGCAAGAACTCCTAATTACTGACACATCATTCCAGTCACTGGATTTTTAATTCAAACCAATGGTGTCTTCTTCATTGTTAACTGTAACTTTTATTCCCCTAAGTAATTTTCATCTATGATGCTTACTGCTTCTGTCTGCTATCCTAGGTCTAGTACTGGAAGCTTCTAGTCTCCATAAAATGTAATCTAGTCCTGGAATGTTTTAGTCTCTGGAAACTTACTGGTGAATAAACTTACCCTTTCTTGTTCTTTCTGGTTGGCTGTTTTAACTCAGCTTTTCTGACTCAAAACTTCTTTCCACACTGATTCAATTCTCTCTCTCTCTCTCTCTCTCTCTCTCTCTCTCTCTCTCTCTCATCCCAACACAACACACACACAAACACACAACACACACCACACACACATTCTAGAAATCTGTTCTAGAAAGGGTTTGTTACTTTCTTATTCTCTGGCTAATTCTGTCTTTACATGTTTGTTCTCTGGCACTTGTCTCTGTACAACTGTCTCAGTAGAATGTCTCCTCCTTTCTGCATTGCTCCCTCTTAAATAACTTCTCTTTTCTCTCTCTTCTTCTCATGAGAGTCAATTTGTGCAGATTCTATTCTACCAAACTTTCTCTGATTCATTGCTTTGCCTCTCAATCAGATATTACTCTCAAACATGGGTGTGTTTCCTTCTACAAACTAACTTTACCTTCGTTGCTTGGAATTAAAGGTGTGTGCTAAGGACTGAGCCATATAAAAAGAAAAAGTTTTCTTTTTCAGTAAATAACACAATCTCACAATTCACAGTGTGCTAAAATATCCTGCAACATCATTGACTAAGAAAACAAGTCACACTTTCAAATGTTATTCCCACGCCTCTACACCAATAAGGTAATATGTAGTTATGAAGTAATAAGATTCATCAAGAAAAATCTCTAAATTTTTCATTGTAGGATGTGAAAGTTTTATATGCTTACCTAGTTCTTCTATTTTTGAAAAATAAACTTTGGTATTAATTTCATGAATATATTTTACTGTTACTTTTATTATTTACCTACCTATTTTTAATAATTACAACATTAAATAATACACAGTTGAGACTACTGTATTCCAGGATTTGTACTCTGACACATATAAAACATACCTTTTTCCATATTTAGTGCTGTGACAAACACTATAACCAGAAAACAAGGTGGGGAGGAAAGGGTTTATTTGGCTTATACTTCTAGAGCAAAGCCCACCATTGGAAGAAGTCAAAACAGGAGCTTAAGCAGAGCTGGCAGGTGGAGGTAAGAGCTGATGCTGAGACCATGGAGGAATACCCAGAAAAGTAATCAACAGAAGCCAATGCAATCTGACACCAACATAATACAGCTCTCCTTCTACAGTAAGCAATGTATACCCTAACACACATAAAGAGCAAGATTATGACCTTAAATTTCATCTCATTAAGATGAGAGAGGCCTTTAAAGATGGTATAAATAATTCCTATAAGAAATACAGTAAAACTGGTAGAAGCCATTAAAGAGAAGCCAAATAAATCACTTAAAGAAATATAGAAAAATATGGAATATAGACATATAGGAAAATATAGGAAAAGATCTATGGCACTAATGCAAGGACAGCTACATTTGTAAAAGAAACATTACTAAAGCGCAAAACACACATTGAACCTCACACAATAATAATGGGAGACTTCAACAGCCCACTCTTACAATGGACAGGTCATTGAAACAGAAGCTAAAAAGAGACAAATAAAACAAACAAAAGTTATGAACCAAATGGATCTAACAGATATCTATAGAACCTTCCAGCCTAATACAAAAGAATATACCTTCTTCTCAGTGTCTCACAGAAACTTCTCCAAAATTCACAATATAGTTGAACAAAAAGCATGCTCAATACCTACAAGAAGATTGAAATGGCCCCTTTATTTCTATTAGATAACCACAAGCTAAGATGCAGTTCAACAAGAGAAACAACAGAAACACCACATACTCATGGGAATTGAACAACTCTCTACTCAATGATAACTTGGTCAGGGAAAGAAAGGAAGGAAGGAAGGAAGGAGGGAGGAGGGGAGGGAAGGGAGGGAGGGAGGGAGGGGAGGGATATAGGAAGGAAAGGGAAGGAAGGGAAGGAAGGGAAGGACGGAAGGAAGGAAGAAACAAGGAATGAAATTAAAGACCTAGAATTTAATGAAAATGAAGGTACAATGGATCCAATCTTATGGTACACAATGAAATCACCATTAAGAGGATAATTCAAAACACAGGGTGACACTCTAAAGAAATTGGAGAAATCCTCTACTAGCAACTTAACAGCACATCTGAAAACTCTAAAACAAAAAAAGCAAACCCTCCTAAGAGGAGTAGAGAGAGGAATAGACGGGTAAAAAAGCTAGCTCAAATCAAGTAAAGAAATAAAAAAAAAAAATAGAGAACTCGTTTTTTAGAAAATCAACAAGATAGACAACTTTAGCCAAACAAAGTCTCAGCATAACTAACTAAAAGTCTCAAATAGACAAGAAATGGAAATTAAAATGAAATTGAAGAAATTCAAAAATAATTAGGAATTTCAAAAAATTCTGTTTACCTACAAAAAACTAACTCAAAACAGGAAAACCTACATAACAAGTTAAGTAGATCAGTAAACTATAAAAAGGATAACAAAAGGAAAGATATCATTGAAAAAAAGCCAAACCCCAAAAAAAAGAATAAAAAAAAAAAAAAAAAACCCCCCCCATATTAAAAGAAATTAAAAAAAAAAAGCCCAAAAAGTGTTATACAGACATTCAAATTATTTCAAAGAAAGATAACACAATCCTCAAATTATTTCCAAAATAGAACAGAAGAAAGTACCTAATACCAGTCTATGAGCCACAAAACTCCTAAATCAAAATAGCACAACCCAACACTGTAAATACTCATAAAAATTTCATTAAAATCTCTAAAAAATTTCAAGAAAACTCCACAACACCAATCCAGAGTCACTTCCCGAATCAGGTCGACCATGATTTATTCCATATACATAGATCCAATATGTACCAATCAAATAATCCACTATTACAAAAAATTCAGAAAAATTTGATAATGAAGTTTTGAAATCACATCACTCACTTTAAACTTTGAAATTGGGTGAGAAGATTGATGCAAAACATTCTAAACATGAAAAGACACAAAAACAATAGCCAAATCATATTAAATGGAGAGAAATTTGAATCAATCCCACTAAAATCAGGGACAAGGCTGCCCATTCTCTCCCTATCTATTCAGTTAGTACTTGAAGTTCTAGCAGAGCAATAAGGACAAAGCAGCCTGGACCTGGCGGCATCAAGCCAGGAACTGCAATGGAGGCTTGCGGAGAGGTCCTGGTTCAAGTGGCTGAAGGCTTTGGGTGGCAGGCTGGCAGGCCTGGCAGGCCCAAAGCACGGGAATAACCTTGGTTCCAAAATGGGTCTCTTTAGGCAATGAGTGGATGGATCTGGTGTACCCCAAAATCAGGCAGGCCTGAGTTAATAGGGAGATGGAGAAGTAGGAAGGGTTCTGGGGAGGAGGAAGCTTAATTGGCTCCGCCACTCTGACTTCAGTCTGAAAAACCTAGGCCTGAGGTCTGTAGTTAAACCCTCTCCTGTGACTTTGGGAGGGGCTGTGAATGGCCTTCTACTGAAAATAATTGTCCATGGAGATTGGCTGCTTTTCAGGACCTGAGTTTGGGCGTGGTCCCCATCCTTGCCGTTTCTCCCTGGGAGTCTGGGTTCTAGGCCATGCCCAGCCAAAGAACCAGGATACCTTAGCAGTCCCACAGGCATATATCCCAAAGATGCTCCAACACATAATGAGGACATATGTATGGCATGTTGTGGGTGCCAGGAAGTGCATGCTGATAGGAGCCTGATATACCTGTCTCCTAAGAGGCTCTGCTATAGGCAGATGCTTGCAGCTAACCATTGAACTGTTTATGGGGTCCTCAATGGAGGAGGTAGAGAGAATACTGAAGGGGCTGCAGGGACTTGCAGCTTATTGGAAGAAGTGGCAATACCAACCAACCAGAGCTTCCATGATCTAAACTGCCAGGCTTTAAACATGCTTGGAGGGACCCACGGCTCCAGCTGTATATGTACTGGAGGATGGAGTTGTCAGGCATTGGTAGGAGAGGAGGTCCTTGGTCCCATGAAAGCTGGATGCCCCAGTGTGGGAATTCGAGAATGGGGAGGGGGGAGTGGGTGGATGGGTGAGGGTACTTCCTCATAGAAGTAGCAGGAGCAGGACAGGATAAGGGCTTTCTGGCAGAGGGAATGGGGAAAGAGGGTAACATCTGAAATGTTAATAATTAAAATATCCAATAAAAAAGAATTTATCTCACTGTACTAATTGGAATATTAAATAAGAGATGCCTGGAATATACAGAGTCTAAGACATCAGAAAATTTTATAAAAGTGGGCAAAAATGAATTTAGTTATTTATGTTGTTGTATGAATTTGTAATATGAGCCCTTTGAATGGGTGGGCATTGTCAAAAATATTTTAAAGTGGCAACGTTTTCAGAAAAAGAATGCTCACTATAAGAGCACACTTTCAAAATTCTGCCCTCCAATAAAACATTTTTTATGTCAAAAGCACAAGTAACAACTCCTACATACTTTATTGGGTACTTCTGGTTCTGCATAGAGACCACTATGTTTATTACTGAACTGTAGATTTGCTTGCTGCCTTTCTTGGTTTACAGTTTTCACAATAAAGGAATAGTACTTGAGATGCTCACACAACTGAGCCTACAAGAAAGCAAGAAACTTTGACTTGTTCTTGTAATATGTTTTTGCAACTAAACTGTTTATGAGGCCTGAAATTGTTTTTCATTCTTTCTGAGAAGATGAAATTCCATTTGTCTTCTGATTTTGGATTACAACCTATGCTGTTTCCTTTACATGTGTTTTGAATAAAACGAAGTACATATCTCAACAAACTCTGTATGTTTGATGGCAGTTTTGGCCTTATAGTGTTACAAAGCCTGTCCTTTGAATAACCACATGCAGACATTCAAGCCTCAGCAATAGAATCTAGAAAAGTGAGTTTTCTTTCCTTTATTTCTCCTTCTCTCCCTTCCTTCCTATAGACCTTCTGTTACTATTTACATAATTTAAGGATGTTGGTCTTTCCTCTATTCTTACAATTTTTTTTGATAATTTGATCAGAATTTCTTTTTCATGCACTTACATTTGACTGGTTGTTTCTTTTGAGACTCAGTTTTAAAAACTGCAATAGTAAAGTAATCCAGTGGGAGCTAAAAAATTAAACTGTCAAGGTAGCATTTTACATCATTTTCAGATTAAAAACAGGCACATACATACCACAACACACATACACACACACACACACAACACACACTCATACACACACACATACACACATACACACACACTCATACACACACACATACTTCTCACAGGTATACTTCTACAATATAATAATACCAAGTCTATATTTTATGATTATCATTATGACTGTGAGATAAACTACAGTTTAAAATAACATCTATGAGCTGGTTCCTTCCTTTTTTCTCTCTACCCATCCTTGCATAGAGGTAATGTTTCTTAAGTGAATTATAATGTTGTGCAGACAGTGCCTTGTGACCAGTATCTCTCTAGGTGCCTAAGGAGACCTGATAACCAGGTCTTGATTCCTAAAAGTTAGTAGTTTAGCTCTTCTAATCACCATACAACAGAATCTGCAGTCTTTTTCTTCTATCTCATTTGCTACCTTAGATTTATGTAAACAATCTGTTTCATTTACATTTAAAAGTAGACTACAATTTAAAAAACCTTGCATATAATTCTAATCACGTGTTTTAATGTTATGTTATTTAAGGCTATGTGAATTTTGAGTTTGAATTTGAAATAACAAGTGCAGTGGTCCATGCCTGTAATGTCATCATTTGGAAGGTGGAGGCAGAACTATCACAAGTTTAAGGACACTTGATTCCAGTCTTTAAACGGATATATTTAAGTAAACAAATGAATGAAAATAATGTTGATATATTTACAGAATACATAGTGATAATTTATTAAACATAACAACAGAAAAACTATTTGTGAAAGTCGAATTCAGTTAGGAATCTTTATTGTTACTTTACCACAGAAATAATTTGAATTTTCATTCCTTCCCTAGATGATTGATTCTAGTACTAACTCGTCTTCTTCAAAAATGCTAATGGACATTTGTTAATAAAGTAGTAATATAGTCTGTTAAACTAGTAATCAACTTGATTATCAAAACAGAATGAACATTTTTGATGCTATGTTTGGTTAACAATAGAGATTTAAAAACCGCATGAACAGCACAATAGTTAAGAGAACATCCAAGGACCCTAAAATTCAAGGTACAGAGATTTCCTCAGTTCTTAAAGGTTACTCTAAATTCACACAGTGTACTTTGGGTGGTTCCTGATTGTATTATTTGCACAAAGCCAGTAGCAATTATTCACAGCAGGTTAGTTCCCAGTTCCCAAATCACAGGGAAGCTGACCAAGGAGGAAGGTACTTTGCACTGAAGCTGTGGTGAAATATGAGACAACATGATGTAGGACATCTTATTCAATAATAGATAGGAAGAAAGCAGAAAATTCTTTCTGTGTCTCATCATCCTAGAATGTTACATTTTCAGCACATTCTACATTTATCCATGAGAACTAAAAATAAGATGTGAAGAACTGGTCCAGTAAAGGTTGCCCAAGTTTCTTCTAATTAATGCACAACTATCTGTGCCTTACTTACAATATTATCATGGATATTTTTGTTCTTGTTTGTCGTCTCTTAGTTATTTGATTTTTATATTATTTCATTCATTTTATTAATAACTTCTGAATTTTGATGTGATTTTCTGAGTAATTTCAAGAATATTTGGTTTCTTCAGTTATATCATTAGCTACACACACAAATGCATACACAAAAACATATATAACACACATTCTCAATTTTGTAGAACATATTTTGATCATATTCTTCTTCTCTATCAACTCTTCATAAATCCATCTTCCTACTCTCTAGCCATCCATCATTGTTACCTTTTTCTGAAATTATACTGTAATAACAACATTTCTGTCTTCCCTTTCTTCTCTCCAAACACTCCTATGTACCCCTTTCTGCCCTTTTTCAAGGTCATGACCTGATTTTCATTGTTGTTATGTATATGTATATGTATATGTATATGTTTGTATATATGTGTGTGTGTGTGTGTGTGTGTGTGTGTATTCCTGCATATTAACCTTTTCAGTTTATATAATGTTACTCACATGTGTGTTTTCAGGGATGATCATTTGGTATTTATAAAGGAATTAGTATGCTTTTTCCTGTGAAAACTAGTACTTAGGCTCTCAGCCTGTCATGCTTTGTGTAAGGTTGAAGACTCAGGCTTTCATCCATCTATTTTGAAATACCTATCATTGTTTTTGCTCAGCTCATATTTAGGCAATAATGCAAATAAGGTGTTATGGGTGTAGATCAAGGTATTATTAGGAGACACAGTCTTATAGCTCCCTAGCACTATTGCTCTTCCGTCTTTCCTCCTCCGTTTCCGAAGTAGTCCTTGAGCTTTATGTGCAAGAGTAATATTTTAGATGGGCCCATTTGGACTTGGGTTCTCCAACTCTGAATTTTGATTCGTTGTGGGTTTCCTGCAGTGATCTTCGTATGCTGCACATAGAAGATTTTTGGTGAAGGATGAGGAGTGTGTGTGTGTGTGTGTGTGTGTGTGTGTGTGTGTGTGTGTATGTATGTATATCTGGACAATGTTTAGAATGGTAGTCATGGGTTATGTTAATTTAGTAAATGGTGGTGATTTAGTAGAGTTTTTTCCCCAAGACAATTTTATCTATTCCTTCCTTCATTCAATCTTCTCTCAAAATTTTATTAACACTTAAACTGTGTTTTCTCAATATTCATAGACATGGTTTAGTCATTTTAATAATTCCTAAAACTTTAAATTTTAATTAAAAATTCTAAGATTCTTAAAATGATCAAATACAATCACTTAGAAAAAATATATAATCATAAACAATTTAGTTCAAAATTCAATAACAGGTGTACATCTCTAAACAAAGAAATCTGAAATTATTTTAAAGTATGAAAATAAATTCTTAGAAAAGTGTGTTTTAAGAGAAGATTCTATATATCATCTTATTGCTTCTTGGTTTGTTTTTATTGGTGTCACAGCTTCGTTTTATTCACAGATATCTTGTTTTATAACTACAAACTACTTGCCAATTCATTTCTTGATTACACAAAAATCATGACTTTCTGAAATTGATACGAACATTGCTAAATAGAGAACAAGATGAGAGTCAAAATATAGTTGGTTTTTACCCTTTGTAAGTTGAATTGTCCCAAAAGTCTATGTCAAAAATTCAACAGTAGAGCTTTTAAAACACGGAGATGATACTAAAGAAGTGGAGCACTTAAACATATTCTCATATCATGTAAGGAATAATGGCTACTATTAATTTTCAACTCAACCGATCTAGATTCACAAGAGAGTTAGGTTTTTGGACATATCATCCCGGCATAAAAAATTGTATTTATGCTAACTTTGAGGGAAGGTCTCTAAATTGTGTGTGCCACCATTGCATAAGCAGAGGATTTTTGACTGTATGAGATTGGAGAAATTCAATTGAGCTCTTATATGCACTAATTGAGTGGTCTGTGCCCTATAATTTTTCTTCCACTATGGACTATGACCTGGAATTATGAGTCAAATAAACCCTTTCTCCAAGCAAATACTTTTTATTTTTCTGGAACATATTATCACAGCATCAGAGGAAAACAGTAACAACAACATAAAACTAAGATACATGGCAGTTAGGAATCTAACCTTTACTACTTCATGTTTGACATTCTGGATGATGAGAATTTCCCTTGCCCACACTAAACCATTACATAAAGCCTATTTGGGGGACTTAAAACATCTCCCAAAAAACAATAAAGGAAAAAAATAGCCTTTCTATGTTATAAGTTAATCATCTTAGATATATTGCTGTAATTTCAGAAACAAAATTAACAGGAGGATTTCTTTATCTACCTTCAAGGGGAGAATGTTCTTTCTCAGATCCTCTATCTCTATACAACTTTGATGTACAGTGTTAAAATCAATATAATTTGTCCTCCTTACAACAACTTTCTCCTGGTGTCCTCTTTTTTATGTAAAGAACATGCCTCATATTTGCCTTAGGAAATTCACTGTCTTGAAATCAAGCCATGTGGTGATACAGCATGTTATGATTCAGAACTCATGTGCCTCTCAGTTCTCGAAATAACTTTTTATACTTAGTTGGTCATGTCTAAAATAAAAATCCCTGAGACAGAATTAAGTGATTTTGGTAAAGGAATATTAGCAATCCTTTGCCCAGTGGTAGCAAAGCCCATTCAGCTAGTTTTCCTGAACACAGTTTCCTTTGCTCCTGTGCTCTGTGAGAGCGAAATACCCAAGTTATCTAATCAGCAGCATGCAGTTCATGGAATTGGAATGTGTTGGCACCATGTGAAGCTAAGAAAACCTAGGAAAGAAGCTACTCTTTTTGTTGGAGGTTTTAGGGTTTAGAGTTGTACTCTTCAATGATAAATAATTATAGTGACTTGAATTTATATTTTTTTAATAGAAAAATGTTAACACAGGTTCAGATTGTAATTCACTGATGATGGTCACAAAATCACTTGTCCTGTGGGCTTTCAATCTGCTGATTTCCTTTTTTAGCTTGTATTGTAGTCTGTTAATAGTAAGAGACACCACTCTTGCAACAGGCACACCTAATGGAAGAGCCAATAACAGCATCAGCATAGGAAAAAGCAGAGGGCTAAAGCTATCCTGAGCCAAATAATTCTGGGCATCGCTTGCTACCTTGATTTAATAGAAATAATCAATTTTCTATTAACCACAGTAGGATTCTGAGAGCACATTTAATATTTCTGAGTGTATGAAATAGGTGATTTTCAATATCAAGATTTGAAATAAAGAATTAGATCAATCCACATGATACTGGGATTTCAGTAAAAAGATAATTGCTAGCTAAGAATAAAGCAATATTATTAAGGATAATGATTTAAACTTTAATGACAGTAATATTTTAAATGTGAAAAGCAAAACATAAAATGCATTTGCATTTTTTTCCTGATCTAGAATATCAACATATTGAAATCAGGAGACTTTAGAAGTTCCCTAACTTTAACCAATTGATTTATTACAGGATTTTAGAGATTGAATTATGTGATGTTCATTTGCAGCCATCCTGTTTTCTTCAATAAATTATCCATTTGTCTGAGGTAGCTAACCTTAGATTCCATTTTAGGAAGTTCTTGTCTTCCTAAAACATAAGTCATGTTTTGTTTTGTTTTTATAAGTAGTCTTAAACAATTATAAATGACAGGAAACAAAAAGACAAGACTTCTCACTGACTAGGGTGACTTTGAATGCAGATTTGGAATCCACACCTCTCTCATTGTAAACTCATTGTGTGAACTTACTTCATTTCAAGTTCTCCTTTAGTATAATGTTTATATTGAGCCCATTTCCTACTAAAGCCACTATGCACAAAAAAATAACATAACTACATCACTCATAAATAAAATGTATTTTCAATGGAAATACAATATTGCTTTTTATCCTCTTTAATGAACATGTGCAATAAAATGTTCATTTGGCAAGAAAGTATAATGCTTTGAGGAAGATATGACTCAGAGCAAAAAATCATGCATAACTCGGCAGAATCAGAGCCATGCTTAGTTGCAAAGGACACTTTCTTAGCATTCTTGAGGTGCTTGGATCTATCAGAAAAGAGAGGAAAAAAGGAAAAAAGTTGGGGGAATAAGAAAGAGAAAGATGAAGGAGACAATGAAGAGGGATGAGGATGAGGAGAAGGAGAAAAGTAAGAAAATCCAGAGCAGGACCTTAGGTAACAATGTGAACTTGGATCTAATGGTGCTGTGAAACTAAAGAATGAGAAGAGAGAAAAGACAAGCTATTGGCAGGAGAGAGGGCCACAGCGGACAAGAGAGTAATACTTAGAAGATGGTCTTCTGGGTTTGACCTTGGCTGAAGCTCAGGAACAAAATTCAGGACAGTTTGTGTCTTTCTTCAAACAGACTAGAATAGCTTGTGACACATATCTGTTTTAGATACATGGTTAGGAAATAGTTTTATGAGTATTATTAGCATAAGTGGAGTGTGGACTGGGACACAGCTGCACATTGCTACTTGATGAATAATCAAATCTCCACTTAAGTAAGAGAGGTTCTTTTGCTTGTCCACAGAAAAGAGTTTTAAAACCAGTTAGTATGAAGCAAAGTTGGAATTTATTAAAAATGGATTCTATTTAAAACATAATAGTAATAAATTAAACAGAAGAGAAGTCACAAGAATCAGAGATCCATACTCAGGATTTACATAAAAATTATAAATGGGAATTCATAATATATATGCAAAAGACCTACTGCAGACCCATGCAGGCCCTGTGTATGCTGACTCAATCTCTGTGAATTCCTATGAGCTTTGTTCCTGTTGATTCATAGGACCTTGTTCCTTGATGTCCTCCATCCACTCTGGCTCTTTGACTCTCTCTTTCCCATTGTCCACAGGGTTTCTTGAAATCCTATGGAGAAAAGGTTCCCTGGATCCTGGGATGAGAAATGAAATGGAGATATCCCATTTATGCTGAGTGTTCCAAGGTCTAAGAAGAGGTATTATAACAGATTTAATAACAATATTCAATAGAAAGAAAAGATCATTTTGGGGGAAAGAATAAGTAAGACACTCAGGGGTGAAATAGGAGATATTTTAAAAACAGTACACTGTCTGGCTTGTTCTCAGGCAGCCACCATGTTCCTGCTGTTCTCGCTCTGACCCCTGCTTCCAGCTAACTAGATGCGTCCTGGTCTGCACGAGGCATTACTGTGGCTGCTGGTTCCACAGATCAGTTTCATAGAGACTATGCCTCAAAGCATGGATCTAGGGCCAACATTGTCACCCTCATGGTTCTCTGCTAAGCCCAGACAATACCCGCCATACTCATACTCGTGGTACCCAGTAGAATGAAGACTCTTAATGCTTAAAGATTAACCAGTAGATTTATATATTTGGAAATGCTCAATTATTAAGCATTAGACACAATTAGAATTGTTACCCAATATCTAACCTTTAGATATAAATTGTTACCTAGGACTAATTTCGACCCATCTTTCTTCCTCCTTGGTTGGTAGTTCTCCTTCTTTCTTCTCCCTTCCTCTTTCCTTGTGCCAGCTCCACCTCCTCTTCTACTGTCAAGTCACCAAGATCTACTGCAAATACAATGTAGTAGATAAATATCCTACTACATAGGTATGGCAGTCTCCTTCTAAAGAAAAAGTCATGTTTTCTCTATAATATATACATATAGGATTTTAAAGTTTTCTAAAGTTGGAGCTCAAAGAACTGTTAGGAAACCTTTACTTTTTTTTTATTTATTTTATTTTAATGAATGAGATCATAAGATATTTCTTGGAAGGCATTGGATGAGATGATATATGATAGCTCATGGGGAATACCCGAAGTCAGAAGGTTGCAGGGGGACTTGAGATGTTTTCATTGTAAACAAAAGTTAATAATCTTGTTTAGGATATTTCCAAAAATATGTCAGAAAGACTAGGTCCATACTCAATAGCATATGTGTCCAAGGTTTAAGAATGTTGAACTGCTATTTTAAGATTATTATTTGAAATATTTCTGTATAAACAGAATAGTCTATTGTGCAGATAGGCAACCTTCACAGTAAATGGTAATGAGATGGAAGATTTTAGTTTTGACTACTAGCTGATGGGAGATTTCACACATACCCAAAGAAGTTCCTTGGCTGTCTTATATCCCCTTAACTTTTCTGATATTTTATACTGTTCAGACTTCTGACGTAACTGTTTCTCTGGAAGGGGTCAATACCAGAGTGTTTATGTTTAAGGAGAGCTATAATAGAGAAAATGTGGTGAAAGTGCATAGAGGCGAATAGGAAATAAGGTCTGAAATATGTAGGAGTCTAGATCACCTAGGACCTTGTAGCTGGTCTTTGGCCTCTTTGTTGTTTCGTCTTTCTACCACCATACTCAATAGTTCTACCCCTAATACTAGATAGAAAAAGCAAAGAATAACAACAAAGATATAAGGAAAAGGGGGTAACCTTATCATTAGATTATTTCCGCTGATTACTGGTACCCAGTTCCTTGGACCAAGTTTGATGTTTACTGTCAGGGTATCTACTTTCTTTTTCTTTCTTCTTTGTGCATGACTAAAAAAGAAATGCTACCAACAGCAACCAGCCAACAGCCAACCACCAACCAACCACAAATGAACCAACCAACCAACCTACTCCTGATGGCCTAGCATTTATATACCCTCTAAAAAGTCTCCAGGATCCCAAATGTCACACAAAGAAAATATCTGCTGCTGACAAAATCAACATCTGCTAGAGCATGAGACAAATCATGCTCAGCTACTTAGACAGAAGCAGCCCCATATTCCACATTTGGGATTAAAACAAAAAAAAAATGTTTTCTTATATTTCTGTGTTTTTCAAAGATACAACAACTCTCACTACTGTCTTCAGATTGCTAAGTGGTGCAAGCTGACCTTGAAATTGTTAGGCATCAAACTGGATAAGTTGTCACTATACTTATGTCAGTGTCTTTCAGAAAATTGATAGGGTTAAGGAACAAGTCAGCTATATTCTATAAGCAGTTAGTCAAGGTTACAAGGCCAAGGGAAACAAAATGTCTACATGTCCCAGTCAGCTCTTAGAGCACTGAGTACAGGCAGTAAACTCCAAAAACACTGATTCATAAAGATATCTGCCAAACCTCAACCTCTGTTCTTGTTACTCCCTGGAATATCCCTCTTTGGAACTTATAATTGAGTCTTTTTATTTCTTCGGAGTGCTATGTATGGAGCCACAATTCTATAAATAATTCCTTACCTAAGACTCTGTAAAACCTTATCAAAGAATGATGTTTACTCTATAGGCATACATATATTTTTGTGTGTAATAATCTATATTTATATGTATAAATATACATACAAATATGCATATGTGTATCTGTGCATGCCATGGCAAAACTCATAATTGTACATAATTTACATACAATAATATAAATTAAATTTGTAATATGTGAACAATCATTACTGGAATAACTAACATTAGACTCATAATAATTCATAATTAATTAACATCAGTGGACTTTCTTAGAACTATACATTTTCACTTCAGCCACAGACAGTTAGAATTCTCATATATTTATCAATTTTTTTAACTTCATACCTTATTCACATTGAGGAGATATCTAATGAGTCTATTTTCAAGGTAGACCCCCATCACTCACTACTAGGCATCTGCTCTTTAGTCCTCTCTTTGCTATATGGGACTGTTTTTTACACCCTAATAAACCTCATCTCCTTGTCATTCTACTGTCTTCACTCAACCTGATTCCTAACTTGGAGACAAGAAACTCAATTTTATTATTAATTTTAATATTAATGATAACTTTACTATTAAAACTTATCATTAATGTCCATAAAATATTTTCATAAGTCCAGATCATGAAGAGTTTTTTCATAGCTACTAATGTCTTATATTTTTTATTTTAAATGTGTTTCTGTATGTGGAGTATGAAGTTTAATTTGAAGCTTATTGTTCAGCATATAAATACTCAGTAGAGCCTAGGTCATACTAAGAAGAAACGTGTTTCCTCCCATAATTACCTCTGCATATTTGCCAAAAAACATTTGACCATCATTAAGTGAGAGACAGTTTCTTCAATGATGTAGCTACTGGTAAAGAACCCATGTTTCTATAAATATTCCTTATGCAAGACACTGTAAGCAACTTAGCAAAAGAACTGGTGTTCAGTCATGTCTATGTGTGTGTGTGTATGTATATCTATATATAAAAATATATATAGATAGATGTGGTATGTGCCATGACAAAACTCATTATTGTACACTATTTACATATGCTGATAAAAATAAATTTTAAAATATGAAGCCATAGTCATTATTTGACTTCAAATAATTAGGTCACTATTATATTTTACTGGTTTATATTTATGTTTTTATTAATGTGATGTTTTCTTAGTTATCATCTTGTTGACATTCCTTGAATATTCTATTATCACAGTACTATTTGTTTTTTAAAATAATTTACATCTTTTACTTAATTTCTATTTAATATCAAATTTAGAATTAGCTTATAAGCATCTATATTCAATATTAAATGGGAAAATAAAATAGATATTATACCAAATATTTTAATATAGAATTATGAAGATGAAAAAGTTTTAAGAATCATAAGTCATTTGAAACAAGTAAATTAATAACACAAGAAAATCTTTTGACACACAAGAATGGACATGAAAAGAGACAGAATTAGCAAGTAGTAAATGTTGTAGATTTGATTTAATACTTGTGTTATATTAATAGGTTCCCAAAATGCTGTATGAGAATCCCACATGTAAGAAATTGTGTTTTTCTGACCCAGTTGGTTCTAGTTTGTAAATAAAATTGCTGGAGGCCAATGGCTGGACAGTGAGACAGAGATGGAAGTTTAGATTTCCCTGGCAAAGGAACTGAAGGAAGACGAAGGATTTAGTACTGCCATGCTAAGGAAACAGAAAGATCATTCTTGAGAGCTACAAAATTGCATATAAGAGCTGCCCCAGCCCCTTTCCCTGCCATTGGTTCTAGGGTATCAAAGATGGAATACTGATTTTAATAAGTAATAACCCAGGGGTATTGGAGTAGAGGCATAAGAAACATGGAAGCGTGGAAGTGACCCAACCATTGAACTAATTAAGGAATATTAAATATAAGCCTGTGTGTGTGTGTGTGTGTGTGTGTTGTGTTGTGTGTCTGTGTGTGTGTCTGTGTGTGCGTGTGTATCTTTCATTAGAGAATCTAGACCCATAAGACAGGTAGCAAGGAACTCATGGTTACATCACCCCTGGTGAGAGTAGAGCACATTAACCACTACAGCAACAGATGGCACGCAGCATGGGGCTCAAACTCACTATTAAAAATTAATTAGAGATTCTCGAATAGGAAACACATGCTATGGTGTGATATTGGAAGGTGAGGAGAATTTGTTTCTTAGCAGAGCTGTGGATTCTGCCAAAACCATGTGGCTCCTCCTGAAGCAGCATAGATTTGGGACTAGGACAAAAGACCTATTAAATTGGCACACATAATTCTGGGATCATGGCATGAACGTGGACACAGCTAAGTCCCCCAAGCCAACCCAGACAAAGCTAGTTGGTGGGGAGTTACTATGGGGCCTTCTCAAAGGCTTCTAAGCTGTCTAGAGAGTTTGAGCTCAGAAGTGCTGGGAGCCCCAATTATAAAAAAAGACAGGCTACTCAGAAGGCAGAGAGACAGATTGTAGAGGCTACTTGCTTCCTACAATTAGATAAATAAAAGATAGAAGTAAATAAATAAAAAATAATTAAATTGTCTTTTGTTGGGCCCAATTTTGGTCCTGGTTTGGTCCTTGAGGACAAACCAGAGCCTAGTTCGGTTTGTGGCCTTGTGGGAGAGCCCAAACCTGGCTCAAGTTCTGAGACCTATCTCAATAACTTTCATACTGGGGTGATTCAGCAAGACCTGTTTAGCCCTCCTTCTACCCCATGTTGCTAATATAGAGCTTTGTCATTGGCCCTGTCAGTCACTCCATACCCTCCATCACCCTTCTCTGCCTCCAACGTCATCTCTCTCACCCCACCAAAAATATCCCTTCCTACACTCAGAATATTTATATAAGCAAGGCTAATGAAATAAAGTTGAGTTCCTGCTTTGACAAGACTGAGACTGGTGACTTTCTTTTGGAGTGTCGACACTCACCATACCGCTCAGCCCCAGAGAGAACTTGTGAGACCAGGACTTCTATCCTCTCACCTGGACCTGCAGATAAGGAGCTGACAGTTTTTAAGGATAGAAACGAGATAAAGTGATAATTGTTTAAGTGTTTTTAAGTGCATATGGAATAAAGAAATTCAGGTCTTTCATCACAAATGTAGGAAAAAAAGAAATGGAGATACAGAGAAACACTAGCTTAACAAATGATAACGGGATATTAAGGGAGAATAAATGAAAACTGATTCAATTGTTTTTAAGGATAGAAGGGAGAAGAATGCTTTAAAGGAAATGTGAAAAGGTGTGTGCCCTAATAGTTGGAGCAAAGATTGTCATACCAGTATTAAATCTATTACCTCATAGTATAAAACAATCAAAATGGCACTACAATCCAACAGACAATATCTAATGGATGAACAAAGCATGATAAATGCATGTGTGTGTGTATTATATATAATCTCTCTTTTCTACCACCACCCCTTTATTTCAGAGTTGTGTATATATATATATATATATATATATATATATATATATATATATATATATATATTATTTTCTTGTATGTGGAGGTGTCTTACGCTTGTGTGCACATGTATCTGGGCGTGTTTGCTAGTGAATACATATAGGGGGATAAGAGATCAATTCTGAGTGTTTCTCTATAGCTCTCCACCTCAAGTATTGGACAAGGTCGCTCACTCAATCTGGAGCTTACTGATGTTCTAGACTGCCTTACAGTTCTTAACAGAGGACCATGCATAAGTTCTATCTGTAGGACATTGCACTTTGACCTTAGGGATAAGCTAATAATTAACTGGGAGGAGTTATCTCAAGGGCCCCACTCTTAAAGAAAGAACAACAGGAAACTAAGGAATGTAAAAAGGAGAAATCATCCTCCATAGTGAGGACGGGCTCTTTAGTTGATTATTCAATGTTAAGGGATCAGACCTGAAATTATACACATACAAGTAATAGTAAAGGGACTAACCAGTTTTTTTTTTAAATTTATTCATTTATAGATGTCTCATAAAGTGACCAAATAATTTGTTATTTGAATATGAATCATCTACCTATCACCATTTATCTATCTATCATCTATTTGTCATCTATTTATCTACCTGTCATATATGTCTATATCTAATTATATATCCTTTTTTTTTAAAAACAAGGCCACAATTTTAAAAGGAAGCAAGTGTATTGAGTACATGTGAGGGAATGCCGGGAGCAAAGAAAAGGGAAGAGAATATACTTTATAATTATATTTTAATTAAAAATTTTAAATTAACTTATTTATACCCAGTGTCATGTTTTTATTTCAGTCTTTACAAACATTTTATTACGTATTTTAAACTTATAATTTGCCCTCATCAATTTCTGTGTGGAACACTCCCTTATCTGAGGAGAAATTTCCGTGTTAAATTCTTTCTTGTCTAAAAGAATCTCTCCTTTCTACCACCACTGCTTTATTATTTCAGAGTTGCATATTACTTAACTTGGTAACTTTGAAAATCTATTTTTCAAAGGCATCTATAAAGTCAATTTTTTTTCTAAAGCTGCTTACACACATGCACACATATATACACACACGTACACTTTACATTTGGAATACCAACAATCATAATATACTAAGGTAGAACATATTGTGCTATTTGGTGATTTTCAGCAACTTTAGGGACAGATAAATTTTTTCACACAGAAAAAAGTTACATGATCTCAATGTTATTGCTTTGTTTAATAAATAAATAGCCCCATAGGATCAAATGCTTATTATTGAAGGAAATAGAAAAACAAGTTATTTTCAATTTAATTATTCTTTAATATTTAGTAATTATAAATTGTACTATCATAATTACCATCATAAGACCATCAGAAATACCAAATGCATTTCTTTTCTGTATCTTTGAGTTATTTATTGGAGGAGTGCTGGAGAAAATTAACATTAGAAAGTTAACATTAGAAAATTAACAAATTAAACATTCTGAAAGGAAAAAAGCTAAACAATATTCTGTCTCCCAAAAGAATATCCAACAGATAATATTTGAAAAACAAACTCAGTTTAAAACCATGCACCATTAACAAAACTATGGAAGGACTGAGATCCAGGAACATTTTGCCAAGATCTACACAAGAAGAGAACCCAAATTCCGTGACTGGGCATATGAAACTCATGATGGTACACAGTACTACACGGACAAGCTGAACTCCAGTGAACTTGGATGATCACTATAGTCCCACCTTTATGTACTTACAACTGTTATAGGAAAAATATAGTTCTTTTCTCCAAAGAAAAGATGAAATAATTCATTGCAGACTCTAATGTGATAGACAATATTTCTCATTAGGTATTAGTTTTGTAGGTATAACTTTTTTTCTGTTAGGAGCAAAACACAGGAAGTATAAATTTGTCAAAATTTTAATATAACATTTCTGAGATGCTGAAACATTAGCAGAAAAATGGTAAATGCTTACCTCTGAGAAACATGTTAACTTCCATAGGTGAATATCCATACACATGGGGTTATGGTTGGTGTCTGCATTTTCTAGGCTTCTGTGAATCTTTCATAAATGAAGACCTGAACATAAATGATTTAAGTCTATTTACAGTGTCTTGCACAGAGAGATGTTTTAATTGACATTGATGTGGCCATTTTGAGCAGCCATCTCTGTAATACTCAATTTGCCTTAGAACCAAGAAGTGTTACAATCCAATATGACACGATTTTCCCATGTTTTCTGGCAGAACAGAAGGGCAATTTTCCATGGTCATCTGTAATGGAAAGGAAAAGAGGAAAAGGATAATCACTGATCTGATTTTCCTACAATAGAGCATTGTAATAAGAGAGAGGAAAAGAAGAGAAGGAGAGAGAGGGAGAGGGAAGGATGGAGGAAGGAAGAGAGTTGGGGAGAGAGAGAAAACTGTGAATATAAAGATTCCATTGGCATTTCACTTTAGAGTCACTGCTTTGAAAACTACATATACCTCATGGCATCACATTTATTTTATTTAATTGGCTTTCCTTATCAAATATATTACCAGTAGTCCCTGACTAGACTGATTATGTTTTCCTAGATTCTTGGTGTCTTGTTTAAAAAAAATGTTGATAAAGTATATATAAATAGCAAAATAGGAAAATGTTTTACTGATAAATAAATGAAAGTACTATAAGATATACTGCAAAAGAGCAATTGGCTCTGAGAGAGGGTACTTCAAGTACCCCAGGTTACTTTTTTGATGTTTTTCATGGGTGTAAGAGAAGGAGTTGGTTTATAGGCAGAAAGCCATGGCTGGATTTCTGGTGTATTGACAGGCTTGAATTCTGTTAGAAATTTTTCATGTGTATATCACTTACCATAAAGAATTTGATTTTAATGGTATGCACACCCAATGATTCATAGGCAGATAAAAGATTTCTTTCTAAAAATTTACTCATACTAATTTCACATGCATCCCACACCAGTGAAAATTGGATCATTCAACTGTCCCATGTCTTTGGATATATTCTTGTAAATATTTGAATAGAAAGTAACAGCTTTAGGAAATTACTAAGAGTTTCTAGAGACCTAAAGTTAAAAGTAACTATAAGCTTTTGTTTGTAGAAGGTGTACATAAAATGAGTGCAGATGGGCTTCGAGGGTGCTAAGTGTTATTTGGGCAAAAGGATGTATAACTCAAGCCAGTTAATCCTAGGTGGCTCCGTGATGCCATGTTTGTGTACCTCAAGAGGGTTGAATAAATGTTTTCAATCAGAACCAGAAATTCAGTTTTATTTCAGGTGTGGCTTGTGTTTTCATTTTCTTATTTGATTTTTATTAAATTTTGTTATCGAAAGAAAACTAATTTACCTCTACCCACTCATTCTATTACATAAGAAATACGTTTTAAAGGTTTTTCCACTTGTATTAAGTATACTGTGTATGCATGTCTAAGATGCAAGCAATAAAATAAAATGATCAGAGAGGATAAGCACTAAGACCATCAATGGAAACTGTAGAAACAAAGTCATGTAGTAACAAAGATTAAATTAGCTAGTGATGAAGATTTTATTCCCCTAGGACAAGGAGTTATGTGAATTCAGAACCTTGTTCTCATGCATGCAAGGCAAGCACTGTTACGCACTGAACCATCTGCTGTGCCTTCATAAGACAGAACATCATCAGTGGAACCACAGGATGGTACAGAGGGTAGGAGTACTTGACACACAAACAGGGAAAGCTGAGTTCAATTTCTAAAACCCACATGAAGTAAAGAAGATAATCAGTTCCACACAATTGTCGTCTGACTTTCACCATATGCGTGGTCCTTTCACTCATGTATATTTCGTACTTCACATAACCCAGAGAATAATAAAATTAACCAAAAGAATACATGATCAGTTTAAGAGAAGCTTGCCTTGCTGTAAGGTACTGTAGAGTGGATCGGTATCTGGTAAACAAGGAATTAAATATGAGATTACCAAGGAAAATTGAGACTTATGTTTTGGTAGCTGTGTCTACTAAGTATCAGAATTTCTCTTTGTGGATACATATCCTTGAAGTGTCAATAAATTGTCCCCACTGTATCAGAAAGAAGGTATTAGTCTATTTCTTAGTTGTTACACATATATAGTAACATAGTCTTCAATTTTAAAAGACCCCAAATTCTTCATAAAGTTACCTACATTGTGATTATGATCCCACTGTGTTATCTTTCCTAGAGAGCATGGGAAATGCATAGTCCAAAAGTCAAATCTAGTCTACTCTTACGGAGAATCAAAATGGAATATCTTATATGTCTATTTCACTCACCCAAAGATATTCATAAAAACTTCTGAGAGTCCAACTATTCTGTTTTCCCACCTTGGGCCAGTCCACTATCTTTCTTTGAAGTGTGTCTTTGGCTTTGTGTTTTAAATTAAATAAAGTTCAACTTAATACATCTGTGACTCTTGCTGAACTCTGTTCTTCAAACAGACAAAAACCAAGAGAGCATAGTAACAGTTAGGTGGAGCAATTACCAGGATAGGACAACACAGAAGCACATTCTTTGTATTGGTCTTTACTCATTTCTCAGAATTTTGAATTATTTTCAAAGGACATGATACTGTAATGTCCAGCCACTGCTAAAATAGCCCAAAGGATCAAATGATGGTTTTCATTTTCTATCCTTATTTTTCTTCAAAACATCATGGCAAAATAAGGACACACTGTTTTGAGTCTTTCTCAGGCCTGATTTCAGTTTGCACCTGCTTCCTGTACTTATTTTTCTCACCTGGACCAAAGTAGTATTAACCTTGTCTTCCCAGAAAGCTTCATGGCATTCTTTGCTGTTAGAAACATGAAACAAATGATTGAATTTGAAATTACAAATCTCTGAGTGTCGTGTACAAAAAGGGTCATTTTTCTTGATCAAACTAACTATTGTCACTCAGGCTTAGAAACAAAGAGGGAGATATTTTCAAGTGAGGATGTTAATGCAGTGTCAAAAATAAGACTATATAATTTTCTGTTCAATGTTCTAAATATAGAATTAATTCTTAATTGCAAGGGTATTTTCGTCATAATTATTTTTCAGAATCAGAAAAAATATTCTTATTGTTATTTTTCTGGTTTCTTAAATATATTAAGAAAATTATAAATCTGTGTGTTTCCATTTAAATTCTTTGAGTAATATTGATTCATTTTGTATTCACTGAAGTTTGTCATTTCTTAACTTCAGGGTGTACTTACTCATTTTCTTGTTTTTCAGACAGTAGTGAGGCAAGATAAGTAGTACTAGTCTGATATTTTGACTTGGCATAGAAACTTGTACTTGCTGTTCTATTATTTACTAAGGAAATTTACATCTTAAGAATTGCTTACATTGTGTTGATGGCATAATACTGTACTTGCTGTTAATTTTTTTTTTTTTTTTTAGATAATGGACACAACATCATTTTGGTGTCTAGAGTGATGTTTACCATCTCTGTTAAATTTAATACATACATATATTTATTGAATACATACAAAACAAATAAACTTGAGCATAGTAGCAAGTGTCAGCTGATTTAATGGTCAGCCATTTAAATATCCATCTAGGAATCTTCAACCCTGCCTTTAGAACAAGTAACCTTTCAGATATTCCTGTCTTTTTAAATCTCAGACTTCATAGTTAGGAAATGTGAGCCAAATTGGCATGTTAAGAACCTCCTATGTCATTTCAAGACTTTGTCAGTTATGGCTCATACAGAAACTATAACCCACAAAAGGTGCTGCCTCAGCCAGATGTAAAAAGACACCAGAATACCTAGGACTCTTGATATTAACTTAGAAACCACATAAATGTCTTCAAGGAAACCACCATCAAAAACTGAAGTGCAGTGACCCTTGCCTTTGCGAATTTTTTTGCTAAAAATCTATTTTAAGTATTCAGTAAGACATGAAACTAAGAAGGAATTAAAGCAACAATTTAAAATAATTATGAACAGTTTTTCAGAGTAGGCCAAGTTCTCTTCGGTGTATTGTAAAACCCATGAAATAAAGCTGATAAAATTGTGTACATTTAAGCAATTAGATTTTGAATATTCCAAAAGAAAAAAGTGAGAATATGAAAAGCAAGATACAGTGAGAGAAAGATTCTTACTGTTAACAGAGTGTGCATGGTCACACAGAAAGACACAATTTTCATTCAATGACCTAACATAAAAGTGGATCTATGCACTTTGCTTGTTATAAATATTATTAAAAATTAAGACTTATGTTGGTGTCACTTTCAACTCAAGAAGAAAATATAGTATAGGTTTGGGTGTTGTTCAGTAGTCCACATTTAGCATACCAATAATTAAATAACTTTGGAAACAAAATTGAGGTTTTAAATACAGTTTTTAATAAAGTTCCTTGAATAGTAACTATTTTAAAAATTCATTCTTAGTGGCCTGTCAATAATAAAAAATAACACTTTATATTGAATTCTATTCTTCCAAGTCTGATGATGCATGTCTGCAATCCCTGCACACAGGAAGACAGGAGGATCAAAGGTTTGAGGACTACATGAGCTACAACATGATAACCTGTATCCAAAAAATATACTATTTGTGAAAGATGCCATCGAGGTGTTTTGTTCACGAGTCAATGGCTATGATTGTTGACTTTAAGAAAAATTAGTTACTTGGATCTTTTTAAATATAATGTGCAATATAGTATGACAGTGATACTTTTACATCTGATAGTATCTGAGATATTTTATATACATAATCATTGGAATCTTAACATCTTCATAGATTTTTCTTAAATGTACTGAGATCAATAAAATAATAGAGAGTCACTAAGAATGGTGTAAAGGAAAAATATCATCAGTAATTCATCATTTTAGAGCCTCATTCATGTTTTAAAATATTTATTATCAATCTGAGATTTTAATTACTCATTATATTAGCATAAGTCACAATTGAGAATTCACATTTAACATCATCTCAAGATTCATAGATTTTTCATTGGGTCATCTTATATTATTTTCTGTGAGCCTAGATGGATGTATTTTCTCATTCCTTATTTGCAGTGTAAAGTTCTAATAGAGAGTCTATCTTAAGAATTGGTGTGGTTCTATTTCATTGTTTTTATAATTTATATGTCATTAATAGTCGATGAATCATTGTTAATGAACCCACAAATTTAATATTTTATTTAATTTCAATAATTTTATATCTTTCTATTTTTTTAAAAACCACCTCTTGTTTAGATCTGTTTTTTAATCTGATCTTGATTTAACTCGTAGTTTTTATTTCATCTGTTTTAATCTCATTTATGTCTAAGTTTCCTGAGTATTCCACATTCCATACCACCCCCATCTCATGAGGATGTCCCACCCTACCAGACCTTTTCACTCCTGGGACCTCAAATCTCTTGAGGGTTAGTTGCATTTCCTGACTGACTGAACCCAGACCTGGCCATCCTCTGCTCTAATATGTGTTGGGGGCCTCATATCAGCTGTATATGCTCATGGTGGCTAGTCTAGAGTCTGAGAGATCTGCAGAGGTCCTTATTGAGACTGCTGGTCCTAATTTCATTCAGATTTTTTTAATTTTTGGAGTGAGGATTATTAAAATTGGTCCAATGATCTTTGAATTTCATTGGTGTCTATGGTTATATCTCCCTATTGTTTCTGATTGGTAAGTTTATATAGTCTCTTATCTTTTAATTGTTTCAATAAGGTTTATCTATCTTGTTGAATTTTTTTAAAGAACCACCTCTGTGTTTCATAGATTCATTATTGTTCTCCTTATCTGTATGCTGTTGATTTAACCCATCAGTCAGTTCGATTATTTCCTGCCATCTACTGTTTTATGAACTTCTTTTCTAGAGGTTTTAGGTGGGCTGTTAAGTTGCTAGATGAGGTCCTTAATTTCTTCATGTTTTAATTCTATCAGTTTCCTCTTAGTACCACTTCCCTTGTATCCCATAAATTTGTGTATGTTGTACATTTATTTTCATTGAATTCTGTTGAGGTAAATCTCCCACCCAAATAAGACCGGTCAAGGAAAACACAACTCAATATTTATGGATATAAACTGCAAGCCTAAATTAGGCAGATTTACCATTACACTACTCTATTCCCCAGCTATGAGATCCCTTATAACTTGCAGTTTTTCCAGGCCATGTACTTCTCCTCCATTGTCCTTCCACCTCCTGCTCCTCTATTGACTTCCTGCTCCTTCACCTTTCTCCCATGTCGACTTCCTCTTCTTCTCTCCTCCCCTAAGCCTTTGTCTCCACCTCCCCTTCTACTGCCCATTTACTGGATTTATTTTACAAATTTACTTGGACAGAAGGTTCACAAGAAGTCACCTGTGTACTCGGCTCACTCCTCCTCTGAGCCCCTCCCAGGAAAGTGGAACTAACATCAAAATACAAGGCTGAGGCTATCCACAACAGTTCCCCCTTTCTGACCAATTAAAATACTCTTTTCGCTCAGATATAAATTGAACACAAACTATATTACCATGTTGTAATTGTTAAAGTACAAGATAGACCTAATGCCCAGTCCATCATTTTTGTTAACTAAATAAAACCTCTGCCATCTCCCTTAACTAAAGACTTAGTTCTGAACCTGGCTTATGTCTTGTCTTTAGAATGAATGCCATCTAAAAACCATCCTCTCAAAGTAAATAGCCTGGGTTGTCTGTGCGACTATAAGTCTTCAACCCCATCAGAAATCCAGAATGTCTGAACTAACTGAAGATATGGGAAGCACAAAGCATGGCTTCCAACACTTAGCCAATTTATATAGACTACTGAACAGCTGGACAGTCCCTTACTTCAAAATTTTGGAGCATCTGGTTTTCAGGCTTCTGGCCCAGGATCATCTGACAGACCTAGTAATGCAGAATTCTAAGGGCTGATTACTCTGTCTTGGCAGATATAATCAGTCGACTATTCTGCAAGTGTATCTTTTACTGGACAGTACTTTGTCTGTAGATGAAAAGAGGCAATTCTTGCCTAGTGACTGTCTCACTACAACTGGAGTAACTCCAAAGATGCTCAATTTCTTCTTAGAATCCAAGACACAGAAGCTGTCAGGGGCAGACAGGTCTCTAATAAATGAACATTTACACAAGAATGCTTGTAACATCAATTCAGTGGACTTTTGACATTTTGAAAGCCAACTATCTATGTAAAGCAATCTGGACTGTTGTCCATTAACTCCTTTCTGTATTTCTAATTTTAATCTAGAAAATACCCTAACAGTAAACTCAGAGCCATGCAATTGCTATAGGCCCTTAACTCACAGGCTAACTATCTCAAATCAGTTTTTAAAAAAGTTAAAAAAGGACTTGGTCTAAGCCTTGTATTTCTAAATGAGTTATATAGGTACGATGCCTATATAAGAGTAACAATATTAATCCCACTTTTATATCAATAAGAAACTCATACCAGTGAAAACCTTAAATTTGTACAAAATAAATTCTGTACCAATGTAAGAGATTATAACTTCAATTTTGTATCAATTATAAAGATTTCTACAAATGTAAGATATACTTATATAATGATTCACTTAGTAAGTTTGCTAATCTATCCCTATTTGTCTATTTCTATGATTTCTATGATATTACTATATCCCCCACTTCTTTCCTCCCTCCCTTTTACCTAAGAAGGAGGATAGAGAAGAGGACAGGAAAGGTAGAAATCCCTAAGTTTAAGCTCTCTAGTTCTCCCCCTGTCCACAGCTCCATTTGTAAAGTATCCTTTAAATGACAACACATGTGTAATTTCTAAAGTAACCAAAACCATCCACCCCAACATAAGGAACTGGGACGATGAGCTCCTTTTGTCTGCTTCCAGCTGAATTGGGGTGAAGACTTCCAAACTGGGGGCCCAAAGGGAAATAGGAAAATTGGCTTAGTCAAAGGAGAGCTAGCAGGCATCATTTGCCTTGCAGTCACTAAGTGCTGAGAAAGTTCATTGCTTAGCTAACATCGTGACTGTGACAGTCGGAAAGGCTGGACAGACAAGCTAGCTGTTCTGGAAAAGTTCTAGAAGCAAGTCTTTAAAAGAAGCAACTTCGACGTTGTTGAAGTAGAATCAAGCACGAAGCTGGAATAGAAGGTCTAGGAGTCTAAGCATTACCGAGTATGAATCTTCTTAGGGCTGTCTTTCTCTTTTTCATTCTGCAATATATAAAACTTAGAAGCAGCAGGTAGTTCTGTAAGGACATTAACATGGAGCATGCTTGGTCAATGAAGATCAACAAAGAAAGACAACTGTCTTTCTTGCTACTGAATCTGATATATTCCTTTCGACAGCTGAGGTTAGCCTTTGTAAAAAGTCAGGGAAGGTTTCTTTTGGACCTTGTATGACTTGAATAAATGGTTCAAGTCTCTTCTCTGATTCTGCAACTTTGTCCCAGGCCTTTAAGGCTGAAAATAAACACAATGCCAGAGTTTCTTCATCATATACAGACCGCACCCCTACTTCAGCAAAGCAACCTTCACCAAACAGTTGGTCTATGGAAATCTCTCTTCCCCTGGCTCTATTTTGTCATGCTATCTCCCTCACCTCATCTCTCCACCATGCAACCCATTGTAAATTTGCAGCAGGTTCTAGTATTGCTCTTGCCATATCTTTCCAGTCTTGGGGGATTATTCTATTTTTAATAGCCCAAGAAGTCAGATTTGTTTTACAAATGGCGAGTGCATTCCAAAATTAGTGACACTGTCCATAAATTTTCTCAGATCTAACACATCCATAGGTTGCTGTTCAAATTTCTGATAACCCTTTGGATAATCAACTTCTGGAGGTCTTTGTTGTATATTAACCAGGTAGATAGACTAAAGTTTGTTTTCTAATAACCCTTGATTGATTTTCTCTAGTTTCTTCTGTCTCTACCTGAGTATTTTCCTTAACTGAAATTTAAAATTCCTCCCTTAATTATGTGTCCATGTTTCATATCTCTCCTTTTGTCTCTCTTCCTGTCTTCTTCTTCCTTAGTCTCTCTTCAAGGTTCTGCCTCAACATTTTGAATTTTTTCTTATATTGAAACTCTGATAGTGTGCTGTCCATCTTATTTTGATTGATTAATTTTAAAAGGTTATTCTCCAAGTCTTGCTTCCATTTCTCATTATTTTCTCTCTCTGCTCAGTCTGATCAGTGAGCTGTTGCATCCTCTTTTCTATCATCTTTTCAAGCTCCTGTCTCCCACTTCATTTTCATCTTTCTGTCTCTTATTCTGATCTATAATTTCTTGTGTCTTCAATTCTACTGTTTCCTCTAAGTCCTGTTGCCAAGTTGTAAGTTTCTCTTTCTGATGTTCATGCTGCTCTATAATTTCCTGTATCTTCTATCCTAAGTCCTGCTTCCATAATCTTAGCTTCTCTTTATGTTGTAATTGAAATTTTGCAGCATCTGCTTAATTTTGATTTGCTAGCTTTAGTAAATTATCTTCTAGACATTTCCAAATTTTATCTCTATCTCTTTGCTGTTGCTTATTTTGACTAATAAAATCCTGAACCTTTAGTTCTAGTGTTAGTGTAATCTCTCTTCTAAGGCAAGGAATTTTTTATCTAGGGCCCTATCTTTTGAGAAGACATAGTAAATCAAGAGAATAAATATTGGTGAGGATGTGGAGAAAGAGGAACATCCACCATTGTTGGTAGGATTGCAAGGTGGTACAATCAATCTGAAAATTATCTTGGCAGTTCCTCAGAAAATAATACAGAATTCCTCCTGTCAAAAGGAAATGTCAGGGACAAAGAGTGGAATAGAGTCTGAAGGAAAGGCCATTCAGAGACTGCCTCACCTAAGGATCCATCTCATCTGCAGACACCAAACCCAGACACTACTGCTGATGCCAAGAGAGACTTGCTGACAGGAGCCTGATATAGCTGTCCCTTGATAGGCTCTGCAAGAGCCTGACCAATACAAATGTGGATATACAAAGCCAAACATTGGTCTGAGTGCAGGGACCCCAATGGAGGAGTTAGGGCAAGGACTGAAGGAGCTGAATGGGTTTGCAACCCCACAGAAGAACAACAGTATCAACCAACCAAAACCCTGAAAGCTCCCAGTTACTAAACCATCAGCCACAGAGTACAAATGGGGGGACCCATGGCTCTAACTATATATGTACCAGAGGATTTCCCCATCAGGTTCAATGAGAGTGGAGCCCCATGGTCCTGTGGAGCCTGGATGATCCAGCATAAGGGAATGATGCTAAGGCTCTGAGGTGAGAGTGAAGCACCCTCAAAGAGGCAAGAGTGGTGGGAGAGGATGGGATATGTGGAGGGGAAACTGGAAAGGGGGGATAACATTTGAAATGTAAACAAATAAAATAATCAATAAAAAATATGAAAAACAAATCCAGGAAAAAAAGATTTTGTCATTTGATCAAAATTCTCACATAGCTAAATAATAGTAGCACATTTAATCCTATGACCTATGAGATCACCAACCATGGTTGGTTTTTCTTTTGTTTGTTTTGTTGTATTTGCTTAGTCACTATTTAGTAATTTTCTCAGATCTGTAATACTGAAAGTGTTTGCTTCTATGTATTGGATCTTAAGTTCATTAGAAAGTGATTGGCTACCCATGTACCTTTTGTGCAACTTTGCTCCCTTGGGCTCACTTTACCATACAAGCCATTACTATAGCTTACAAAATTCACAGATGGCTAACAATGTTGATGATGATTCTTGTCAAGTAGTAGACATAGTATCTGCTGTGTGATGAATGTTTATTAGCAAGAAAGAAGTTTGCTGGCTACTACCAAGTTGATTTCTCTATGTCTTCTGTTCAAAATATTTGATATCTTCAGTAGTAGGGTATTACACTAAGGTCTGATATGCAACCAAGAGCAATAGTAATAGCACATATTTCTTTGGGGTTTCTGGGATGAAAACTTTTACCAACAACTCAATAAGCTGTGTTTGACATGTTCTCCACTGAATTTTTTTATTCACAACTTATAGCTTCTGGAAGTTTTAGTAGTATTTTCTGTGATGAGTAACTATGATTAAACTATTTTAAATTAATACATGTGTATATAACATGTATGATATATTTTACATAAAAAGAGAAACTTTAAAATAAGCTTCCATAAAGCTTTTTCAAGAAGTTATCCTAGAGATTTTCCCATCCCCTCTCTGCTCTCTATTCAGTCCTACTTCTGAAATTCTTCTTTAGCCCACTTACTCTTTTCCCCTTTTCCTATTCAGATCTCCTGATTGTATGTTTTTTTTTTTTACTATGTTATGCAGTTTGCAATGGAGAATGAGGTTTATAGCTTTCTTTTTTGGTTGTTTGACCATTGGTTTTAACAATAGGGTAATACTGGATTTGCAGAATAAATTTAGAAGCTACTTGTTTTATTTCTGTTTATAGAAAAGATGGAGGAACAGTGACATTGGCTTTCTTAACAAGTCTGGTTGAATTTGGCAATGATTACATCCAACTCAAAGCTTTTCTTTTCTGACATTTTGCTAGTTTTATTGCTTTAATAATAATTTCAATTACAGCTCTCCTTTTAAGTTGTTTATGTATTCTTAATTCCATTTTAATAAATCATATACTAAAAAGTCATCCATTTCCTTTAGATTTCCAACTCATTGGGATATAAATGTCAAGTTCCTCCCTAAAGATCCTCTGGAAACAACTCAATTCCATTGTAATATCACCTTTCCATATTTAATTAATTTAGTGTTCCTCTTTTTCCAGTTTTATTTAGAGATGGTTTTTTTTGGGTGGGTAGCTTCCTACTGAGTGCTCTTCATCTCTGACAACTTGGAGAAGAAAAAACAAGATTTTCTGGATCATGTCTGCTTCCTTTTGTCCACAGGGCAGCTAAGTGGTTGGGTCTTGATTATTTGCAACTTTGAGTGACATCAGCTGTGTATTTATATGAAATTCTCTGCTGTCATTCCACACACTTATGATTTTCAATGCACTCCTACAATAGATTATTGCCTGTTATCCTGTATATTCAAACGTCACACAAAGTCAGCTTATAATGCATGATGCTTATATGCAATATTAGATGAAAATAACCTTAATGAATTTCCCTCAAGGTTAAGAATCAACAAATCATCAATATTGTTCTCAAAATAATAAAACAAATACAGTGTTTTTATCCATGTATTGAGTAAGAATTATTTTATCACAATAAATTTTGACAGAAATCACTTAATCTATATAGATTCATGTCACAACATTTTAGCTTAACAAGGACTTAGTAGTTGCATTTGTTACAAAAATGCATGCACAATCAATGAAAAAACCTCTGATAATTTTTATGATTTGTTGGAGATAGTTCTAAAAAATAAAAGACAAGTGAAAATAGTGGAAAATGGCATAATTGATAAAGGTTATCTGAAATCTGAACATAATGCACAGCACTCAATTGTAGAAAATAAACAGCTCAATTTAAAAGTCAATAAATAGCCCCAACAGATAATTCATCAGAAACAATATAAAGATTGCAAAGAATTGTGTGAAAGCATACTCCATAACATACATATCAAAAAATATAAATGAATATAAAGAGATAGCATTACATTTCAATCTTAATGACTAAATTCTAGAACATAGACAAAGCAAATTTTATAGAAGACTTGAAACCACAGAAACTTTGATTTATTATTGATGATTATAAATCCTTGTTTAGTCATTTCAGAATTGGTTTCTAATAGAAAACTAAGCACATTCTAATAATAGAGGATATAAAGAATTACTTTGCTAGTAAAATCACTCTTGGGGCTAGAATAGGCGAGAACCCTGACACCAAAAGATGGGTAGTCTATGGTTTAGCTCACAATTTTGATTAAACTGTGTTATAGCTATATCTATAGATGCAGTTATTAAAAGAAATGAATGTGAAAATATGAATGTGTCAGTACATGACATCGCACAAAGGTAAAACAACTGAAAACGTAATGAAATGGTTAAAGGTGAAATGAAATGAAGACTCAAAGGCAAGGCTGGAGCTATAAAAACTCTCTTTTTGTTGATATAATGGTGAAAATGTTTCACTTTTCCCAATCCAAACCTATAAAATTGTGGAGAAAAAGAGTAGATCCTATTATAAACTAAGGACTTCGATTATATTGCCTCAGATACCTTGATTACTTGTAACAGATGATCACTCTGATAGGGGATATTGATCACTGTGGAGGCTATGCATGCTTGAGACAGGAGGTATGTGGTATATTTCTCTACTTTTGCCTCAATTGAATTCTGACCATAAAATTACTGTGAGAAATACTCAACAACTAAAAACAGTTTGTGGCAAGGAAATATATTATATTGACATAATCTATATTTTTAATTATTCTACATGATATTTGTATACCTGAACCTAAGAAATATTTTGTTACTGTGATTAAAAAGAAATGGAGACCACACCATGACAATGTTATAGGCTTTGAGAGTTTCAAAAGAACTGCAGTTGATAAAGCAAGAACAAGGAAACTGGAAGTAACCATAAGCTGGAATCTACTTGAATATTCAAGAATCGTAATCAGTAGCAGCAGGCCTTTTGCTATGACTTCATGAGCACTGAACTGCATCTGGAAAGTTTTTATTATTTAGGCATATGTGTCCTCATCAGGAAACTGTTCATGTTTATATTTAGATTCGTATTTTAAAATGAAATATATTTTTCAGCAAACCTTTATCTTGAAATTATTCATCAAGTAATTTTCAAGGCTTTCACAAATGTATACATAACAACATTATTCAAACAGCTAATGTTAATAGTTCTTTTTTCTTGTTGTAGTAGAGGTCAAGATAGTCATTATAAATAATTTTTGAACAAAATTACTCAAGAAATAGAGGACAAAGGTCCTATATTTCCTATAGAATCTGATAGACTCAAAATAAATGAGATGAACAGAGACAGTGGGGCATGTCTTACACAAATTAGCACACGAAGCTCACTGGAATGAAAGATACAGGTTGTTTGCCAAAGCATTTGTACTGACAAAACCAAAAACTCTCTGAGTCCACATTTTAAAGAGTGTCCAGCTGGTTGGTATTAAAATATGCAAGGCCTATTGCTGAGTAAGTCTATTGATGTTATTTCTCTGCCTGTGGCCTCAGTAGAACATTTTAGCACCATTAAAGCTAGCCAGAAGGGAAGAAGTCTCTCAGTCAATTTCAGATTAATTTCTCTGTGTCCTGAAACCATAGCGTGAGATGTTCTCAGCAATAGAGTCTTAAAATCTAGTTATGATGGGCAACCAAGAGCAATGGTAGTAGTTTCTGTTATTTCAACTGTTCCTGGAGTATCCCTGACCAAATATTATAAGGAAGTATTCTATACTTTGCAGTGAGAACTTATTTTAATAAATGTAATGTCTTCTGTGAACAGCATTGATCAATCACACAAGAACCACTGTTCAAACTGCACACTTAGCTGAGGAGCACTTGATGATGGTTAGGAGAGAAATAATCATTTTTTTGGTGTGGATATGTTGCTGTGGTTCAGCTGATCTAGGACATAGCTCCACTAATGTGTATATGGGCAGCAATAGTTATATTCGGTGGGTTATAAAAGATTAAGAAGTGGACATGTATGTTGGGGAAATTCTGGAGAGATAGAGGTGAGTGAAAAACTTTTATGTTAATATATATATATGAAATATTCAAAAATAAGAAATTTTTTTTTATAAATATATACTTGTTCAAGTGGCTACAGGGACATACTTTCCTTTGGGTTGAAATCGTCAATACATATGGTTGTGTCCTCCACAAAAGAAAAAATGCCAGTGATAAAATTAAAATGTAGCCAGAAAATAAAGAAGAAAGAAAAGCTGACCAGAATACTCTGTTGAGATCTTTGGAGAATTATGGACTATAGAGCCTTAACTAAGGAGTTGAGTCTGACCAGAGTGACATGCTGAGGAAGTCTCACTGTGCTACCAAAACAGGAGTTTTAGTGAGACTATCTGCCTGTTTTCCATCACAGCACTGTGGAACCATTTAAGTAGCAGTTCTGGGTCACCAGTATCTAGACAAAAGGTACCATGTGTGAATGCGATGAAGTCTAGCGATAACAAATGCAAGAGTGAGTGTTTCTGCATGTGGCAAATCAGGATGACTAGTTATAACTCTAGCGTGATGTTCTATTTCCAAAAGAATGGGCAAATATTTGTCCATCAGAATTGCACATATTGACACACTGACACAACTCACCACATTTCAAATGTTAGGTAAGATAGCTCCTGAGCAACTTGAGGCCAAGTAATCAGTTCTGGATGATGAAAACTGTGCCTAATTGACACCTATCATTGTAAGAGGCAAACATCTAGCTGCCATGGGAAGCCTGTCACAGCTCTTCCCTTCTGTTTTAGCCACCAGCAATATTTCAAAATATGGATGTTCTGTCAATCTTAGTTTGGAGAAATCCCTGAGGCAACCTGATGTTATATGCCATTATTGGAAAAGAAAACCATTATGTATTTCCATCCCTCTCTGAATGTCTTGTCTTTATTTTTTTTTTTTGACTTATTTTCTGAACTAAGCTATAGAGTAGTACCTGTCCCCTCTATTTTCCAACCTATAGTCTGTGCTTGGAATATTTTAAGAGATAGGGGTATCTATCTGGTGACCACTATCTGGTAGTCACATAGACAGGCTCTTAGATTAACATAAATATTTAAAATGACTAACTTCCTGATTCTTCTCTAACTAAACACAAAGACTTGGTAGACATTATAGGCTTTACCCTACTGGAAAGAATTACTCTGTAGGGCTTAATATTTCTCATGAGAGGGTTTCTTCATATAGGGATCCTTTTGTTATATATTTGTATAGTAGACTTCTGTTGAATATTTCCAGTCATGAATAACAGAATTGTAAGAGTTTCATTTTGTTCTGGAGAGATGGCTCAGCAATTAGGAGCACTGACTGCTCTTCCAGAGGTCCTGAGTTCAAATCCTAGCAACCATATGGTAGCTCACAACCATCTATAATGGGGATCTGATGCCATTTTCTGATGTGTCTGATGACAGCGACAGTGTACTCACATACATGAAATAAATAAATCTTTAAAACAAGAGTTTTAAAGATTTCTATATCATCTTCATCATCTTTTCCTTCAGTGTCATGTCATATCCATGGGTACATAGACAGATGGACTCTCCTTTCCTTTATCTATTCTGAAAATACAGCAAGATGCTAAGTAAACTGGTACAAAAGGAATATCCATGATGTGGATATATGTATTCACTTCACATATATCACTTTATTTGGCTACATTTATTTCCAATCAGAATCTAAGAAAATGTGGAACATTGTTGCATTTGTTGAAGAGAAATGTAGGACACTTTACAGTTGTGAATTACAAAGCAATTTTTCCCCTGATACAAGAAAAATTCCATAATGCTTCTGCCAAAATATATGCCAGCAATATATTAGTTAAGCTTACTATCTTTCTCTTATCCAATATGCAGGAAAAGATTCTCAAATGGAATTTTAACTAAATTTCTATACATTCCTCAATTTGAACATTCTAAAATGAATTGGTTTTTTTTTTTTTTTTTTTTTATGTTTTTAGATGGGAAATAAGGCAAGAAACAACTGTAAAGAAAACAGATAGAAGAAATGCACAACTAAAGAAATAGATGTGAAAATAGTTGTCTGACATAAAAAACACAGGACTGGGTACAGAATAAATGAGAACAGAGGGCACTTACCAGACTGACCTCCCTCTCCAGGAGATAGCACTTAACTGGAAAACCTCCTTTGTCTGTTGTGCTGTAATTCTCTGCATTCGTTTACCACCCGCTTGCAGTAACAAGAGCAGGCACATCCATAAAGTATATGATTTAACACAACGTCACTTTTATTTCTTCTAAAATGCAAACATAAGGAAAGTGCAATAAACATTCTCTAAATTATGTGTGAATATATAAAAAAAAAATAGCTTGTAAACATTTGAGCTTGTTCAGGAATGGTATTCAAATTTTCCATTCTCCAAACTTTAAAACATACGTCTACCTTGCTTTATTAATCCATATGATTTACATGATAAAACGTTACGAAGCTGGAACAAAGTCTTTACAAAATAAAAATTATTCAGTTCATATATATATATATAACTTCTTTTGTTGCTGAAAATTACAATAGTGTCAGCCCTCGCCTTCCTCTCTGCTAGGCCTTTACTCATGTGAGGTTTGCTGAAGTGCTTGATCTCTGTAATCTCTTTTAAAGGGGCTGTCGAGAGTGAAAGCCCCACAGGGTATTCCACCATTTGAGTACATCATTTTTTGTCATCCATTTTATCACCTTGGTATTTCTTTCATCTTGGAAGGCTCTTTGTTCTTCCATTTTTACTCTTCTTGTTTCATTTAAGTTATATGGGTGTGATGAAAGTTTTACATCAAATCTTTATTTTCTTCTAAGCTTGTCTAGATAATAAATTCTCACACTATAATTTCACTTTTTCCTATTTTTAATATTTCATTCATGAATATTATATTTACATTATTTTTAATCTTCTTTCACTCCCCCGAGTTCTCTTGTGTCACCTACCCCCTTCTATCATCTGACACCTTCTTTATTACTTTTAAACACAGATACACACACAGAGAAAGAGAGAGAGCGACAGAAAGACACACACACACACACACACACACACACACAGAGAGAGAGAGAGAGAGAGAGAGAGAGAGAGAGAGAGAGAGAGAGAGATGCTCAAGTATTCAGGGCTACCCTCTTGGGACTGGGTAGATATTAATGACCTTTCCTAGAGTAAAGGAAAATTGTTTATTTTCATATTTACTTAATTACTTTACATTCCAATTGGAACTTCCCCTCCCTCCTCTCCTCCCAGTACCTCCCTCTCCCCTTCTCTTTTTTTATGCCCCTTCCTTTCTTCTCAGAGAAGGAGACCTCCCAAGTATATCAACCCACCTTGGCTAGAGGACCAGGAAATCTGTTCAACAGTGTGCTGAGCACATGTAAGAACAGTATACCTGAAACAGCAATAAAATGGTTGTCTAAACAAGACCTGAATAATGACAATAGCAGTTGAAATGAGAACCTAAACATGAGGAATTTCACAAAATTTGAACTATAAAGGAAGAACTGCAGGTGATCAATGGCTGCTGAGAAAGAAGTCATATTTTTATTATTAACCTCACATGTAGAATCTAACATTCAGTTGGAAACTGGCACCTTATTGTTTTATGAAGATAAATGGATTTTCTTGCATATTAATATTTAATAAAATGTATAGATGAAGTTTTCCCACAAATCAGTTCTGCTTTCTTTCATGGTTATTCTTGAGTCTGTGATTTTCTACTACCTACAGCCTTTCTTGATACTGTTGATCATCTGTGAGTTTCTGGATTACAGCTGGGGATCATTTTTGTTTCTGTGGGCTTATTCATTGCTGAGTTTTCCTATTATCGGGGAAGACATTTATGATAGGCTCAAGGGTGGTTGTTTCCATTTGTGTCTGATTGTAAAACATTTAAAACACGTGTAGGTGGGAGGCCATGAGACTATGTGTTGACATGGAAGCTGAAAGGAGGCTGTAGAAGTGGATGGACACACAAGTTTAGCAGAGTGGGAGAAAGTAAAGACAGAGGAATCAATAAATCTTTATGTTGAAAAGTAGATTTAAAAGTAATGCTTTATATGTTAAAAAAAAATTAATAGTTGAATCAGGCTAAAGAAGTGGCTCAGAGGTTAAGAGAATGACTAGTCTTTCAGAGGTCCTGAGTTCAACTCCCAGCAACCACATGGTAACTCACAACCATCTATAATAGGATCTGATGTCCTCCTCTAGTGTGTCTGAAGACAGCGAAAGTATGCTCATGTACATTAAATAAATAAATAAATAGTTTTAAATATATAAATAAAATAACTCATAGAAATGTAATATCATGTATTCCTTACATCTTTTCTGTTCTTTAAATAGAAACTCATATTTTGATTTTCAAAGATAATTTTAAACGTGATCTTCAACTTGAACCTACCAGTGTCAAGCAAAATTTTAGGCACAGTGGAAGCAGGCATGATTTCATAACACAATAACATCTGTCCAGCATTGTGCTGCCAAGAGGGGCCATTAGAAAATAGCAAACAAAAACATAAATACAGACTACAGTGGAAAATAATAAATGAATGTAAACATGGTAACTGCTGAACACCAACAATGTCAAATAATTGGAACTTCATATCATGCTGTGACTGGGAAGCATTTGCATAGCTTTTGCAGTTTGGATGAAGAAAGAGTATACTTTACACTGGACTTACTTGTTTCAAAGATCACTATGGCTACTATATTAAAGCAAGTTTGAAGGAGTAAGGCAGCATATCAGACAACCACTGGAAAAATTTCCAAGATGTATTAACATCTTATAAACTGCTGCATATGAATGGATAGTTATTTGAATGCAATTCATTTAGAGTTGACTGGTGAGCCATAAAATAAATATGACATTAACATGATAATGCAAAACTAGTATTGGGGAATAGGGCATGTGTAAGAATATGGATGTGGGAATGATATACTTTGGGTGGGCTTTATGTCTGAAACAATTGTCTAAACATGTTTTCTTTTTCTTCATTTTGAAAGCTAGACTAATCAAGCCAGTGCTCATGACCCTAAGCTGTTCTTACTTTGTAGAGGGATGGGTTCATTGGTGCACAGACATACTGACTCTGTATGCTTGTAACAGTGACAAATATTTCTCTTTGGTCTTTATCCAGTGCCCAGTAAGGACCATAGACGTCAGACCAATGAAGGCTAGGAAGGAAGAAAATGTTTTGATCTCCATAATATTAGCTACTAGGAAGTAACATATTTTTTGTCAAGTGTGTTTCTAAGTTTCTTTGGTTACTTAAGGATCTTCTAAAGGATTTATCTCAACACTTCAGAGTTAGACAGATTTCCCATTCTACAATGTAAGTTTTGATTTAGGGGTAGGTTTGTGGTATTATTTGTTTTGTTTTAGATGGGAGTAATAGGGAACAAACCTAGTCCTCTCACCACAGTGGGTAAGTATGGAGAAGTTATTTTTATTTTTGATACTGAAAATTCTTTGAGAAAATATTTGGTGAAGTAAATACCCTCATACAAAGGTTTTCAAAGAATTCAGCTTAGAACCTCCCTAATCCTGAAGGCTCTTTTATTGGGGTGGTAAGTTAGAGGACTAATCTCTCATCTGTTAGTGTAGAACCCTACTTCCTTTTTTTCTCTGCTTACAGATATCCCTGCCTGCTCCTTCTAAAATGTCTCAGACAGCCAGTAAGATGGAGCCTTTGGCAACCTGCCTTAAACAGAATTTTCACTGTTCAAACACTAAACATGCTACACAATACCACCCTAGAAAACATCATGCAAGTTTCTACATATATTCCATCCTTTAGGAAATTAAATTCCATAAAGAAATGCAGCAATGTTTCTAAAAACACATGATTAAAATGTAACAACCTGTCTTAGTTACTTTTCTATTGACAATATAAAACTTCATAACCAACGCAACTTACAGAACAAAAATCATGATGGGACTCACAGTTCCAGAGGATAGAGTGCATGACAATCATGACAGGGAGTATGGTAGCAGATAGGCTGGCAATGTTCCTAGAGCAGTAACTGGTACCTCATATCCTGATCCATAAGCATGGGGCAGAGGGAGGGCGCAATGGCTATGGATGCCTCAAAGCCCATCCTTATTCATACACCTTCTTCAACAAGGACAAGCCTTGTAATTCCTTCCAAATTGATCCACCAACTAAGAATTCAAACAGAGGAATCAATGGTGACCATTCTTATTGAAACTACCACAATAACCAACATCTACTGAATGAACCTTCTATGCAGTAACTGTACATGGAAGAAAGGTTACATTTTCAAACACTATGAAACCATATTGTGACTAAAAATTGGGCAAGTACAAGCTATGTAATTATTTTATCTGTGAAACACCAGTAGAGAATTTTGGATTCTTATATCTGACTATTGACAAAAACCTAGCTTTGGGTAGAAAATATAATATGTGGTTAAAGTGGGAAATTGTCTTCACACATACTTTTAGTATCATATTTTATTTTATATATCAATGTCAGGCACCATTATATTAGTTCTGTGGGATCTGTCAAGATATAATTATTAACTTTACCTTCATTGCCTGAAGGTCCTGTAATAACTTTGATAAGTTTTAGGTCTGCAATCAATTCTACCTTTTGTCTTTCACTTGGGCCTTCTCCAATTTAAGTTAATATCTCTTTGCTGGTAAAAACACATCTGTAGAAATGGTGATTCCTTTACTGAGTGACATATACCAGAGTTGATTCTGTCTTATTCAGATATATATATATATCCCATAGCAAGGCAGCTCAGTCATTATCATCTTAAATGTTTAGCTTTGAGTGGTGATTTAGCACAAATCCAAATCAAGATACTAAATCCTGAAAAGTGTTACAGGCACTTTCTAACAGGTTGTTAAACTGGAGTCAATCATTAGAAACTTTTCACTGAAATGTAATTTGAAATCTATCAAATCCATCAATCATAAAAAAATGTTTAGAGATCTCAGTGTGGTTAACTCCGACTAATAGTCACTAAAGAAGGCATAGAGTTCATCATACAAAATGGCAGTTATTAAAACAGTGCAGAACTAGAAAATGAGAGATAAATGGAATAATAATGTATTTGTACATATTTAATGACAAGGTTTGTTGTACTCAACCTATAGGGGACTGATTTGCAATGAAAAGCACATTCAGTGCTTTGAAATGAGATAGAGCAAACATGTGGCACATATATATATATATATATATATATATATATATATATATATATATGTATGTACTTACTTTTTAATTCTTCATATAAATGGGATTTTGTGTGTTATATGTGAATATGCCAGTTCTAATGGCTTGGCAATTATAAAGTTATGTTGGTGGTTGCTCCACTGTAAGTTCTCAAAGCAACTTGTTCACTTCTCAGACATGCAAAAGAGTACAGAAGACTCATTGCACAGTCATTTCAGTTCCATTCTCACTTGTCCATGAGGTTTTATACATTTAATCTGGCTGTGTTTAGACATTTGAAGGATTGATTACTGCTGTTCTTTGTGCCAGGAGTCATGACTCTTTGTTCCCTAATCCTGCTATGGCCCCTTTCAATTCTATTGAGCAGGTCTAGGAAGCTGTGTGTGGCTATTAGTATGGCATAAAGCTTTCCAAGAAACATCTGAGAGTACATATTTTCCTGAACAATAGGCTACTATAGATCTACTGACAGCTGTTTGAGCCAAAAAAGTATTCTATTATCTTTGAATCAGCTAAATTTTTTTGTTTTCATTATACTGTTGAGTCAATAAAATGAAGGTAGGATAGAATAAAACCCATAACTTATCAGGGGATATGGCATTCTAACATCCCATCAAAATATAATTCCCTAGATGAACAATTAGAAAAACAAAGATGATTGTTTGAATTTCCTCTATTTCCAATTTGGTTGAGTAAACAAAGAATTCTCAACTGAGGAATACACAATGGTCAAGAAGCACCCAAAGAAATGTTCAACATCCTTAGTCATGATGGAAATGCAAATCAAAACAGCCCTGTGATTCCACCTCACACCAGTCAGAATGGCTAAGATCAAAAACTCAGGTGACAGCAGATGTTGGAGGGAATGTGGTGAAAGAGGAATACTCCTCCATTGTTGATGGGATTGCAAACTGGTACAACCACTCTGGAAATCAGTCTGGTTGTTCCTCAGAAAACTGGACATAGTATTATTTGAGGATCCAGCTATTCCATTATGGGTATAGACTCAAAAGATGCTCCAATATATAACAAGGACACATGCTCCACTATGTTTATAGCAGCATTATATATAATAGTCAGATGCTGGAAATATATCCTTCAACAGAGGAATAGATACAGAAAATGTGGTACATTTACACAAAGGAGTACTACTCAGCTTTCAAAACAATGAATTCATGAAATTCTTAAGCAAATGGACAGAACTAGAAAATATCATCCTAATTAAGGTAACCCAATTGCAAAAGAACACACATGCTATGCACTTACTGATAAGTGGATATTAGCCCAAATGCTTGGAATACCCAAGATACAATTCACAGACCACATGAAGCTCAACAAGAAGGAAGACCAAAGTATGAATGCTTTAGTCCCTCTTAGAAAGGGGAACAAAATACTCATGAGATCAAATACAGTAAGTCCCTGGGTTCAGTCCTCAGCTCTGAAAAAAAAAAAAAAAAACACAAAATAATAACAAATACATAGACAAAGTGTAGAGCAGAGACTGAAGGAAAGCCCATCCAAAGACTGTTCCACCTGAGGATATATCCCACATACAGTCACCATAATTCAGAAAATATTGTGGATGCCAAGAAGTGAATGCTGACAGGAGTCTGATATAGTTGTCTCCTGAGAGGCTCTGTCAGAGTCTGACAAACACAGAGGGGATGCTTGCAGACAACTGTTGGACTGAGCATGCGGTCCCCAATGGAATCCCAAATGGAGGAGTAAGATAAAGAATTGAAGGAGCTGAATGAGTTTGCAACCCCATAGAAAGAACAATAATATCAACTAACCAGACCCCACAGAGTGCTCAGGGACTAAACTACCAACCAAGAAGTACACATGGAGGGACCCATGGCTCCAGCCACATATGTAATAGAGGATGGTCTTGTTGGTCATCAGTGGCAGGAGTGGCCCTTGGTCCTATGAAGGCTCAATTCCCCAATATAGTGTAAATCAAGGATAGGGAGACAGGAGTAGGTAGGTGTGTAGGGTAACACCCTCATTGAAGCAGAGGGAGGAGTAATGGAATGGGGGTTTCAGAGGGGTGAACAGGGAAAGGGATAACATTTGAAATGCAAATCAAGAAAATATTTAATAAAAAAAGACCGGAACTGAAGTGAGCTACTGTGATAAAGGGAGAAACTGAGATGGAGACCTATGCAATTTTTGCCTCCAAGGTTAGAAGAATCTCTGAGTTCAGCCATCTGCAGACCTCGGAGCTAAGAAAGCACTTCCAGTTAAACCCAAACCCAAGGGACGAGACTCTGGAGGCCTTGGCTGATAAACTTAAACTGAAAAAGAGAAACATCAAGACCTGGTTCTACGTGATGCAGGATAAGAAGATGCGCTCCTGGCTTAATAAGATGTACAAGTATAAGAGAATGTCCTGTCCGTACTGTACATCAAGCCCGATCACCAAGCAGAACAACTCCGAGGAGTCCTCTCAAAATGACCCTGGACTCCCAGAAGCTTTGGAAGCCTTGAAGAATCTCACACTCTCTGGGTTCCAAAGCACAGTTGGCACATCACAGGATTGCTGACTTCAACTTCCTTGTTAGGACAGGGATGTTGGGATTTATGTCTATGGAAGGTATATTAATAATAAAGTTTGCATTTATAGAAACTAAAAAAAAAAATAAAACAAAGATATGATCATCAATGCTAATGTAACATATTAGGATACACACAAGTATAAATATTCACTAACACAGATATACATGCACACACAAAGGCACACATACACAAATAAATATGATGAAAGTGGGACAATGAGTTTGGATTAATCTCAAAGGAAAAGATTAGTAGAAGTGAAAGTTGGACAAAACAAATTAAATTGGTGAATATGACATATATATATAAATATATTCATATATATATATATATGATGTAGTTCATATATATATATATATATATATATATATATATATATGATGTAATGAACTACATCACTTAGTACAATTAGTGTGCTGGTTAGTTTGTTCTCAGCTTGACACAATAGAGACCAGTGATTCACAGCCTATTCAAAGGGTTCCCTAAGACCATCCAAGACAAGTATTGAGACTACAAGTCATAACACTAGCAAAATTACAGTTATGAAATATAATAAAGTAATTTTATGACTGGCAGTCACTACAACATGAAGAACTGTATTAAAGGGTCTCAGCGTTAAGAAGACTGAGAACCCCTGGTCTAGAGTCATGTGAACAAAAGTAAATTCAGATGAGAATATGCTCTCATCATTTACTTGATTGATAATTGATTATTGATGATTGATATAGGAGAGCTCACATCAATGTGTGACCAATGACACCTCTAGGCAGCTGGCCTAGGAAGCAATGGAAAGCAATCTGACTGAGCCTGTAAGAAGCACTCCTCCATGGCTTATGCTGCAGTTCCTAACCCAGGATTTTGCTTTGAGTTCCTGTCCTGACTTTTCTCACTGATGGATTGTGACCAACAGTTGTAAGATGAAATAAACACTATGTCACCAAGTTCCTTTTGGTCATGGAGTGTATTGCAAGCAATAGAATTCTAAGACAACTAGTATATTTTTAATAAAATGTTTAAATAATAATATTTCCTTGACCAAAAAAATGATTAAAGTTGATTAAAAGATATGAGAAGCAAGAAAAATAAGGAAAATAAAAGTGACCAAAATCAAGTCTTCTTTGCTTCCCTAGGTAAAATATAGATAAAGAGATACAGAGCAGGAAGCTAAAAGCAAAACAATCTGTTGCTCTCATTTTAAGTCTCATGTCCAAGGTGTTAGTATACAGTCTTTCCTAGGGCCTCTGATTCTTCCTTTATGTAATGGGAACAGTTACAGAATTTAGTAACCGGAGTTGTAGCAACCAGAAAGTTCATAAATATTCATGAACTTTTTCAGTAGCTAGCTGCCACTGGGATGTGACCTCAGCATCTATTTTGTATTATTGCCTAATGGACACCAAACTGGCAGCTCAAAGTAACAAGTTCCCATATTTGTGGTATTGTAGAACAATGAGAAAACATTTCAAGGTTTTCTGAGAAGTAAAAATAAATGAGAAAGTAACATAAATTTTTTAAGAGTTCATATTTTGTTTTATTCGGTACCTATTAACACACTCTGGGATAATTGAAGTTTTGATACTGTAGAATTCTGTCTTTAAATGAATTATGAGAAGTGTCTGTGTATGTATGAGTGGATGTGCCAGCAGGAGTCAGAGACATCAGATATCCTTGAAGCTAGAGTTACAGTCATCAGTGAGGGACCTGATGTGTGTGATGGGATCCTAAATCAGATTCTGGGAAAGACCAGTACCAGGTCATTGAAACTTCTCTCCACCCTGTCAGGTTTATTGTCCAGCATTTGTTTTGAATTCCAGAGACCACAAAGCTCTCAGCCTTGAAAAAATAGATCTTTGAAAAAAAAGTTGACAGTTCCTCAGATTAATTTTATTTACATTTTTAAAGCATTCTATAGTGCTCATTGCTAATTTTAATGTTGTTTTCCACATTCAGTGGAAGTTTTTTCTGGGTTCTAGGAGACAAAGACTACACAGGAATAGTCACTGTAGCTATACAGATGAGATTGGGTAGTTTTTTTTTTTTTTTTTCTAAATAGACATGGAGTAGCAAAAAGACTACAGTCATATCTCATGATATTTTAAAACATGCTCCCAATGTAAAATGCTAAAGGTAGCAACTAGGTTCTACCTGCTATATCAGGAGATGAAATAGTTAAGAGAGAAATCATGCTGTGCATAACAGAAGCAGCCTGTAAAAGATCTGATCTCAATAGACCTTAGCTTCATTTTGTAACAAGAGCTGCAATTTCAAGACAACACTTCTGGTTTACAGACTATTCAGGAAAAAGAGGGGATGGAGGGCCCTAAATGTGAGACCTAGTTTACCATTATGTGCGAGAGTGAAAGAGGTCACCTTCCTCATGACTATACCACCACCCTTATTAATATACATAAACCACCTATAAACGTAATGAACTGAAGGTTTCCTGCTGTTTCCTACTTATTTCTTTAGCATCTATGGCTTCTTTTGGATTGTACTTGGACTGACCTTTCTGGCAACAGGTCTGACTTGTTTTCCTGTCTCTGTCTTCTATTGAACTCTCTTCTTGGTAAATCCAGACATTCCTAAACTCCTGGCTCCAGTGATACAAACAACACTAATTAAAACCTTAATTTTAATTGTCAAAACAAAATGTTCTTGTCCAGTCAGGCTTTGATTATCTGTCAATCACCACTAGCATTGTGCAGAGCAAATAAAACAGAAGTAGAATAATATTTATCAGGAAGTATTGATTTAAATTTTCTGTCACTATATGATTATATTTTTCATAAAATACAAGCAAAATTTTCATATGAACAAATTAACCATTAATTCATTAATTTTACTGTCTGTATCATTACCTCTCCTGGAGGTTACACAAAGTCTGCTGCATAACAGATTATGAAGATTAGATAGATAGATAGATAGATAGATAGATAGATAGATAGAGAGAAAGAGAGAAAGAGAGAATTATCACAGCCTTGATCGCATTCCTTAACTCATATTCATTGAAGCAGGATACTAGGTGAACATGTCTATTTTACTGCAGTCATATTATAAATGATTTAATGTGGAGACACTCATTGAGAGGCATTATTACTTTAGCTACTTGGGCACAATCATACAAAACAACAGTTTGTTGTGTTTTCATAAATCCAAAAGTGCCTGGTAAACACACAGAGTTGAAACAATTGATGAATTTATAATAATGGGAATTTACATTATAATATCATTTCAAAATATATTATTTCAGATTACTCTTTCTCTTTCAAACTTAGTCATGAAACTTTAAATAGCAATACTGCTTCCTACCTATAATTTTAGCTGTAAAAATAGCAATAACTGCACAACTACTCTTGACATCTTATTTCCCAGAACAATTTTGATAGAAAATTTTTGGAAATTAAGGATTGGGTAGGTTCATTACACCAAAACTCATCTCTCACTAAATTTCATGTCTTCTTTTAAAAAGCTGTTATTAATAGTTCTGAAACTAGTTACTGTTGTCCATGTATTGCTGAGTATTTGACTTAAGCTACCTCCCTGAAGCTGTGTCTCCAAAGAAGAGTGATTCTCCTTTCTTCAGAAGTCATCGACCTTTAATACTTTCTCCTGTATAAAAGACAGTAGATGACAGAAGACATGAAGTGAGCAGAAGAAATACTCAAAATTAAAGGTTTAAGTATGATGGAGGAATTGGCAAAAGGAGAATGTAAGGAGTGGATCCATCAAAATTAAAGATAAATGAAGAAACCTTTATGCAAATCTTCCAATTTGTAAGACGGTTTAAAAAACATAGCCATTTTTGAAGGACATTTTCAAATCTTATAAGCTCCTGACAGGTTTCAGAGTGCAGAATGATGCTGCTAGATTGGGAGACTCGTAACTTATAAATCTAGTGCATCCAGGTGAACCAATGTCAATTCACAATTTTGCAATGAATAGATCTTTGTCTTACAAATTTGAAACTGCTGCCTTGCCCATTACTTCATTTGAAACCACAGCAAAGAGATGCAGAAAGAAGAAAGTCTTCACCATTGTAAAGTCAATCTACATTCTCCCCGTCTTATTTTATGTCTTGTACTACTGTATATCGCAAAGCACAGCCCTGCAGCCTGCATGAAGTCAGGAGAACTATAATGTGATCTGCCTAAAATTGTGCACTCACTTAAATCATTATGAGATTTATGTTTTGAAAAATGTTTGTAACTTAATCACACTGTTCTTTAATAAAGTTTGTAAAGTCACAATGTTGAAATGGTTTTACATCCTGCTAGCCTATGTATTTTTACTATTCTATTAGGATACTTAGGCTTACATCAAACACAAATGGTCCAGTTTCATACATAACCCAAATATGTCTTACATAAAGGAAATTTAATGATGAACCCAAACAGTTTAACAGTTTAATATACATAATATTATATTGTATTAATATGACTGTTTTAATTTATCAAAAATTATATATATATATATCACTAGAATTCCGTAACAGTGTATTTATTTATGTGTATCTCTGAGTACAATGTGACTGACTGAGCATGGGTATGCTTGTCTATGTAAAAGTTTGTGTATGTGTGTTTAACATATATGTGTGAGGGTGTTAATGTGAGTGAATGTGTATACACATATGTGAGAGAGACAGAGAGTATTTGTAGGTATGTGTATGTTTGTGTGTATATGAATATGTGAGTTATTAATGTAAGTGAATGTGTTCACACATTTATGTGTGAGAGACAGAAAGAGAGAGAGAGAGCATGGAATGCTGTTGGGAAATTTTCAGGTGTCCATTTTCTTTACAAATACATAACATTGGATTCAGATTCTCATTCTCAAAGACATAATTGCATAACTTATAAAATCCTTACAATCTTCATCCTGGTTATCTAAATATACTGAAATAACCATTATTATTTTATTTCATATTTCAGTATTACATCTGTATACTTGAGACAACAAAGTTCTATAAATACCTAACATGATAAAACCTACTTTTAGGTGTGAAGAAAAAAAAAGAATGATGGAAAGTTAATGTAAGTGAGAAAGCAGCAGAGATGAGGATGGAAGCAGCTCTGAGCTCCAGAGTGGCTCCTGCAGTAAAAGACTTTCATCCTTCTGAGACTGGAGTTACAGAGCTGTTGAACTCACGATCTGAGAGATGACAGAAATAGTATTTCCATTATATTTCCAAGTTAATATCTTCAGCACAGTGTAATTATTACTATAATTATTCCTGCTAGAGTTGGCAGTTTTATATAATTTTTAATTTGATCATTTTCTAAATTAAAAGCTGTTACAGTTTTTTTTCTCCCATACCGAAAGCAATTCTTAAACACATTCTTCGCCATACTTTAAAAACTCATTAAATATTTCATTTAAGAGTTACTCTTTCATTATTCAGTGAGGTATAATACATTTTTTAACTTTTATGCACCTTACAAATTTGCCTGAATTACAACACAAATAATAAGGCATAGAAATGTATAGAATGTACCCCATTGTCTGTTCAATATAATTTTATAGATAGCAAATAAAAATAAACTTTATTAGTTTAATTGGCTAGTTGAATTCTCTAAAATACAACATCTATCAGGTAGATTAAGAAAGAAAGAAAGAAAGAAAGAAAGAAAGAAAGAAAGAAAGAAAGAAAGAAAGAAAGAAGTTATTTATGAAACAACTATAATTTCTAAGTTATGTAACTAAAACGGGGTGAGGCTGGGAGATTGCTCAGTGGGGATCAACTCTTGAAGCCAAAACCTAATGACCAGAATTATCAAGAACATAAGTGAAAAAATATTGTAATATATGACAGGAAAACAGCAATGGGAGATTCCCCATGTGCAGCACAATGGCAAAAAACAAGAGAGTCATCCCCTTATTAAAAATAAGGTAAGAGGAGAGAATCAATACATGAAATGTCCTGTGATCTCTATGCATGCATCACACATACAAGCATCTGCACAAGAAAAACTACATAAATATTAAAAAGAGAAAATCTAAAAGATAATTTTTTGTGCTATGCTAGGAAGAAAATCAAGTCATTTAGTTATTGAAGTTGTGGCCATATCTCACACAGAAGAGCAAATACACAGAAATCTCAAGTATTCAAAATAGAAATCATTAAAATTCTCTCAAAGAATTGAAGAACCTTTAGAGTTTTAAATTTATTTATTTATTTATTTATTTATTTATTTATTTATTATTTTGAGGTTGAGTCTGCAAGCTCAAGAAATTCTTCATTCCAACGACCAGTGAAAATTCTTTTTGGTTTTTCAACAGGTCAAAGGAAAAGAAGGAGGAGGAGGAGGAGGAGGAGAAGGAGAAAAGATTCATTTTGAAATGCTCCCAGAATAACTCCTACCTGTAAGAGATTTTGTATTAGGAACCTAGCTGACTTGGTAGAAAAGAGAAGAACCATGCCACACCCAACTTTTTCCCAGTCTTCTGTAGAAATGCACCGTGAAACACTTATATATGCTAGTATCTGAGAAACAGGATCGCTGTAAGTACAACCAGGAACTACAACTACCACAGAAACTCTCTAATAAGGAGGGATCTCCAAGATGAACAGGAGACAAATAAGATAAACTTCACACCAGTGGATACACAGAAGCATAACTTATTAGAGCAGAGACTCAGGTGAAGGAATACTCCAGATGCTGAGACCACGAATATTGGCTCTCTCGCCTTATAAACCATAAGATAAACAAATCAAAATCTTTATGAATCATCTAACCTTGAGTATTTTGGTACAGAAATCAAAAGTTAAAGTTAGAAACATTTTGTTTATTTCTTTTTTTCCATGTTTTTATGGATATTTCATTTATTTACATTTCAGATGTCATTACCTTTCCCCATCCCTTCCCACCCACACACAAGAAACCCCATCCCATCCCCACTCCTCCTTTTTGTTTTTACACCATTTTAATTACATGCAAGTATTAAGGTCAGTTCTAGGTTGAGGGACTAGCAATACAATAGCTGCAAACAGTCAAGGAACAAACAAGACAATAAACACAAATAGTCAAAGAACAACCACTGCAATAAACAAAATTCTGTGAACACTTCCGTAATCACTGTTTCTAAGGGCTTATCAGGATGACCAAAATATCTGAGCCAAATTCACTGTCCTAGTCCAAAGTCATTTTCATGTCTGAAGTCTACTTCCTTGTTCTAGCCTAAAATTTATATTTCTGCCTGAAATTACTTCTTTGTTCTAGCCTAAGATTTAGATTCATGTCTGAAATTACTTTGTTCTGGCCTAATGTCAGATTCCTGTCTGAAGCCCTTGGCCCATGTCAGATTCTTGCCAAGCAGCCACAAAGGCTTTCTGCCTGTCCCCATTTTTTATTTTATTAACAAGACTGAGCCTGTCTTAGGTCTTTCTGAGAATGCCTTCCTTACCCATCATGGAATATGCATTATCAAAAGCAATGCACTTCGGTCTTAGGTTGATAAGACTCTGCAGAATCTTACCCATCCTTGGCTTGTCAGCCTGTTAATTTAATAACTCTGCCTGGGGGTGATTTTCATGTTCAAACCATGTATTTTGGCTGCCAACATGTTGATATTGTTATAGACAAGCTTTAACTGATGGGCAGGAATAAAAGTATTCCCAGGACAAAAAAAGGCTAGCATGATCCAACTATATGTGCCATTCTTGAAGCTTGACCAAATTAGAAAACTACCTCAGGCTATGGGTAATTATATCAGCAGTATATACAGTGTCAATGCTCAGCAGAGTAGCATTCTTGAAATTCATGATCTCACTATGTAAAGTTAAACCACCCAGAGAGGAGTTAGAATTATGAAAGTACACTGCAAGTGTCTTTAAACTTTTTCCTAATTAAGTGGCTACCACTGTAAGTTTTAGAACTAACACAAATCCATTGTTATTTGGCATGACACTTGAGATGGCTCCTTACCCTTAGATTCTGAACCTCCTTCCCATAATTTGAATAGAATGCAGAGCATCACTCTGTTCATCCAAATGTCTATCTAAATCCTCTTGTATAGTCAAGCATTAGTAACATTTTGTGCTAAATTATTAAAAAAAATAGCAGTCTTAACTTCTTGTGTCACAGCAATTGCAGAAACAGTGGTGCTAGCAATTAATGTAATTAAAGCTGTTATAAAAAGCAACAACTAATCTCACTACCCTCTTGCTTCTGCTTAAAGCCTGACTCATTTCTTCCAGTACTTGCAAACTCCTTTTAGAATACCAAGGTTCTGTGATACTCAGGAACTAAAAAAAAAAAAAAAAAAAAAAAAAAAAAAAGTGATTGACAGACCTCTGTAACTGAAATGCTGGATTTCAAAACACAAACAAATTACACAATTAGAAGGTGTACAATCAGATGCAACTAAAGTTAAAAAACACTTTATAAACTCTTAGGAAAAATAATACTCATAGTTGGAACCAGTTTGTCTCACTTTATTTAGCTTAAGCCTACAAGTTCAGCTTAGAAGAAGGAAATCATCAAGAAATTAAAAGATCAAAATCAGTTTAAGGAAATAGGATAACAATGTACCAGAAAGATAAGGAATATAAGCTTAAAACTGTAAAAGAGTTGTAAATTATATGGCTGAGACAGATAATATTAAAATTAGAATATATATAAATATACATATGAATATAATAGATGCATTTGTATATACAAAACACAAACACACAAATGATATGTTGTGCATGGTGTGAAATGTGAATCAAAAGAAGTTATAGAAACAAGAAGCACCCAGTAGGGCCTCATGAAAGTATGTACAATTCTTCAGGAACATTCAGTGTAGTAGATGCAATGCCAAAAAGGGAGAAAAGAGCCGGCCAGCAGTGGCACACTGCTGCAGTCTCCGCGCACTGAGTCCAAGGCGGCTGTTGTCTCTCCAGAGTTTCAAATCCCAGCCTGTGTTTGTCAATCACTGGGGAAAAAAGGGGGGGAGGGAGAGGCAGAAAATTAATTTCAACACAGAATGTTCAAGAGCCAAATAAGTATCATAAGATCTGTACTATATGTACATATCTGCAAGAATTAACCAAGAATAACTATAGATACCAACCTACATTTCCAAGAATTTCAGAAAATTAAAAAGCAATGGAAAAGCATAAGTTAAAAAAAAATAGAGAAAACATGTAATTGCATACCATTAAAGTTTCAGGAAATAAATGAGAAAAAGACAATCTTGAAAAGAAAATGTTGGAGGGTGTCTTATTTATGCAAAAGCAAGTCTAAGAATTATATTGGGCTTTGCTTTATAAACCAGGCAAGCGTGAAGAAAACCGACTGAGATAAACTCACTAAGAAAGACTTTTCATGAAAAAAAATATTATATGCAGTGAAATTATATGTTATAAATGAGGAAAAAATGAATATTTTACAAGGCTGTGGAAGCATAGAGTGTGCTTCTTGTAGACTGGCAGTTCTGGGAATTAGAAAGATTTTAGAAATAAGAAAAATGATATACAGCAGATATTTGAAACTTCATAAATGAAGAACATTTGAATCTACATAAAGGAAATAGAGCCAATAAAATAACGTTTTACTCATCTTATTCTTAATTGATTTGAGAGACAGTGGTTTATAAAGTTAATTATAAAAATAATTTTTCTGTGATTATAGTTTATAGGACAGATTAGAAGAAACAGCAATCCTCTATTCTAAAGAACATCTACTTACTATTACCTAACATCTTTCTACCTGGAAGCAGATTTACATTAATTGTAAAGTCATGTTGCTAATCCAACCAAGAGAATTTTTTTACAGTGTAAGAAACATGCTATAAAGGGACAAATTGAACATAATAAATTAAATATTACAAGATAACTAAAGTAAAGTCAATGAGTGGCAGAAAGTAAGAAACTGAGAAGATAACTTAGTCAGTAAAATGATTGTTGTGCAAACAAAGCTGACTTTGAGACCCAGAATCTATGCAACAATCTGACGACAGCAGTACACACTTGAAATCTCAGTACTCAGGAAATAGAGATAGAAGACTATCTAGATATTACTAGCCAGCACATGTGCACACACATACACATAGAATATATGTAGAAGTCAGAAGACAACTTGATGGAGTTGGTTCATTCCTACCATACAGGCCTCAGAGATCCAACTTAGGCATACTAGTGTCTTTTCCCACTGAGGCATCTTTTTGCTTTACTATCTTAATCTCACTATCTTGCTGTCTTCATCTCTTGAATAAAATCTTCATCAATCAATCAAGTGATGTTCACCATTAGGAGTCATATATCATTTCCCTAATATCATTTCCCAGTAATCTTAGACTAGTAGTTTGTTCCAACTACATCAACAACTTCAAGAATGCTGAGTAGTCTCTGGAATCTCACATCACCCAACATCTCACGTCTTCTGTGTGTTGTAGCTCCCACTATTTGAGATATAGAATGCCAAAACACTTCTTCCTGTACAAGGATAAATATTTCCCTCACAGCAAGATATCCTACTTTTGCAGAATCACTTTATTTTCTTTCTGGTATTGAGTGAGTGCCTATAATGAACTTAATAATAAAAAGAATTGCATGTGTTTCAGATAAATCAACATAGAAAACAAACTGTATGGTAGACCTACCATCCCCCTTTTGACTGATGGTAGACATAGATCAGATAGTAGTGACAAGGAATTTTTAAAAAATGAGAAAATGAACTTCTAGTCAGGACATTGAACAAATATCTCTTACAGCCAAAAGAAATGAAAAGCCAACACTATGTCCAATGGAATGAGTGAGATAGGAGGGAGCTGATCACTGCATTTGTCTAGAGCTTGCTTATGAATATATTTTTCTTATCTTACTGTAATTGTCAAGGGAGATGCAGTATAAATTAGAACATGCAAAGAAGAAGACTGGTACTATGGCTTCAGATGGATTGGCGAGGAATTAAATTACAGATCATTTTAATATATATTCAGCCTCTCTAGGGAAAGTCATGTGTTAAATCCTAACACAGTCTTGTTTTTTGTTTTTAATTTCTGTGCCCTGTTTGTAAGTACATTTTCACTCCGAGGATCCACTCATTACAAAAGACTTAAAGACAAATTCATTGCAGATGGCTGGCTCAGCAACTCACAAGGGAGAACCTTCATAAGCAGGAGGCTTCTATTGCCATACTTGATAGGTGATCAGAATAACCCATGGTACCTCAGCTTTGAAGAGTTTTAAATAATATTTTACATTTTAAAACATTTACATAAAAGTCAGGGTTTTCTCCCAACATTTGGGTCTTTGTTTCCTCTATTGTTGGGAAGTACTATGACTTGTGTTTGTTTCAAAATTTCTTCAAAATCTCATTTTTCCATTTCTACAAGTGAAGATAATTTGAGTTTTACCATCACAGTTATTTTAGAGGTTGGTCATGTGATTCAGGAACAAATGATGTACAAAAGCATTTGATTTACTTATCTGAAGCAGCTTCCTTCTGTTGCTGCAGCACTGGAGAAATATTTTTTGCAGCTTAAAATGCTGCCATTATTCATGGCATACACGATTATGTTCTATTAAATACTACATTTCTTATTTTTTCATTCTTTCCTATAAATAATGCCATAGAAGCAGTGTAAAGATAACATTTTTTGATAAATATATCATATATTGAAGGTATTAGGGTAAAATAATTAACTCATTTGCAAATGTGTATTATATTTGATAATCTGAAACATAAAATTTCTAAAAATACATTTTTGTCACATGTATAGTTCAGAAATTATTTGAAGTTTTCAATTTATTTCTGTATCATTAAAAAAGTTGCCAATAACATAAAACCTGAAGCCACACAATAAATGGTAAGATTTTATTTTTATAAGAGAATATGATGGAACTAAGTTTCTAGTTAGATTTCCTAGTTACACTTGGCTTGGGGCTTATTTTTAAGAAATGAAAGTTGGAAAAGACACAGTATATTTTTTGTGGGACTTCATATGTTCTGTTTCTTTCTGTAGGCTCAGTTAAAATCAGCTTTAACATGAAAAGGCTTCAAGTTTAATTACATTTGTAGAGAAATCTATGGAGATGGCCATATCTTTATTCCACATGCCAATGCTACTTAATAATTTTGTAAATAATTTTAGGTTTAAACCAAAGGTTAATGAAATGCTGCCAAACCTAAGCTTTATCAAAAATTCAGACAAAGTATCATTACGCATCCCAAGTGCTGTCCAACCTGAACCATCCTTCTTTTGCTGAGTGTATAAAACCATCATCACTTCACAGTGATTGATCAAACAGTAATTTTATTCTTTCCTTGTCTTTGTTACTTTTGGAGATGGGGTTTCGCTTTGTAGTCCAACTTAGATTTTTACTAGTGACCCCTTCATCTACCTGCCAACGATTTGGGTAAAAATGTAACATTATACTACATTCCAACACTAATTTTCATTCATGACGTAAAATGTGTAATGGCACAGTTTCTCTTCAGAATTTTTTCCAGGATATCATATTGTATTCAATGCTTGAGTCTTCTTAGGAAAATTCGGTCAGAATTTGAAAGATTTTCCTTGTTTGGGGTAATTTTCAATGTTTTGTTTGTTAGTTTTGTTTTGTTTATATGCTATTTTATTAGATATTTTCTTTATTTACTTTTAAAATGTTATCCCCTTTCCTGGTTCTCCACAGCCAAAACCCCTTGTTGCATCCCCCCTCCCCTGTTTCTATGAGGGCATTCCCAGACATACCTACCCACTTCTGACTTGCTGTTCTCAAATTCCCCTGCATTGGGGGATCGAGCCTTCACAGGACCAAGGGCCTCGCCTCCCATTAATGACCAAAAAGGCCATCCTCTGCTATATATGCATGTGGATGGAGCCTTGGGTTCCTCCATGTGTACTCCTCAGTTGGTGGTTTAGTCCCTGGGAGCTCTGGGGCATCTGTTTAGTTACTTGCTATTATTGTTCTTCCTATGAGATTGCAAATCCCCTCAGGTCCTTTATTTCTTTCACTAACTTGTCTACTGGGGACTCCATTGGGGACCCAGTGCTCAGTCCAGTGGTTGGCTGCAAACATCCTCTCTGTATTTGCCAGGCTCTGGCAGAGCCTCTAAGGAGACAGGTATATCAGGGTCCTGTCAGCATGCACTTCTTGTCATCCACAATAGTGTCTGGATTTGGTGTATATGGGATAGATCCCAAGGTGGGGTAGTCTTTGGATGGCCTTGCCTTCAGTCTCTGCTCCACACTTTTTCTATGTATTTGACCCCAGGAGTAATTTGTTCCCCCTTATAAGAAGGATGAAAGCACCAACACTTTGGTTTCCTTCTTCTTGAACTTCATGTGGTCTGTGAATTGTATCTTGGTTATTCTGAGCATTTGGGGAAATATCCACTTATCAGTGAGTGCATACCATGTGTGTTCTTTTGTGATTCAGTTATCTCACTCAGGATGATATTTTCTACCTCTATCCATTTGCCTAAGAATTTCATGAATTCATTGTTTTCAATAATTGAGTAATAATCCATTGTGTAAATGTACCACAATTTTTTCTGTATCCATTCCTCTGTGGAAGGACATCTGGGTTCTTTCCAGCTTCTGGCTATTATATATAAGGCTTCTATGAACATGGAGCAAGTGTCCTTGTTATATGTTGGAGAATCTTTTGGGTATATGCCCAGGAGTGTTATAGCTGGGTCCTCAGGTAATACTATGTCCAATTTTCTGAGGAACCACCAGACTGCTTTCCAGAGTAGTTGTACCAGCCTGTAATCCCACCAACAATGGAGGAATATTCCTCTTTCTCTACATCCTTACCAGCATCTGCTGTCACCAAGCAAGTGAAAGATCTTTATGACAAGATCTTCTAATCTCTGAAGAAAGAAATTGAAGATGATCTCAGAAGATGCAAAGATCTCTCATGGTCATGGATTGGAAGGATTAATTTAGTAAAAATGGCCATTTTCCTGAAAACAATCTACAGATTCAATATAATCCACCTCAAAATTCCAAATAAATTATCCATAGAGTTGGAAAGAGCAATTTTGATTTTTTTATCCTTTTTTTTTTATTGGATATTTTATTTGTTCACATTTCAGATGTCATCCTTTTTCCCCATTTGCAATCCCTATAACCCCCCTATAACATTTCCACTCTTCTTTTTTGCTTTTATACCATTTTAATTACATGCAAGTATTAAGGTCAGTTCTAGGTTGAGTGACTAACAATACAATAGAGTAATTTTAAGTTCATTTGGAATAATAGAAAACCCAGGATAATGAAAACTATTTTCAACAATAAAAGAATTTCTGGGGGAATCATCTTTCCTGATCTCAAATTGTATTACAGAGCAATAGTGATAAAAACTGCATGGTATTGGTACACAGACAGGCAGGTTGATCAATGGAATAGAATTGAAGACCCAGAAATGAACCCACAAACCTATGGTCACATGGTCATTGACAAATAATCTAAAGACATCCAGTAGAAAAAAGACAGCATATTCAACAAATGGTGCTGGTTCAACTGGCGGTCAATAGGCAGAAGAATGCCTATTCTTAGCTCCTTGTACAAAACTCAAGTCCAAGTGGATCAATGACCTCCACATAAAACCAGATATACTAAAACTAATAAAGAAGAAAGTGGGGAACTACCTCAAACACATGGGCACACAGGAAAATTTCCTGAACAAAATACCAATGGGTTAGGCTCTGAGATCAAGAATCAACAAATGGGACCTCATAAAATTGCAAAGCTTCTGTGAAGAAAAGGATACTGTCAATAGGACAAAATGGCAAGCAACATATTGGGAAAAGATCTTTACCAATCCTAATCTGATAGAGGGCTAATATCCAATATATACGAAGAACTCAAGAAATTAGACTCCAGAAACCAAATAACCCTATTAAAAATGGCATACAGAGCTAAACAAAGAATTCTCAACTGAGGAATACTGAATGGCCAAGAAATAGCTAACAAATGTTCAACATCCTTAGTCATCAGGGACATGTAAATCAAAACAATCCTGAGATTCTACCTCACACCAGTCAGAATAGCTAAGATCAAAATATCTCGAATATTTTAAGATGAATTTTTAGGGTACTTTGTATTTGGCCTACTGCTTGCATTTGACATGTTTACATGCATGATTAAGTGTGATCATGCCATGTGTGTAGGAGAAGACAGCATAGATTAAGTCCTGAGTTCATTATTTCTTATCAATGGTCCCTATTTTCAATATTTCTTACTATACCAATGATAACTATGACAGCTTGAATGAGAAAACAAGGTAGACTTTTCTACACTGTCCTTTTTGGAATGAAGTAATTGGGGCAAAGCCTACAATCAAGAAAACCATAGCTCTTTCCTGCTAAAGGCAACTTTTCTTTCTAAATCAGTAGGAGTTATTGGCAGATGCATTTATTATTCTTCATGTATTTATTCATCCCATCATTTACATCTATGTGCTTGAGTTATAATCTGAACTATAATATACTCTTTTATTGTTTCTACTCAAATTATTGCAGATTAAGCCACTGGAATTTTTTTCCAGTTGTACCTGGTGTCCCTGTCACACACCAGTCCTTGTGAAGATGAAGATTTTGTTTATATGGTCTGGTATTAGACTCTCAGCATCCATGTATTAGAGGACTTCTTGTATAGCCTCAGTGGGAGAAGATGCAACCAAACCAGATGCATGATACAAACATGATGCCCCAAGAAAGGAGACAGTGACCTCTCAGGCTGAAAAGGAGGGAGAATGGAAGGGAGGACTAAGTGGGGGCAACATTTGAGATGCTAATAAGTAAAATAATTTTTAAAAGACTGTGTTTATTATTTGAGTTGCTTTGATTACTTCATTTTTTTTTGCCACTATACACATTATAAACATTTCCTACCTTAATCCTAGAATTAGATATTTGTCCAAAAAATCACCCCTTACTAAGTATACTAAAGGCAAGGTCTGGTCAGTAAATAATTATATTGTTGAAGTGTTTTGATTCTGGACTTGCATTGCTAGCAAATCCCAAAATTAGTGAATGACAGAGTGTTAGTATACAGATACACTAATATAATTATCTCTAAAACAACTGATCAATACCTATGTCTAGTGATGTTGAAGGTAATATAAGTTCTTGTTGAATTCTCCAGCAAAAAATCTACACTTCACAACCTACTGATGCACATAATGATTTTTAAATATTACTCACAACTTCTACTCTCAGAAAGACAATGCAATCAGCATCATTATAATCCTGAATATCTGCTGATATTTACAAATCAAGCCAAGGGTGATCGTGTTCCTGAGAAAGCAATTCACTATCATCAAATCTACTAAGATCCTAGATTTCTTTTTCTATGAATCCTAATTGTGTCAGTGAATTTTGTCAGCCTCATCTGTAAACTTTGAAGGCAGTATAATTTCTAATATTTTTCATCATTATACTTTTAATATTTGTAGGATGGAGAGAGATTACTGCTTTGTCATTTTACTGTTGATGATTTGGGTCCTATGTGTATTTTCTATGATTAATATAGGCAGAAGTCTATCAATTAATGAGTGGATAAATATCACTGAACAACCCTTTGTCTACATTGATTGTTTTCCTGTAGATTTTACTTACAGTTGTATGGACTTCTGTTGTAATTTTTGGAAATCCTTTTTACCTTCTTGACTATGGCATAAACCATTCTCCTTTCTCTAGGTAGATGCTTAGCTTGTGAAATTTGGGATCTGGGATCTTCTTATATAATAGAAGCATGGACTACTCCAAAGTCTCTAAATATTTCCATTGTTCAGTCTCACAAATGCTAGGGTATATTTCCAGTTAATTCAGAGTATTTTTTGAGTCTTTTTGACATATGTAATAGAGATAGAAAGAATAAGATAAGAGAAAGAGATAGATAGATATTGATAGAAGATAGATAGATACATAGATAAACAGAAAGATACATAGATACATAGAGATAGTCATTTCTTAAAAAATAGCAATTTAATGGGCTCAAGTGTTGGCTCTGATGTTAAGAGCACTGTCTACTCTTCCAGAGCTCCTGGATTCAACTCCCAACACACACATGTCACATTTATAGCTGTAGTCTCATGGGATCTGATACTCTCTTCTACTATGGAGATATATGTAGAGAAGAGATGCATATATATAAAATATGTAAATAACTTTTAAAAGATGGAAATTTTGAGATATTTCTTTTCAGTATTTCTACCTGAATTCTGATGGGATCTATGAACAGGCTTCCTACTATTCACGTCATTTATGTTAGTTAAATTTTGTTTTATGCCCTCAAGTGTCATCTGTTCTGTTGCCCATTCAATGCAAGCTTAGAAAGAATCTGTCTTCTAATTGCTAACAGATGGAGTACTTGATGATGTAAGTTAAATGTAGTTGACTGATAGGACTGTTCACATCAGCTCTATTCTTCCTGATTTTTCCCTATGCTTTGTCCATCAGCTACTAAAAATGTAGTACAGTTGTCAGAGAGGTCTTGTGTCAGACTCTGCTCCCTGTCTATGACTTCTATAGAAGGAATTTAGAAGAGTCAGGTAGTTCAGAAGATAAGCAGAGTATCTCACAGAACAAATTGGGATGCCTCCAGGGACAGAAAACAGACAATGAACAATACAACCTTTGGCTGATTTATATTTTTGGCAAGCTTTACACTATTTTAAAAGTATCTGCAAACAGACAGCTGTCTCAAGGGGCTTTTTTTTTGTCCTGTCTAGATGATTGACAGATCTTTTGGATTGACTGTTACAGGAATGGACAACTGCATATGAAGCTTTCTGCTTAATAGTAGTAATCTTAGGTGTCCTTAAACTGAGTTTGGATAGCCATAATGTAGTTAGTTATAAAGTATCTGAGTAATTCAGAAAGTTACATTTCTTCCAGAGCCAGAGAAGAGATTCAGATGCCACCCTTCTGCTCAACAGTTAGGTATGCTGGTTTAGTCTTTGGATTTATAAGCTGTTGATTATGGAGGAAGAATCAATGTGAACATCCTGTTTAGTTCCCTCATGAGATGTAGGTGACACTAGCAAGACTATTTATTCCCTCAATTACTTTGGCTTTCTCTCATATCTACTGACATGGTGTTTGTGTGCTTTTCTTCTCTCTCTCTCTCTCTCTCTCTCTCTTGTGTGTGTGTGTGTGTATGTGTGTGTATATGTGTGTGTGTATGTGTGTGTGTGTACACCTTGGAGAATGTTATGTTACTTTTTATTTATCTCTGTTTATTTTCCAAGTTTTGAATCATCAGCTTTGGAAACAATGCAGAACTTCATTATTAATATGACATGCAGCGTATTTTAAAACACCAATCACAATGTCTTTAAATTGGTGAGCTTGTACTACACACATTAAAAGAAATGATGAGTAGAGTTTTGTTGTGTTGTAGTGTGTGGGACCTGTTGTTGGGTTGATGTATGGGTTGTATCTGTCTTGCCATGGGCTAAGGCCAGCCACTCATGGAGATAGAGATGCAGGAAGTTGAGTGTGCTCACTCTACGCTGGTGCTGAGCAGGCGTTGGCCTATGTGAAGCCGAAGGACCCTGTTCAGGGGTAGGGAGTGCAGTCTGAAATCCCATGGGGAGCCAAAACTCTTGGCTTTGAGGTCCCTAGGCCAAAAGGCAGCCAGGACTGGCTGGTTCCCAGACTCTGAGGTCCCAAGAACTAAGTCGGGCATACAGGCTGGATTGGCCCTCAGCTGAAGGGGAGAGTTGGAGAGAGTGTTCCAGCTATGCTCAGTGGGGAGAAGAATTCTTGAGCCGATTTCAAAGAAGAAAAATAGTCCATGGTCTTAAGATGTTTATTGTCATGACAGAAAGTAGATAAAAACTGTAGACCCCCTTCCTCAGGGCAGGCCTGAGTTTAAATACCTTTTGTAAGGAGGAGGGTCTAGGAAGGGATGTTTATTTGGCTACGCCCCTCATACCTTTAGGTACCCCAATAATATGAAGATCAATCTTGAGACTCTGTGGCCTGTAGTCATGTCCTCTACTTGTGGAAGGGCTAGGGGACATTGTCCTACATGACTGAAAGACACAGATCTATGGAGGTCTTCAGCCTTGTGTCAGGAGCCTGGAGATAGGAGCATGTCAAAATACATACTGTCCCTTAGGGTCACCTGAGTCCCATCTGAGGCCCCTCAGAATCACCTGGGATCTATGGCCTTTTCAAGCCAGTGCTTGACCAGAAACAAGGTTGCTTTTCATGGTCCTACAGAGATTTACTAATTTCATCCATGAATTCAGTTGTTTTTTGTTGTGGTGTTGGACCCAAAGATCCAAAACTAGGGGACATGCTCCCACAGAAACATTCACAGACAGGGGATTCACTGCAAAAACATGGGTTTAATGAGTGCACTGAGGCTCCCTCGCACACAGGCAAGAGGAACTCCGAGCCAAAGCTGGGAGCAGTTTTTATACAGAGTTCATGAGGGCAACCACAAAGGCTGACCTTCCCAGGTCCAGTCTCTAGGTGACTCAGATTTGCACATTATTTTTATAACAATGAGTGTTAGCTTAGTAGCTTCTGTTTGCCCAGGTTACCTCTTATTTGGGTCTTTTCCCTGGAATGTGTGTTAGTCTTTGGAATGTGCTTCTCCCAGGGTGTGTCCTGGGACAGTTAATTCCTGGGTTTATACTGAAACCTGAGATTCAAACTGAGACCTGAAATTCCTACAGCAGCAATGCTTTTTATTGTCTTTTGCTGACTTATTTGATGTTAATTTGAAACTTACTATAATTTTATTTATCCCTATACTTAGAAGACAGGTTGATTTTACTTATTTAAAGCAGCGGTGGGGGATGGTGGATCTACAATTGTTTTCAGTAAACTTAAACTTAGGTCTGTCTTCAGATAATATATAAAGGACAAGGTTGCTAATGAGGTGTTAGAGATCTGTGGAATTTATTCAGTAACATAATTTCTGGCTCCTGATATTCTGTTCGCATGGTCAGTGATGAAAACCTGGTGTAGTTTATATCCTCATTTCTCAACAGTAAAGTTAAGAGAGTTACAGGCAATCATGAGCACTATTGATATGCTTTTGTTTCCATTCCCATTGATAACTTCAGGGATGTTAATTCACTTTTGTCCAGCATCTGATTACATAGCAGGACAGCTGTTTGTTTTGGGTTGCATTTATTTCTCAATCATTTTATCTAAAATATTACATCCCTGATCTATATCTTCCTTAATTACTGGCATATGTTCCTAACTTAATATATAGATTTTTTTGTATCATGTATATATAATGAATAAAATTCAGCCATCCATGAAAAACAAAATCTCTCATTTACACCAAAATGGTTGCAATTGAGCAGTATGTTAAGTGAACAGATTCCGTTTAGGACAAAATAAAAAAAAATAAAAAGCATAAATAAAATCCTTATGATTTCATAGAAGAAAGTTGAAAGTTTTGTCCTCCCAGAAAGCTAAATGGTGATGAGCAGGGGTCTGGAAGGATGGTTACAGTGCAGACTATGGGCTGTTCAGAAAATACTCCCTCCAGTCAGCATTTTGCTAGGAAATAGTCAAATTTTCCTTGGTCATGTGTGTTCATGCTGCCTGATATCCTCCAAAGCACACATTGTGCAGGCTGACCATTTGTGCCACCATAAGGCAGCTTATTTTAATACTGTGACTAAAATTCTTAAATGTAAACCCATAACAAATATTGTAGATTACTGGCTTGGCTCAGATTTATAAATCTAAACAGAAAAACAACCAAGTAAAACCAGAAAGAAATCTCACACTTGGTGAAAATGTTTCTGACAGTCTTAATGAAAGGAGCGCGCTGCTTGTGATGTTGTTTTCCTCTAAACTCTCTCTTTTTTTTTTTTTTTTGAAATTGCTTTTATTTGTATGAAACCTTCATTTTAGCCCTGTTTCCTTGTATTTTAATGTAGTTCCTTTACCTGTCAAGTTCAGGCCTGTAATGACAGAGAGTAGCATAACATCTATAATATCCAATTTAGTTGAGGTGTGCTCTTGAGGCAGAGATTTATTAAAGGACTATCAGATAGCTTTTTAGATTAAAAAAATTATCAAACTGACCTTTCTGTCCTCTCTTGCAGAAGTTTACTAAAGAGTTTGAAGAACAACAATTACGCACTATAGCTCAAACAAATGTTAGAGTAGGGAATATTATAAATCAAAAGTGATGTATTACTTGTCAGTCAAAGGCCTTTTATTTATGTGTTTTCATTCGCTATAAATAACACAATCTTCAGCCCTCTGTTGAGAACCTTCTACAGCAAAGCTGAGCTGAACACTACCTCTCCTTGAATGGGGGCTATTACTTTCCAACACAAAATTCTTGTGATTTATCCTATTCTTGTTTTTTCTTTCTCTCCTAGATCTTCACACCCCCACCCCCACATCAGCTTAATATATGTTCTTTTCCTCTTTTGGTTTCTTGTACAATTCTCATGCCCTACTTTTCTTAACAGTTATGATTCCTCAGTCATTAAACTGCCTTATCAATGGTATTTATCTCATCTAGAATTTCCATCATATGCTTCTTCACAGTATTATGTTGTCAGTACCTAAGACTTGACAAAGTATTTGTTGAGTAAATGTCTGACAGATATTAAACACTCTATGCCCTTCTCTGCCATTATGTTCTTTCATGACTCAGTCCCCACCAAGGACAGTTGCTGGTCACATAAACATCCTCTGTCCATCTTTGCTGCTTCGCCTTTAGCAGAGAAAGTAGAGTAAGAAGACACACTCTGTGTGTTAGACTAGCAATGCTTTCTGCATTTATGGCATTATTTAGGTTGTCAGTTTTTATCTTTGTTTTTGTCTTTGTTGGGTTCTTGGAAATTTCCACTTAAATGTTGACCTTGTACAAAGTCTTCTAATCATATACAAATTGAAATGACAGAAATTCTTCCCACTTCTGTTCTTTTGTCCAAGGAATGATCCTTTTATCACGGTCCAGATGAGATCATTATATATGACAGCTGCTGGACTTATGGAAACACACAGCAGCCTTACCTCACTAAATGCTTATCTCACTAGGGATTTGAAAAATCCTCTAGTCTGATCTTTTTTTTCTTCTTCTAAGTACACCAACACAACCACAGCCTCCTTCCAAACTGTTCTACCAAAAGAGTTAAACCAAAACAAACCAGGCCTCAGCTGTCATTAAGTGAGTTGACATTTTTCTCTCAAGTCAATCCAACACATACCTCTGAAGATAATCTCTCTAAACATGCCCTTTTCTTGTCTTCAAGATAGGAATTAGCCAGGAATTCCATTGCAGACAATAAATACTTCCTACCCTTCCATTGTGACAGAGTTTTATTTATAGTGGCAAAGAATCATATGCATACTATATATAACAAAGTTTTACAAGCTGTGCAGTTTGTATTTATGTTTTTAATGACATATATGTATACTTGCATATGTATACATGTAACAGTTAAAGGAAAGAGAGGCTTTGATTTTGAAATGGTGCAAGGAGGGAAGGGTAGGTGGGAAGGTTCAGATAGAAGAAAAGGAAAGGGGAAAGGATATAAATATTAAAATTTCAGAAAACAACTAATCTTTATAAAAAAAATCCAAAAAAGAATTAGCTATATATTTTTGTTTTATAAACCTTATATCTATATGAAATGGATATATTAAAAAGTCTAACAATTTGTTTTATTTTTTAAATTTTTTCTTTTCATTTACTTTTCTCTTATATGTTACATTTTGACTACAGTTTTAATTCTTTCCTATCTCCTCAGTCACAATTCTCCTACCTCCATTTTCTCCTCATCTACCTCTCCCATTATTACCCCTTAGAAAAGAGCAGGCCTTTCAGGGACAACAACCAAATATGATATAATAAGCTACGGTAAGACTAAGTACATATTTATCAAGGCTAGATGAGGCAGCCCAGTAGTACTAACAGAGTCCCAAAGGTAGGCAAAAGCATCACAAACAAGACCTTCTCCTACTGTTAGGAATCCTATAAGAACACAGAGCTACAACCATAACATAGATGAAAAGGATCTGCCAGACCTCTAAAGTCTTTCTGACCTTTGTGATTCCCATGAGTCTCTGCCAGTTGATTATCTGGGCCATATTCTTGTGTTATCCTTGATCCCTCTGGCTGTTCCAAACTTTTCTCCTTCTTCTCCTCTTCCTCCTCCTCCTTTGCAGGGCTCCCTGAACTCTCTCTAATGTTTGTCTGTGGGACTCTATATCTGCTTCCATCAGTTGCTGGATGTAGTCTCTCTCATAACATATTTTAAACATCTATAGTTAAATGTGTATGTATACTTATACATATAAGCATTCATACACATATAAAAGTATAGAGTGTTTTGTCTTGTTTTAAAGTTTGAGGATAGCATAGCAATGTCATTTTTGTGTTGTTGTATGTAAAAGGTCTTGATTCCTTGATGTCCTCTGTCTTCTCTGGCTCTTCTACTCCTTCTGCCTTTTCAGCAGAGGTTTCTGAGCCCTGAGGAGAGAAGTTTGATTGAGACATCCCTTTTAAGGATGAGTGTTCTAAGACTCCTCATTCTTCACATATTTTATAGCTGTGAGACTTTGCATTTGTTCCTGTTAAATGAATAGTCTTCTCTGCTATTGACTGAGCAATCTCACAAGCCATTCAGGATTTGTGTAGATTTATTTGTTTTGATAGTCTCTCTATGTGGTCTTCCCTGGCAAAGAACTCATTGAGATTCTCCTGCTTCTGCCTCCCAAGTGCCTCCATGCCTTGCCATCTGGTTATATTTTAAGAGTATTAAGAAAATATATCCTTTGTTACGGAATTACTGTCACAAAAACTTAAGATATAATATCTGAAATTTTAATAAAATATTATCAAAGTATAGCACTTATTCACATAACCTTCTTTCTGCCTCTATATTACACTAACTCTTCTGGTAATACTTGAACAAACATCTGTTCAAGATGGGTGTCAATAATGAACCAAAGTACAATTTCACTAAAGTTCAACTTCCTTATGGATGAAGGCTTGCTTACGGAAGTGTAGTGACACAAAAAGATCTACATCACCCCAAAATCCATCTTATTGTGGTGCTGACCACCTTGAAGGTACATCATGAAGATCCATTGTCAGCTCACCTTCTACTTCACATACGTGCTAGCATCTTGCATGTCCACTTGTAGCTGTGAGACAGGAAATCTCAACTGATGGTTTTCCTCCACTACCTAGGAAGTCAATAAGTCTAACACCTTTAGCATAGACCTGGTCATTACTACAAGCTCATATGTTCATTCTAGGTGGTAGTGAAAGTATTACAAAGCACGAATACACTATGGGTACCTAAATATATAGATACCTACAGCTTAGAGAGAAGTCTCATTGAGAGTGAAAATGAGAGACACAAAGAGCAAGAACAAGATAGGGAGAGAGTGGTGTATAAGAATAGCAGGAGAAAGAAGCCAGAGGAGCCTCTGCAGAGAGCAGCCTTCATTTCTGAACCAAATACTTGATCAGTTTTCCTTGTGGGTTCTGAGACTAATCCCAAGAACAAAGGAAAGGTATGATTTCTATAGCATTTTAGGAATGGTGGGCATACCAGGTTATTTAGTTCCCACAACTTACTTGACAAGGAGCATGGAGGAGCTAGGTACCATAAATTGAGAGTTGTCAACTCATAGCAAAATTGCTTCTTAACACAGCCTCAGAGAGAAATACAAAGAGAGGGATATCCCAATTCAGGCTATGGAATAACACTAAAGGTTAAGGCCCATAGTATAACATAAAATACATATGTTTTTAGCTGTCTCACAACATTGGGTTTTATTTTTTTAACTGATTTAGCATTTTCTTAGCAACATTGGAAAATACTGTAGGATAAACTGTGTCAGTTCCAAAGTTGTTCAAATACAAAGCTTATTGTACTAGACATAAAAGAATGATTTTTGAGAAATCGTCTAGTATATCATCATCTGGAGAGTATCTGACCTGCCACATATGCTGATGTCTAGTGGTTTATAAAGTGTGTGAGCTTTTCCCCTTGAAACATGGTAGAGTTTGTGGGCCATTTATCATCATTATATGTGAATGAGGCATATCTATGTTTCTATCCAGCTTCCTGACAGACCCATATGTCATGAGGTATGAATTAAAATTTTCTACTTGCATAGGAATGTCAAGTCCATGGGCCTGAGAACAGTCTACATCTGCTGACTGTCCTGAGAGGTGTTAAACAAGCAGAATGTAATATGCACTTAGCTTTATTGTATCAGGAGTCACCTTGCTGACCTTTCAGCATTACTAGGCTTTGTCCCTGCTCTCATCTTGCTCCCTAATACACACCTCATGTAGGTACAAACAACAGGAGCTAGTAAATTGCTAACATTAGTGATTGAGACTGTCAAGATTGATTATTCTCCCACACCACTCAGATCCAATGACAGACATGTATGTAGTAACTAGAATGCGCATTACAATACAAATAATCGTAACTAGCAAGTACAAGAGCAAAAGCAGGCTCTGAGGTGGCCATAGGTCGTTTGATTTGCCACAGCTGTAAAGGGGTTCTGAAAAGCACAGAAAACTCATGACTGTAAGAAATTAAGAAAGCCATTATTGTGTCTAATGGTTATTTCTACTTCCTCATCAAAAAGTAGGAGGAACAGCTAAATTTGAATAGTTTTTTGAAGTGCTATGTAGCAGAAGAGAAATTTTTAAAATGAAAAATATAGGAATAAAGACAAATAGAAAATGAAACTTTCTCCAAATTAGAAATTTTAGCATCAAAAGAAAGAAAATAATATTAAATATTTGGAGATGTGTTAAGAATATGTATTATTAAAATGTAAGTTTGAACAGCTAATCAAGCTGAATGTCATTGAGAACTGTGACTTTATCAGTGGATTCCATGTAGGGGCATATTTTTTCCTCAATTGTAGTTCAGAGAATTGATCCAGGATCAAAACCATGACAATAATGGGAGAAACTACAAGAGTCCTATCACTGATCTCAGCTATATATGTAAGAAAGCTAAGATGAATATTTGACATCCCTTCCCTTAACACTGCTCTAGGATCATTTCAAGGTTAGATTTCAAAGCCCTCTTGTGAGGACATATTAAAATCCTCTCTTTTCACCATACAATGGTGTGTTAACTCCCAAAATCCTAAGTAAATCATTTCAGTGTTTCCCTATCTACTCCAATGACTCTCAACTCCTACATCTGTGATCAGATACCTCTGCAATCCTCTGGACCCTTTGTTTGTGGTTTCATCTTGTCACCCTTTCAAACAAATGACTGAAAGATTAGTGTTCTTGAGATTTGTACCTTACTACATCTCTACTGTCTTACTGTCAACAGATTTCCAATTTTTCTGAGATGAAGACAGTGATGATAAAAGTCTGCCTGGCCCCAATCATAATGAACAACCTATATTTATTTTGAGTCAATTTTTGTTTTTTCCCAGAGCATACCAACCTTTCTTTTGCATTCAGTAAGAGTTCCTTTCTCTGGGATTCCTAACTGCACATGCATCTCTGTGGTGTCTGTTTAGTTAGTGTGTTTGTTTTTACAGTTTAATACCACTATTCCTTTCCTTCTATTAAATTTTGATTTTCTTCTTACACACACACACACACACACACACACACACACATATATATATATTCTTGATTATGGTTTCCTCTTCATTTACTCTTTCTTGGTTCTCCAACCTTCCTCCCATCCAAATCAAACCAATTTTTTTTTGTCTCTCATTAGTAAACAAAGAAGCTTCTAAGAGAATATGATACAATATAACATAATATAATAAAATATAATATAATCATATTAATAACTAACGCATCAGAGCTGAATAAGTCAACAGAAGGAGTAGAGCCTTAAAAGAAGAGACAAGAATCAGAGACCACTCATTCCTCATTCACATATGCAAGAGGCCCAGGACAACACTCAACTGAAAGCTGTGCTATAAATACAAAGATTAAAAAACACGAGAAAAATTAAATAAAATGAAAGAGAAATTGTAAAACAAACAAACCATTGGCACAATATTATGATGTAAAGAACTTCCAAAGGTGCTATTGTGTTTGTTTCTGTTGGCTATTTACTGCTTGCCAAGTGGCCTACCCTTAAGAGTATTGTTTTTCGTCAGTGAGACTCCTTTAGGCTTGTATTTTCCAAAACCTACCTTACAGGGGCTTCTTTGAATTTGCTTGTAGCCCTCTGTCCAAGATAGGGGAAAAATGGTAAATAGGACAACACGATGTGGACTTGTTTAGAAGTACTTATTGTGTGGCAATTCTAATCTCCATTTGTCTGTATACCAGCTGTCCAGTTTAGTAGTGTCATGATACCACCAGACCAGTTCAAAAGTGTCACCAAACACAAATCAGCAATGGTTGCATAATCTAGCAGAATGTGCCAGGCCTCCGTTGAATCTGCACAAGTCAGCAGACCTATCAGGACCAGCAAGAATGCCAGTGGTTCTCTGCTATGCCTCTCTCAATGAAGTGAAGATCAGTAAAGATGCAAGACCAATGAAGAATTGCACAGTTTGCAATGCAAGCACCCATCACTGTCTGTTGAAAGCTACTTATACTCTCTTCAAACATCATGTCTGCTCACTGGTATTGCCTCACAAAACATCACATGAGTCTGCATCACATGACACAACCAGAAATTTGCACTTTTGACTCCCTTGGAGAAAACTTAATTTTCATTTCCATGAGTTTTCAATTAGAGATAGCTTCTAGATTAGAGATGAAGAAGTTCCTACTTCTCCTTTCAGTTCTAAAATTCCATCTCATGCAGATGCATGCATATCCTCTTCATATTACCTTGGTTTCTATGAATCCTTATGTCCATGAATCCTGTTGATTTAGAGGGCCTTGTTTCCTTGGTGTTCTTTATCTCTTTTGGCTCTTACACTCTTTTTGCCTACTCATCAGTAGGATTGGTTGATCCCTGAGAGGAGAAATTTGATGGAGACATGCTGCTTACTGCTGAGTGTTCCCAAATCTCTCATCTTCTACATATTGTATGGTAAATCCTTTTATGAGAAATGAAAATAGGAAGGTTTTGTCTTTCTATAGTTTTACTGTAGCAGTGAAGGACCATTAAAGGAAAATTTGTCCAAGAACACAAAATCTCTAGTCTGTGTGAAGACCTATCATTCTAGTTGAACCAGGCAAATAATTGGCCAAAGGACCCAGGAAAGTCAAATCATCTTAAACAATACTATAGAGATGAGCAGAATAATTGTATCTTTAATGATATAACATGCATTTTCTTCCCCAAATTTCCAACCTGAAATGGAAACTTAAGGGTTCTTTGGAAAATCAGTTGTTTTTTGATGATGGTTTGCTGGGGAAAATATAAGAAGTAATGTTTCACTGAAGCAGAAACAGGTGAAAGGATATTCTGCTAAAGCGAGCACGTGAAAGGACATGTGATGAAGGAATCTTTGCTAACAGCACAAATGTATTGGTCCACCTTACATTGCATAGTTTAGCTCCATTTATTAGAACTCCATAGAGAGAAACACCAAAAAACATCTGGTGGTATGATATGGTTCTTGTTGTTTCCTTGGACTGGGGCCGATTGGCAGAGTGAGGTCACTGATTCAGACTCACATGGAGTTTTGCTAAGTCAGACTCATGTACTGAGGTAAGACACATTGTGAGTCAAGACCTTTGGAAGATATGTGGTATTTGGAAGATGCATAAACAGGATTCAATAGACTGTGAGGAAGGATTGGCTTGGCTAGGCTTGGCTTGCTTGCTAGTAGAACTAGCTGTGCAACACGTGTGTGTCTCAGGTCTTCCCTTATCTTTGCTTTGCTGAGAGAGGCAAAGTCAAGAACTTCTCTTGGCATTTCTATTGGCCCTAGGACCTCCTGCTGATTCAATTTGGTTGAGACCTGGCTGTCTCAGCCAGGTCATGCCACCAACTGCTGATTTGTGTTTGCTATCCTGACTCAACTAAACTAGACTGCTGGAATATTCATGAAGTATTTGTGAGTGGATCAAGTTGCTACCACTAACTTATAAATTCAACTGCTGATTTCCTGACAATGCAGACTGGGGTTTGCTCCAAAGAACCATTTCTAAAAGATCCACTTCCCCTGAATCCTTTCTTTTCCACTACCTCTGGAGGATGGTGGGCTAGAAGGGAGGTTAAAGAATTTAAGAACCATCATTAAAAGTAGTTTTTGAAAAAGTTAAAGTTACACCAACCCCTATTCTATCCCAATCTCTTATAAAGTACAGGCATGCTGCTTTATAAGTCTACAATTTTTATAAATGACTCAGAAAAACATAAATTATTTCCTATGAACTTTCTCTAACACCATGACTTTTCACTTTCTCTAAACTCCTCCTGCTCCTACTGGCTAGGTGTTTAAAAATATAACCTAGTATAACTGAAGAATCACGGCTTTTGGTTTGTTTCTTCCCTACATTTTCCTCATCTGGACAGATAGTGTGATTCATAATTTGCATGACCACAGGTATTTTTCTTTTAAACTATAGTAAAATTGCCCTAGAATTTCAGTTTAAATCCATTCTGAAATTCTTTTATTAATGAGCAATGATCCCAAGAAGGGACCACAATTTTCTTGCCATTCAGCAAACATAAAGGTACTCCACAAATCCCAGTGACAACAATGATATGTGTTTATATTTAATTGATTAATTGATGTTTAAGCAGAAGTGGTGTGATATATTGAGGGTTATTAATTTTAGTGCATTTCATTTTTTTCCTTATAACATTGAAATGACTACAAAAATCTTTGGAGATCCTCACAAAAAGGAAAAGTGAGTTGTTAATATGCTATTAAACAAGAATGTTTAAAGGAAGGTTTGTGGGGTAGTTCTGTTTCTAAAATGTTTACCAAACAATAATCAGGACCTGCATATAATCCTGTGTTAATGCTCTTAATCCTGGTGCTGAAGAGATTTTAAAACTAAAAGTTGAGAGCAACAAATGAGACTAACCTCTGACCTGCACAAACACACAGATACACACAGATACATACGCAGATAACACACACACACACACACATACACACATACACACCAGATACACACTTATATGTACACTCATCGATGCACAGGATCAAATATGCATATACACTTTCACACACAAGAACACTTGAAATACAAATAAGTAAAGTAACCAATTTAAAAAAAAAACAGCACATACCATAGCTATCTGGGGTAAGGCAAGATTGGAACTCAAGTCCAGAGGTTCGAGTAGAAACCATGAAAGAATAAAGTTTACTGACATTTTACCCAAGTCCAACTTGACTTTCTCTGTTAAACAACCAGGGAACAACTGTCCAGGGTGTCGGGAACCACAGTGGGTCTGGCCTTCCCACATCAATCATTAATTATAAAAATGCCAGAAAGATGTAAATATGGTCATAGCTTATGGTAAGAAATTATTAAACAACTAATAAAATATTTTAAAAGAGAAACTGAGTCTTCTGAAGATTAATATACATAAGAATTCTATTAATACCTTTCTAGGTCTACCCATTGAATTATTGGAAAAATGTGTCGAAAAGTTCATGAATTATGAAACAGCAAAATGAGAAAATTTAAGTTATAAGTAAGTCTAACAGTAAGCAAGTTACTGGAGAAACAGTAGTTGAATAAAAGAAAGAAATGACTTTCACATGTAAATGATATATTGACGTTGCTTATATGAAAGTATTATAAACATCTTTAAGCTTTTCATTGGATTAAATATAAGGCTTACATCAATATAGACACCATAAAACTTGAAAGTCACTTTAATTTGAAGCATTGGTAATTTTTCTCTTGATGACAAGTTGGATAATTCTTATGCTTAGTCTTAGAGATAAAGTTCCTACAAAGGAAACTAATATTGGCCTACAAAATTAACCTGAAAGAGATTTTGAAAAATGTTCTAAACAAAAATGATTCCGAAACAAACTTTTTGAAGGCTAATACTTGTCTGAGATTCTCTGTAGCAAGAACAATTACTGAACTATCTTTCTTTTGTTTCTGAAGAGCTCTGGTCTATAGCATAGTTCTATAAAAAGATGTGATATATGCAGCCATATATAATGGCTGATCTGAAAAGACTATGTATTAAATGATTCCAGTTATATGATTTGTCAGGAAAAGGTAACAAAAAGGCAATGGGGAAAATATCAGCAATTGCCAGGGTGTGGAGGAGAGGAGGAGAGAAAAGAATAAACACAGAGCATTTTTCAGAGCATGGAACTATATTGAATAAAGCTAATGTTCACATGTGTCACTGGAGTTCTGTCAAGATGTAGAGGATATATGACATCAGCAGAGAAACTTGGAGCAAACTGTAGAGTTAGTATGGTACAGATGTGTCAATAAAAGTGTATCAGTTAGAAGAAATGTTCCATTGTGTGAAGGATGAAAGTCAGTGAGAAGGTGGTCAAGGGACAGGTAGTCGAAAAAACTCTCAGTAATAATTGTTCAGCTTTGTTCTGGTATTTAAAATTGTTTGCTTAAAAAAAAAAAAAACTCCCTGAAAAAGTATGCGACCATAGCAATGTAGGACTATGTTATTAGTATTATATATACTAAGCAATTAATAATAATCTTGTTATTGCTTTCACAGAACCACATAGCTTAAATACACTTTCCCTACCCCTTCCTAGTTAAGCACAATCATAAATTCTGAAAGAAATGTCAAAAAAATTGCCAAAGCATAACTCTGGAGTAGAAAAGAAGAAAATAAATTATTCAGAGTATAATAATTTGACAAAGGAAAACATACTGTTTAATTTTTGTCAGATTGACATAAATTAAAGTTAAGTAGGAATTGCCTCCATTAGATTAAGCTCTAGATATGACGTGAGCATCTTTTTCTTCTTCCTTTCTTTCTTCTTCTTCTTCTTTCTTTCTTTCTTTCTTTCTTTCTTTCTTTCTTTCTTTCTTTAACCACAAATATTTTTTTTGAAAAGTAACCAGTATAGTCTTAGAGACAAAGCATACATTGTGTTTGCAGTACTAACCCCTGTGAAGTAAATGTAGGTGCCATTGCTTAGTCCCGGGAAGCTGAGGTTAACTAGTTTGCCCAAGGTAGTTCAAATAGAAAATGGAAGAACTATTATTTAAGTCTGGGTCCTCTGGTGGTAGAGTCATGTTTCTCAACCTGTGGGCTGTGACCCCTCTAGTGTCAAATGTCCTTTTCAAAGGGGGGTCACCTAAGACCATGAGAAAATGCAGATGTTTACATCACTATTCATAACACGAGTAAAATTACAGTTATAAAGTAGCAATGGAAATAATTCTCTGGTTGGGGTCACCACAACATAAGTGAACTCTACTAAAGGGTAGCAGCATTAAGAACTTGAGACCCACTGTTCTAAGAGACTTTGCATTCAATGACTTATACTGCCATGCTTGGCCTTCCCATTTTCTTACTTAATGTTTGATGTGGAAAGCCATCACACTGTAGGTAATATAGGCTAGGCAGTTAGTCCCTGGTTGTTTAGGAAAGCAAACCAAACCACCTTGGGAAAATGCCAGTAAACATTATTCCTTCAAGGTTTCTACTTCTTTTTAGCAGGATAAGCACTGTGTGAGGCAATAGAAATTACACATGGATTACTTCAGATTTAATACAATAAAACTTAGAAATTGTTTTCAAGAAGCTAAACATTTTGAAGTATTTCTATGACACTAGAACAATTATTCAACATCCTCAGAATCTCTAGTTCTTAAAGGTAAGACTGCCACACAGAGTTTTCAAAACTTTATTTTGAGTAAGAGACATTGACATTATTATTTTCCTACTAAATCTCAGTGAGTTAGTAATGCTATCCCCACAGTAGTAACCAGCTTAATTCCCAAACTACTTACATGACCTAATATGATAGATATGATAGATGCTAAGGCACCAAGGTATTTATCTGGTTGATATTTCTTAGCCTTGAAACCCATTCAAAAGATATAATGGTCCATGTCTTAACACATGAAGGTTCTTCTTATTTTCCAGAGTGACTGGGTCTTTTTCTCCTTTTAGTTCTATTTGCTGATTAATATAGCTATCTACTAGATACAATTTTTTATCTAGTTACCACCTTCTAGGGAAACCATTGGCCACTGTCTTATACATTCACCACTGAACTATTTTATGCAATTACCTCATAGTCCCAGAAAAAATTCATTGAACTTTTACCTGTTTTCTCTGAATTTCAACTATTATGATCCTTAAGACAAAATCAGCTCTGGTAACTATTGGACCCTATGAAAGACTTTGACAGATAGATCTTCCTCTCTTTATTTCCTTCACACTTATTGAGCTAGCCTGTACATAATGTATACTACCTCCCTATAAGTCCTCTTAGAATGTCTCTTCTCTTAGAAATACAGTGTATATGTTACTTGAAGTCATCTAAAGAGAATTATGTTTTCCAGAGTCTTAGTAGCACTGAGTTAATGAACAATCTTCCTGACCCTGATACTTCTCTAAACTCCAGCTCAAGAATGTCACCAAGGTTCATTGCTAGTGCAGAGGAGTTTACTGTCAAAATCTCATATCTGAATGTGATTTGTGAGTTATAAACACAACACTGCATTGATTGTGACAGATAGTCTAGGTCAGTGTGAGGTTACTACTGTTAATATTAGAAAACCTAGACTTCTCTAGATTAGGTTAACCACTCCCCTTACGTGGATTCTCCAGATTAGAATGCTTGAGGTAGAATGTCCTATCCTGGAACTGTAAATAACCCTTTACTTCCTTAAATTGCTTGTATCAGAGTATTCTGCCACAGGATGATGCTGAAACAGCCACAGTGTAGTTCCCAATACCCCATGGATAATGCTACAAGAGCTGGGAGAGAGAATGTCCAGATTGTGTAACAGTAACTGGAAGTTTGATCAACTTTGCCTAGAACAAAGATAGAGCAAGATTGACAGGCATGCATAGTGAAAATGTTGGTTAGAACCTGAAACTGAGCCAGAAGGATATTCAACAAAAAGAAACAAAACAACAACAACATACACCCCTCGTTAATTATTGCCCTGGTGAGCTATGTGGTCTCTATATATAAACACTTTATTATAACTTTAACTTGTGTTGATTCTATATAATGGCTCAAGTATAATAAATGTGTTTCCATTTGGGATATAATTTTACAGATTAATTGTCTTTTTAGACTTTTAATAGTTGGCCCTATCCAAATCCCTTCTTCTCCCAAAAGTCTATAATATTGTTTCGACTTTTATTTTATTATTTTTATACATGTTTTACCGCTCAAATTTCTCTATTTCTTCCCTCCTTCACATTCCTTCCTAACTTTACTCCAAAAATATGCATGACTTTACCTCTGCAAAATTATAAACTTTTATTTCACAACAGTACCTTCACGTTACTGTGTCTCTGTTCAGGAAAGAAGAAGAACACATAGTATCCAAGTATTCGTGAAGTAAATTAACAAGAGGCTTAATTTAAACTGTAAAATATGTTACTAGAATTAGCTTTCCCTAACTACCAAGAGCAACATGATTCCAATGAAAAAGCTTGGAACACATAAAATAAATGTAGAGAAAGTGGGTTAAAATAAAACCCAGAAAACACCATGCCCACAAATGTACAACATACAGCAAAGAAAAACAAGAATATATGAAAACACTTTCTACGACCTGCCACAGTCTCAAAACACTCTGCTACTGGATAATGAGAAAGAAAATTTCATTACATTTTAAAAGGTCAATTTGATAACTCAAGTGAGAGATTATAACCAATAACAACAAAAAAACTAATTAAAGAGGATAAAAATATCTGAGTGGAGTAAAAGAAAGAAACTTGAAAAAATAAACTGGAAAGACTACCCTAATTATTCTTCAAAATGAATATTACTCTGATATCAAAACTAGATATGTATACAGCAAGGAAATAATAAGCAAGTCTGTGATGAACATAGATCCAAATATTGTAAGCAAAGTGAACACCAACTGCAGTTAAGAGCACATGGAGATTATCATAAATTCTCAGTTTATTCCAGTGAACATTCTAGTTGTTTCAGAATAAGGATATTACATACAACAATGAAATGCACCATACAGATAGGGGAGAAACCACATTGCCATCTCCATAGAGAGAAAAAGGGTTGACACTGGTCAGTATTACTTCATAATAAAAATTCTGAAGAAATTAAAAATAGAAGGGGCATATATCAATGTAGTAAAAAGCTATGTATAATACAGTACTGTATTGTGGAAATTTCAAACCATTTACTCAAAAATCTATAATTATACATAATAATAATATACTCTCCATATTCATAGTCAATGTAGTCCTTGAAGCACTGTCTAAAACAAGACAAGAGAAGAAAAGATATCCAAATAGGAAATGAAGAAGCTAATTATCTGTTTTCAGATGACATTATTTTATGCTTTAAAAATCTCCATTGGTTCCTTGAGAAAAATTAGAAAAGTTCCAAAATATAAAGTTAACATACAAAATTAAACAAATTTTCATGTTACCCAATTAAGAAACATTTACAATACTTTTTAAAAAATCTTAGAATAAACCTAACAGAAGAGAAAATGGTCCTACAGTCTACAGGATTAATGTAATCCATACCACAATTCCAAAGACATTAATCACAAAACCAAAAAATATAAAATAATAATAGAGAACATTTGAAAAAGAAAAGCCATTGTATATAAAAAGAACACTACCTCAATTTACACTAGATAGTCAAAGTGACAGAGACAATATGATACTCATACGAAAACAGATATAGAGAGTAATGGAACAAAATAGAAAGTGTAGAAGTATGTGTACATTTAGAGATATGTAATTCTTTCTAACTTCATGTATTTATTTGGAAGAGGCTATATAATTGCCTTCATAGAAAAGTGGAAGTCAAGTGACAGCATTCACGAGTTCCCTCTCTCTTTACTATGTGAACTACAGGAAACAAACTCAAATCATAAAGCTTGACAAGCTTCTATACCCTTTGAGCCATTGTACCAGTCTTTGTACATCAATCACTAATTTAAAAAAATGTCTCCCAGGCTTTGCTTCAGTCTTATGCAACATATTTTCAACTGTGGCTCCCTCTTCTCAGATAACCCTAGCTTTTTTGATGTTGACAGAAAATCAGCCAGCACAGCTTAGCAGATGGGATTTCATGAATTTCAATGGCTTCTGCACAGAAAGGAAGCCATTTTAGAAATAAAGAAGCCTGCAAAATAAGAAGAAATCTTTTTAACCTATATTTTGTGCAAGAGAGATATATAGAATATATAAAGAAGTAAAGAATCTGAACATACAAATGAAAAAAAGAAGTAAAAAAAAAACAGAAAAAGAAAGACAAATGGTCCTTAGTATTGGAAAAGTATTCAACACATTAAACATTTAATGACATAAATTAAAGTTACTTAACATTCTATCTTCCCATACACATAATACCAATCATCAAAAGAAGAAGAAATTGATGGTAAAGATTTGGGAACGTAGAAACCTTATTCTCACCTAGTAGAGTTAAAATTCTGCCATGAAAATTAGAGGTTTTTCCAAACTATAAAAATATAACTGGCAGATGACAGTCATAATTCTACTCCAACATGCCCAAAAGATTCTAAGTCACATGACAGAGGTACTCACACCATCATATCTGTTCCAGTACTATTCATAAGGGAAGGAAATGGAACAACCCTAAATTTCTTAAGTAAGTAAATATGTAAAAGTTTGTGATACACATAATACTGGGGTTCAGTATTCCTTTCTATGGGTTCTTACCCTTACTGATAAAATCATTTTTACATATACTCAAAAGGACCCGTGGGGATCATTTTATTAATGTTAGGAAAAAAGCAAGAGGGCAGGCAAGCTGTAAATCTTGGGGCTCCCAAGAATAAGAGATGGAGAAAAGGACAACAGAATGCCTTTCTTCTGAGTAAGGTTCGCAAGGGCAGTCTGAAAGCAGCTGAAAAAGGGCTCTCTAGAGAAAACACTGTGAGGTGCTGCAGGATCCATGCAAATTTAGCATTAGTGCAGAATTCCTTAGGATTTTGGTTGTTAGCAAAAGAAAATTTAGAAAAATATAAAAGTTGTACCTTTTCTGATAGAATTCAGAAAAATGAGCAGGCTTAGCAGTGAGGATCCAAGCAACAGCAACTGATTAAGAGAGGGGTTCCTGGTGTGTGTGCATGTACATTACCTTATTAATACCTGATGGGATGGGGGGACTGGGCAAATTCACAGGGAAGGGAAAGGAAATGAAGCAGGAGGATTGATAAATCAAAATATGCATTAAAAATCTTGATGAAGCTCATTGTTTTGCATGCTAATTAAAAAGCATAAAAGTAATAACACTTTATATTTTAGTGTCAATACATTTGTTGGGAGAAAGACATAAAAATTTGCTTTTTTGTATAATGTGTTATTTAAATCATTTACTTTTCAATTTTTAGTAAACATAATTTTGAAAGACACAATAAGGTAGACTGCTTGATTTGATGAAATTGTCTTCAGCCTAATTGTCTATTCACTGGATTAATTAACAGGTGTAAAATATAAATTATTTTTTGGCCAATGTTACTAAAATACATGTACTTTGGTTACATAATATATCATCAAGGATCTGAATATAAATGGTTAAAACATGCATTGAAGAATCTCTGATTTTTTGTTTTAATAAAATCTACACAATTATTTCATAGATGATCTCAGCTCTAATATTTTTAGCACTCACTAGAATTTTATTGACTTTTAGGCATATTACAATCTAGCAGGATTAATGTCTTATCCTTTTGTGAATTACTAAAAAGATATTTATGACATTTTCCTGAAAATATTGTATGAATACTCATTAAATTTGAGGGGGAAAAGCTTGCAATTTAACAGCAATAAAATTTTCTAAAGATGAAATAGATATGGTTTCATATTCAATTCATTCACATAATTTTAGCCAAGTTGGTAGGCTTAGATATACATGAAATATTACTAAAGCTTCATGACTAGGAAGTTAATTTTGCTCTCTGATACGAAATCACATTTTTTAATTTAATACATTAAATCAGGACCTAAAGGGAGGAAGGATTTTGTTTGGTTTACAGTTTCAAATCATTCATTCCATGGTTGCTTTGCTTCATGTGCTTCAGCAAAATACCATGGTGGAAGAGAAGAGCAGATAGAACAGATTGATGAAATCAGAAAGATCTGTTACAGGATAACCCAAAGCCCAGTGTCCAGTTACCTTCCTCAAGTAGGGTTCACCTCATGCTGTGGCTACACCTCCTAAAATGATTCCAACATCTGAGTTTGAATTTTCCTACAGGGGTCTTTGGAGCCATTGAGGATTCTAATATGAGCACTCAATAAATACAAACTGGCTTGCCAGTGAGACCAAAAGCTCATGAATGTTGTTTACCCTTATTCCCTCTTTGAAATTTATTCATGTGGCAACAATAAATCATGTCAACAGTGTGCTTTGCAATTACTTTCCTAATGTAGTGATATTCATATATCTAAGTGTGTATATTCTACCAAAGTTTATTTGATATATATGAAGTATATAATACTATACATATAAAGTTCACATATATGAAGTACACACACACACACACATGGTGTGTGTGTGTGTGTGTGTGTTGTGTGTGTGTGTGTGTGTGAAGTCAGCATGGGCATTGTGAAGACAACATTTACATTCCCTTAAATTCTTTCCTATCCCCTCTAATCACTTCTACTCTGTCAACTCTTACTACTTTCTCTTGGTCACTATAGTTTAGCTTGCTGTGGTTTTCTTTCTTTCTCTTTGTCTATCTGTCTGTCTGTCTTTCTGTAATTCTTTCATTCTGTCTGTCATTCTGTCTGTTTTCTCCTGCTTTTCTTATTCTTTGTAACTGATACTTGAGGCATAATCCATGTATGTTACTGTACCATCAGCTATACCACCAAGCTACACCAAGCTCTTTGGTGTCTTTAAGAAGAAATTTAAGACAAGGCCTGGCCAAGTGAATGAATATCATGGTATTGCACTATGCATTTTTAGAACTGAAAGACAAGTTATATCTCTGGTGTAAAGAATGGAAAAAACTTACATATTATATGGGGAAAGAATAAATAGGAGCTGCTAGAAGTTAGAATATATTTGTAATTTTAGATGATTTTCAGGAATGTTCTCATTCTAATCTACTTGATAGAAACAGATTTCTATTCAGAAATTCACATCAAGGGGAGCTATTGGAAATGACTGCAATAAACTATCCTTATTCCTATTATTGTTGACATTTATATGTATGTTTGTGACTACTCCTTAATGTCTATGTAAGAACTTGAGCTGGACAGGTATGCTGACAATGTGTTGTCCTGATGCTATATTTGCCATTAATAGATTAATTGTCCTAGGTTGTGTGCATTTTGCCTTGGATGAGACTGAAAGAAATCAGAGTGACCCTCAGTACTCCAATTCCAGGTCACAGGACAGGATGTACTCTCAGTTTTTTTTTAATTTATTGTTGTTACTGCTAATAAACAAAGATGCTTTTAGTACTGGGAAACATTAACATATAATTCACTTACCTGTGTTAATTCTGGGAATCTGACACCAGGCTTACTATAATTCTATTGGATGTTTGGGCAATAATTCTGACAATTTCATACTACTGTAGATTAAAGCAAGAAAATAAACAAGTGTGTGTTCTCCAGGGAATACTGATAAAGTTTATGAGTGTTCCATACGACTCTTTTTTCTCACTTTTTTTTACAGTGTATCACGTTCACAGTAACCTCAAACTCATAACACTGAATGCTTCTGCCTCTACCTCCCAACAGCTGGATCAAAGGCCTGTGCCATCATGTCTAATTGAGAATATATAAGTTTTCTTTAAGGTTATAGACAAGAATGTTTTACTCTTTAAGATATAAAATATTTTTAAAAAGCATTATATGTACTCTGCACTACATAATTTGATAAAGAAATAGAAATTTCAAGAAGTTGAATGAATACTTAAAACTTATACAAGATAAAGCAATAAAAATTGAAATTAAATTCCCATATTTCCACTTTAAATTATATATATCACAATATATATGTTACCTAATATTTTATATTAATTGTTATCTATCTTCCATTTATACAAAGTTCAGTGAAGCTAATAATCCAGTTTTCTACTTCTTAAAATCTCAGAAGTTCAGATTCTAGTGAGCAATGAATCAAGTTTTCAGTTTCAGTACTTAAATTTGAGAATTTAAGTGTTTGAGCCTTTCAGTCTCAACCATTCAGAGCTGTGCTGTATGTCTCCCAGAGATCTCATGTTATATATTACATAGACTACTTAGCATAATCAATATGGTAATGTGAATTTTCCAATTTGATTTAACTTTAATCCTCGGCTTAGTAAAAGACTGATTATCAATCAATAATTCAAAATGAGCCCATTACAGGAGGGAGTAAAACCTGAATTTCTACTCTCATGATCTGCTCCAGTCAGAAAAGCTTTGCACTTTGCATACTGAAAGGCTAGAACAGCTTTTCTAAAGAAAAGCATTTTTGAGTGATAAGAAGATCTCATTGTGGAGATGATTGTCTTCCAGGTAGATGAATTTGTTAGTATGAGGAACACTGGTATTTCAGTGAAACACATGGTATGTCTATTTTATTTTTTACACATATATGAATAGAAGTATGAAAACATTGAAGGATTAGTTACTCCATATTTTATAAGAGAAATGTTAATTAAAATTACAAAACCAAGGTCCACTAGTTAGAATAAAGAGCATGAAGTCACTGACAGCACCCTTATCATGTAATCACACTTTCTAGATTCTATCAAAATTTTTTGAGTGTCTGTGTATACTAACATGTTAATTATATTGTTATTCATTACAGGAGATTCTTAGAAGCAAACATTTCCTTCAGTAGATGAATAAATTGCATTGTTCTCTGACACTTGGATGTTAATTATTTAGTGATGCAGAGAAATAATATGTTAAGGCATGAAGAACCCAAGACTAAACATTAACTACATCTTACTAGCAAAAGTAATCAATTTGCAAAATCTTTTATTTAGAAAGAAATCCAATTAAAGAGATTCTGCAAAATGAGAGATAAAAATATCAGTTGTTTCCAGGAATGAAGGGATCACAGAATTGAATGGTGGAAGCATAGAGAACCACAGGCATTCTCATTTTTACAAAAATCCCAGAATGCATTATTCAAGTTGGCACAACCTAACTCACACCAAGCCTATGAACAATAAGACTGGTGTGTTAATGTAGATTATCAGTTAGAACAAAATTACAGCTTCATTGGTAGTGCTCTAGCCCCTGATGGTAAACTCGAGCATAAGGGAATTATGTGTCTTCACTCAGGCTAAGCAACAAACCATCTATGATATGTATTTCATAAAATAAAATCATACTTATTTTTATAATTTGTGTACCTTTTCTCAATTTATGATGCTTACACAGTTTTTTTCTAAGGAATGCAAAATAGTCAAAATATTTTAAGTGATACAATGTGGTGCTGCTATATTCTATACTTATTAAAACAGTACAAAAATGAGATATGATTTTACTGAGGAAGCTTGCTATATCTATCTTCACCACTCTTAGTGATATTCACTAATCCACCAATCTCCAAATATTATATTAGCAGAAAGAATAATTCAATGAGATACCACTAGTAGGAACTTGTGTGGACCAATGTACCTTCCCCCATCCCCCTTTTTTCTACTCTCTGTTTTGTGCTTGGTAGACTGGTAAAATGTCTTTGTAGATATACAGAGAAATTGTTGTCTCTCATTTAGAGGTAGGAGAGTGCTTAGGACTCTTATGTACCTCTCGTTATTTCTGATATTGCTTGCAAAAATAAAAAATGCTGGTCCTGATTAGCATAGTCACACATATATTCATGAGCAATGCCTGTAAGCCTCTGGAATGTATTCTCTAGGAGAGAAGAAAGAAAATAAGAGCTTCCCTCTATTGATCATTCATTGTCCTGAATAGCAGTCTAAGAGTTGAAATGCACGATGTAGCCCAGCCTCAGAGAGAAGCATTCTTCTCTCATTCAGTGTGCAGATAAGGAAAGTGCAATTTCATAGAGCTTAAGGGATGCATATATTTGCATTAGGAAAGAGCCACATCCCCGTGACTCAAGTTCATAAACACAATTTCCAGCACCCATTCTTCCATATCGATTCTCTTAATATAAATTTCAGAAATGTATGAGCTAGCACTCCTCCTGATTCTAGGTGTTTTAAGCTTTATAAAAGGTCTATTGCTCAGGGCATCAGTGGGCTGAGAATATAGCAGATTAGTTAGAACACAATTTTGCTTTAGTTATGTGGCATTTTGAATATTTAACAGGTAAGATTAGTAGATAAGATTAGAGAGATAAGTCAAAACCTTTGAATAATGACACTTTTCTTAGATCCGTAAGCACTCATCAGTGGACAGATTCATAAAGAAGATGCTTATAATTGTCAATCAAGTTTAACATGAACAGCCAAGAATGGCACCAATGTAAAGAATATTTTGTCAAGTAGAGAAGGAAAATATGTGGGACTTGTATGAGAGTACCATTTACCTTGGCCAGAGTAGACAATTAGGAGTGTCCAGCTACTGAATGGTTCTTAGATTGTAATTATGATATATCAGTGGCAAAACAAAACAAGAACAAACAAAAAAACTAAGACTCAGTAAGTAGTTCTGTAATGGGCAGAAGTTGAAAACTAGAATGCCCTTTGCACAGCAAATCCCCTCTGGAAGCCAAAGGTGGAATGGCCTTGTTCTTGAGAAGAATCGACAAAGAGTAGACTTTTAGAAATGTTCCCTCATATCTGTTTTCTTTGTTTAAAACTACTTCCTCTGCAGTGTGGCAAGCACTGTCCTTCTGCATTTGAATCACTCTCATGACTAATAACACATTCCACAGAAGTCAAATGTCCTCATTCCAATTGCCTCTCTCAAGGACTGAGAGGTTAGTTGCTTCTCTTTCTCCATAAATATTGAGTCTAACAAAGATCGTTTCTTGGACTTTATTTCTAAATGCCTTCAGAAAGATTAAGAGTTCCACATAGAGCCGATGACTAATGACAACAGTACATTTCTGAACTCATTACACAAGCAAAGCCCATACAGAAAAAGTACATTTTCTGAAAAGACCAATGACGGTGGTGGGAGAAGGGTCCCTCAGGAGCTATGAGTAAGAGGGATTTATAAGGAATCAGGAAGGAATGGAAAAGGCTGCTGCCTTTGTGTGGTATTTGTTGATGGCTCTCTTAATATAAAACACTGTGTTAGCCAAGGCTAATTGCAAAGCCTGCTGTGTCTTAACACAGTGAGTGATTGATCTGGATTGTTACAGAGAACAATGGTGCAGGCGAGCAGGCATACCTCCTTTGTTCTCTAGTGGCTTTCTCTTCAAAATGCATAGCAAGCCCAGACGGAAGACATGATGTGTGCTGTGCTCCACTGTAATTGTAACCATTTGTAACATGACACACATAGTTTTTTCAAACAGGTTTCTATTATCTGTTCGTGACAGAGTACATACGTTCTCTTAGTCTGGGATTTGGGAGAATAGTGACATGAGTTACATAAATCTCTGAGTACTCCAGAGGTTACCTACTCTTTCTTTAGATGCTTTAAGCCTTCCTTTTGCTTGATATGAGTCCTAAGTTAGTAATGGAAGCCAATAAACAGGGAGGCAAATTTACTCTCAAAGATTGAGGCACAAGATAAACATTTTGTTCATTTATCATGATGATTTATTTGTTATTATTATGATATATAATGAAAATAAAATATAAAATAGCAGTATAAATAATAATGTAAATGCAATATAATAATATAATATTTCTTTTTCAATGGAGTTTATTTTCTTGGAGAATTTGTTGTTTGTTTTCCCTTAAACTGTGGCATATTTGCACATTGACTTTAGTTTGCATTTATGTTCGTTACCAGAAAAGTGTTAATTTTATTCATTGCTTCATTCTTCTCTTTTTCCTAGCTTCTCAAATACCAGAATATTGTATACAAGCTCACAAAAGAAATGCCATACTTAATATTTACATTAGAGAAATGTCACAGAATTAAAATTTAACCAAAGAACAATACAAAGTGTTTTGACTATATTAATTTTCCTAGATGTAACACAAAAAGAATGTTGTGTGAGAGACATGATTCTAACAGAATTCATTTATTATATCCAAAAGACTAACATTAAACTTTGGTGGCTACCTAGAAAAGCATGTGAGGGAACTTATCAGCACCTGTATGCTGCCTGGGCTTTCTTAATTATTCATATAAGGATGGGGCAGCTAATCTAATCATTCTGGAAGTTTCAGAGACATCTCATGTAAATTTGTTTTTGCTATAATCCTGTTACTAGAAATTCTGAAAGCTACAACTGCGTGCCACATGTTACCAGGGAAATTAGAGTTGCTGTAAGTTTTATTAGTCTGACTAATAAAAGAGTTTAAGAATGGACTTGAAAGAAGGTCTAGGAGAGTTTTGTTAGCGAACAAAACAAAACAAAAACAAACAAAAAATCAACCAAACAAAAGCAATAAACCAACAACAAAAACAAACAAACAAAACAACAAAAAAAAACAAAAACAGAGCTGACAAACTATAAATCCTGGCAGTTGTGCAGAAAAGGAAAATGGGGAAGAGGAGGAAGAAATGACATGATGTGACCTGACATGACATTGTTAATAGCCACATAGAGGATGAGGGCTGGGTAGGAACTCAGAAAAAGATTAAGGTAACCTGGTGTGTCTGGAAAAGCATGTCAAGATTTTGGCAAATATCCAAAGGCATAAAAAAGAGTTAAAAAAACAAAAAAAAACAAAAAGAAGTAAGAAAAAATGTAAGAACTCAGAAAATCAAGGGGCTGGTCAGGTCGGAGTGAGGGGAGCTTAACACAGCTACCTGGCTGCTGCCCCACTTCACAAAAAACAAGAATTCTGGGAAGAAAATGTACATCATCTCATTAAGGGAATACTTACCCTTTTCTCTTTTTATCCTAGTTTATGATGAATTAGACTTCCTCATTGACTTAACAGGATTAACTTTTAAGGGAAGAGACAAAGGCATGCCTCTACCAGGGAGTAGATTCCATTCTGGCCAGAAGGAAATTGGTTTCCTTTAATGGGTCTCCAATGTTACTGTAACAAATCTTTTTTCCCCCATTCTTTCTGTACTTTTTCAATTTCTGTAAAAACTGTAGTCAGCCTACCAGGCATATTGGACTTAAACAATGTTCTCAGTAGACAGAACTACTAATTAAAACCACAATTAATCTTGAAAAACACCAAACAAAAATGTTATATTCACCATGGCTCTGTTACAATCATGTGTTTGGTAGAAAATTCAAAATTAATCATGACTATTAAAACCATCATCGTAGCTACAGTAACCCTTGGAGAAGCCTGGAGGACAGTCTACTATTCTATTAATGATTACCTCATTCAGGCCAACATAACACTTCAAAGAAAGTGAGAGAGTATTCATACCTACAGACCTGCATAAAAACCTGAGCAGGTAAAGAGTTTCAAGTTCCTTCCTCTCCCTCTCAGTTGGCAGAGAGGACTAGAGTGCTGTTCCTCCCTCAGACACCTCTCCTTGCATCCTGGACCAGAACCCGCCCTGAGGTTAGCTAAGTAGTCTGGACCATGCAGAGCAATGCAGCATATAGGTCTTTAATTTAGAGACAAAGTTATCAGGAATGTAGGTCAAATGACACGTGGCAAAGAAATCTCTGTCCTATATATTGCCAGGACAAAGGTAGGTAGGAACTTCTTATTAGCATTCCCTGAATCTGTTTTCACCTTGACTATATCTGGAATTAAGTAAAACCCAAAAGTAGCTGGGCACATTTGGAAAGGATTTTTGCTTAGTTAGATCATTTGATGTGGGACAATACATTTCTGATTTGGATCATTGATGAGGGAAAACAAGATTAATCCACATCATTTAAGGTTCAAGCTCCATCTCTAACTGGGGCACACCTGCAGGTAACCTTTATAAAGGACATGGAAAAGGAAGCTCTTCTTCTTTGTCTGCTTGCTCTTGCCTCCTTAGCAAGTCCTTTCCCTCACTGGCATTAGAGCCTACTTCATCAGAATTCAGATGTATACTAGTGACCAGCTAAGACATTCAGACTTAAGGAATGAACAACTACTGGATTCTTGAGACTTCTGTTCCTATATAGACAATGTAGGATTATCTTGACCTCAGCCTGTAAATCATTCCAATAAATCCTATGTGTGTGCATGTATTATATATATATATATATATATATATATATATATATATATATATATAGAGAGAGAGAGAGAGAGGAGAGAGAGAGAGAGAGAAAGGGAGAGAGATTCATTTAATAGCTTCTGTTATTAAACAGGCTACATGTGAGCAAACAAACATAGGAGTTCAATCAAAAGGCATTACCAATTATCAGTGGAGGATGTTTATTCAGGAACAATACTGGGATACTATCCAGTGGAGACGTCAACAAGAAATATCACCATTACATATCACAAAATTTCTCTAACTCCAAATGGATGTAGGAAGATGGTTATGTTGATTTTATTTATGTAATGCAAAGTAAATAACAGAAAAAGTTACAGGATACATTGTGATGTTTGAGCATATGTATACTGTTTGTTCTCAGGTAATCTAGGTATTCCCACCTTCTCTTCTATTAGTTTCAGTGTATCTGGTTTTATGTGAAGGTCCTTTATCCACTTGGACTTGAGCTTTGTACAAGGAGATAACAATGAATCTATTTGCATTCTTCTAATGCTGACCTCCAGATGATACAGAACCATTTTTGAAAATGCTGTCCTTTTTCCACTGGATGGTTTTAGCTCCTTTGTCAAAGATCAAATGACCATAGGTGTAGGTTCATTACTGGATCTTCAATTCTATTCCATTGATCTTCCTGCCTGTCTCTGTACCAATACCATGCAGTTTTTATCATTATTGCTCCATAGTACAGCTTGAGATCAGGGATGGTAATGTCTCCAGACATTATTTATTGTTGAGAATAGTTCTTGCTATCCTGGTTTTTTTTTGTTTTTGTTTTGTTTTTGTTATTCCAAATGAATTTGCAAATTGCTCTTTCTACCTCTATGAAGAATTGATTTTGAATTTTGATGGGGATTGCATTGAACCTGTAGATTGCTTTTGGCAAGATGGCCATTTTACTATATTAATCGTGCCAATCCACGAGCATGAGAGATCTTTCCATCTTCTGAGATTTTGATTTCTTTCTTTAGAGACCTGAAGTTCTTGTCATACAGATCTTTCATTTGCTTGGTTAGATTCACACCAAGGTAATTTATATTATTTGTGACTATACTGAAGGGTATCATTTCCCTAATTTCTTTTCCACATGTTTATCCTTTGATTAGATGAAGGCTACTGATTTGTTTGAGTTGAATTTTATATGCAGCCACTTACTGAAGTTGTTTATCAGTTTTAGGAGCTCTCTAGTGGAAGTTCTGGAGTCACATAAGTATACTATCATATCATCTGCAAATAGTGAAATTTTGACCCCTTGCTTTCCTATTTGTATCCCTTTGACTTCCTTTTGTTGTCTAATTGCTCTGGCTAGGAATTACAGTACTATATTGAATAGTAAGGAGAGAGTGGGCAGCCTTGTCTAGTGCCTGATTTTAGTGGGATTGCTTCAAGTTTCTACCCATTTAGTTTGATGTTTACTGGTTTGCTGTATATTGCTTTTACTATGTTTAGGTATAGGCCTTGAATTCCTGATCTTTCCAAGACTTTTACCATGAGGGGATGTTGAATTTTGTCAAATGCTTTCTCAACATCTAGTGAGAGGATCATATTTTTTTTCTTTGAGTTAGTTTATATAGTGGATTACATTGATGATTCAATATGACCTCCTGCATTCTGGATAAGCCTTAGTGAAGATGGATTTTCATTGTGATTTATTGAGTTTTTCTTATTAAGGGATTAGTCCTTTTTTGTTGGAAATGTTTAAGAAAATTTTAATTTTTGAATTGAAAATTCTCCCCCTTTTTGGTTTTGGGGTTTTTTGTATCTTTTAATAAAATGTCTTTTTTTAGGGGTTATAAATTTTTTGATGGTTTTTTGACCGTTTTTTTTGTTTTTGAAATTTCCCTTTTCTTTTGGGGGTTCCAATTCAAGGGGAAAAACTTTTTCGGGATTAATCTTTTTTTGACTTAGTTCTTAAGCTTTTTTTTCCCCTTAGTTAACAGTTTCCTTCTGCTAACGGGAGTTCTTTTATTTTTTTCGTGAAAACTCCCCAAGTTGAGCTCGGTTTGATTTGGTAAAAAATATCGGGCCATTTGGGATTAAATTTGCTTTTGGGTGGGGTTTCCCTAGAGGCTAAGGATTATTTTCGGGGGGGAAAAGGGGGTTCTGCCCCCCCAAAAAGGACCTACCCCCTTTCAAAAATTTTTTTTTTTTTAATTTTAAAGTTCATTTAAAATTGGAAAGGGTTTTAAAAAAAATCCTTGGGGAAATGCCCTTTTCCCTTTTAAAATTTTTTACGGTTGGGGTCAACTTAAAATTTGAAAATACCCAATCTGTTCAATTTTTTCCTTTTTTTTTTAAAGGGTTTTACATTTTTTTAAAAAAAAACTTTATTTTTTTTAAGTTAAAATTTATTTTTGTTTTTTTCTTAAAGAACCAAAAAAAACAATTGCTTTTAAATATATTTGAGTTTTTTTGTTCCTTCCCCTCAAAAATTTTATTAAAATCCCAAAAAAATTTCCCCTACTTTTAAAATTTTTTCTCTTTTTTTGGGTTTAGGCGGGGTTGTTTTTTGAAATGCAAAACCCCTTTGGGAAGATTAAAAAGTTTCTAAAATTAAAAATAATTAAAAAAATTAAGAAAAATTTTTTTAAAATTTAAAAAATCCCAAACTTAGAAAAAGGAATTGGTTTTTTGCTTTTGTTTTTTGGGGTTATTTTTTTTTTGGTTGAGTATCTAAAAATAATTTTAATTTTTGATTTGGAAAATTTGGGCCCGGTGAAATGGCCCAAAATGCTTTTTGGGGGAAAATGGAAAATGGAAAATAAGCCTTATTGATTCTATTCTTAATTTTTTTCCCTAAGAAAATTCTTTTTTTCTTTTTTTTTTTGGTTTTTTTCATTTAGTTTTTTCCCCCTTTCCCCCTTATTCCCTTCTTTTCCGGGGTTTTTATCTCCGATTCCCCCTTGGTTTTCTTTGTTTTTTTCCTTTTTTAGTCCGGTGGTTTTTTAACCCCAAATTTGGTTTTTTTTTTGGGGGAAAAAATTTTTTGTTTCCCCCAAGGGGTTCACCTGTTTATTGCCTTTATTTCTTTAAAAAATTTTTTTTGTGTTTTTGAAGGACCACCTTTTTTTTTGTTTTCCTATTTTTTCTTTTTTTTTTTTTAATTTTTATTTTTTTTTTTTAAAACAAAAAAAAAAAATTTTAAAAATTCAAACAAAAAAATAAAAAAAAACTTTCCCAATAAAATTTATTATAAAACCCAAGGATTTAAAAAGCTTTTTTTTTGGGGTTTTTTTAAAAAAATTTCAAAACCAAAAAACCCCTTTCTTCCCAAAATTGTAATTTTTAAAAAAAGGGGTCCCAAAAAAAATTTTTTTTAAAACCTTTTTATGGGGGGTTTAAATCAAAAATTTCCCAAAAAAAAACGAAAACCCCAAAAAAATTAAAAAAAAAATCCCAGAAAAAAAAAATTTTTTTTTTTTTAAAAAAAACTAAAAAAACGTTTTTTTTTTTTTGGGGTTTAAACCCTATGAAATGAAAAAAAGGGGAGCCCTTTCGGGCCCATGGGGGTTTTGGTTAGGAGGTTTTTTAGGTTTTTTTGTATTTTTGGGGTTATCCCCTTCTTAAAATCCTAAATAAAAACTTTTTTTTTTTTTTAAAAAAATTTTTTTTTTTTTTTTTTGGGGTTTTTCTGTTTGGGATTTTTTTTTTTTAAATTTTTCTTTGGTTTTTTGATGGGGGGCCCTTCCCCCTTGGGGTTTGGGTCGTTTTTTTGCCCCCTTTGCGGGGATTGTCTTTAATTTTTTCTTTTCTATTTTTCCGTTTCCTGTGCCTGTTACCTTAGGGAACCTTTTTACCCACTTGGGGGTTAAAATTTTTTTCCCTGGTGGGGGGTTTTCCCAGGTGGTTGGGGAAAGGTTTCTAAAAACAGCCAAACTTTTTTTCTGTTTTTCCTTGCTCCCTCTTGCTTTTAGTCAGGGGCTCCTTTAGGGTCTCTCGGGTTTTCCCCAAAAAATTTTTTGGGGGAGGAAACCAAGGCCGGGAAATTTGGTCCAGGGGGGGGGGGGGGGTTTTCTCCTTCCCCACCCCCCTGGTCCGGGTTTAATGGGGGGGTTTGGGGGGGCAAGGTGTCACCTGCTCTAATGCAGGGGCCCCCTTTCTGGATGTTCACATTTTGACCCGGTCCAGAAAATTTTAAACCCTTTTTTAAAAAGTTTTTTTAATTATGTTTTTTTAAAAAAAAAAAAAAGGGGCCCCCCGGGGGGGGGGTTTTTTTTTGGGGGTTTAACCCAAAAATTTTTTTAAAAAAGGGGGAAAAAAAATTTTTTTTTGACTAAAAAAGGGAAAAGGGGAAAATAGTTAACAAAATTTTTAAAACAACAAAAAAAAAACCCCCCCCAAAAAAAGAAAAAAAACCCCCCCCAAAAAAACCCCCCCAAAAAAAATTAAAAAAAAAAAATTTAAAATTTTTAAAATTTAAAAAAAAGATAAAAAATAATTTAAAAAGTTTTCCTAATGGGATTTGTTTTCCTCTTTAAAAAAAATTTTTTTTCCCCCCTCTTTTTTAAACCCCAAAAAAATTTTTATTTTTAAACAACCCATGAAAAAGACATTTCTAAAGCGGCTTAACTTCTCACTTTGTTTTTTTATTCACTCTTCAGTTTTCTAGCACCAGACTGAAAAATAGGACCCAACACGCCCCCCCCCTTATCCCCCAAATGGGAACCCCCAAAGGGATAAAACAAAACATTTTATAAAAAACCAACAGTAAAAAAACACCCAAATTCCTTTTTTTTTGGAACACACAAAACCCAAACAACTTAAAAAACTAAAAAGGGAACGCCCAAACATCCTTTTTAACGTGAAAGGCATCTTTTAATTTTGGCCCGACTTTACCAAAGAGCTTACCCCTTGGGTCCCTAGACCGATTCTTAATCTTAAAAAAAATTTTTCATCTTTTTAAAAAATAAAAATTACTTTGTTCCAATGGTATAAATTAGGGGGAAGGGGGGTTTAAAGAAAAGCTATTAGTTGTTTAAACTTCAAAAATCAAGAAGAAACAAAACCCCAAAAATAAATCAACCTCTAAATTGGAAATAGCCAATTCCCCGTGGGATCTAAAAAATAAATTTTTGGTCCTTATGTCATTCATCACAGCAAAATGTACAAAGTAATTTTTGTCATTGCTATGATGGGAAAGCCTTGTCTCAGATGTTCTCTCTAAGGGAATTTCACACCCCCACAGACATCTATCTTAGAAGCACAGAACTTAATGCATGTTGGCGATACAAACCACACATTAATTAATGATATTAAGCAGTCAGCTGGTGAAAAATATATTAGGGTTCAAAAGTGAATTGCTGTTATTAATTTTACTTTAAAACAACTGTCAAATGTTAAATGAACTAATGCAAAGAAACATAAAATCAAAGTCTAATGATATCCTTCCTTGTATGTATATGTTGATAAACCTGAGCCAGTTGTAAGAGAATGCCTGCAGTCAGTGACAAAGACAGAAATGAGTCAACACAGCTGTTTTCCTCCGTCCACTGGCAATGACTTCCCAGACCCCCAAGAATGATTGAAACCGTATATCTTAGTGAATGAAGAACAATATTTCTGGGAGCCAGTGAGGTAGCTCAGCTGGTAACTGCTCGTGCAGCCAAGCCTGGGGATCTGGGCTCAATCCTAGGGACCATATGGTGGAAAGAGAGAACTAACTCCTGAAAGTTATCTTTCTGTCTTCTTCTATGTGCACTGTACATATGGACACACCAGTAAAGATGGATAATGAGGAGAATTGAGGGAGTGAAGTCCTAGTGAACATTTGTTGTTTATCACAGGCATGACAAGTCAAAGACCTGAAACATCATTCACAACTCTGGATGAATGCAAAGCCTTCCCTCCTGGTCTGAGTGCAATGTTGGACTTGTGCGGAGAAAAACTGTTCACTATAGATTTCCACCCTTTGACATTCATGGTATAGAGACTGCTCCCCCTACAGAAACTACCCTACCAAGGTTAGCAAAAGCCTGTCTTCTTTATCCAGCTGAATACCATAAATTCTGCTCCCTATTTATTTGTATATAATAACCCCACCTCCTTGTCTAGCTGTCTATAATAATCTGCCTTTCAGTTCAACTGTACATGATATATAAGCTGAGATTCCAGAAGATGTAGTTGTTCCACGAAGAGAATGGTCCACCTGAACCAAATGTTTCTGTGTGTCTGTGTATTCATCTTGTCTTCATTTCCTCACCTCACACAGTCAGACCTAAATACTGGACCTCTGCAAAAAGTGTGTTAAATTAATTAATATAAATAAAAGCATTATAAACAAACAACATGGTATACTATATATATAACAATTATCACATAATAGCAGAAATAAATGTTTTTTTTTCTGTGAAAACATATTGTATTGTCTGTACTCATCTTTCTTTATGAGTGTATGCACAAGAATTGGACACATGGTTGACTCTAACAGTAGAAAGATTAAATGTTTTTTTTTGTACAGATGAGACTGTTATTTATTGTTAAGACACTTGAACAAGATAATTCTGAACTAGTGTAGACTATAATATTGAGATTATGATTAAAGTTTAAAAGTGTGTGTATGTGCTCCATGTATGAGTGCAGGTTGGCAGGTGTCAATGAAGGCCATAAAAGAATGCAAGATTCTATGAAGCTCGAGTTAGAGGCACTATTAGCTGTTCATGTTGGGTTCTGTCAATGTAACACTGGTCTACAGGAAGAGAAAAAAGAAATCTTAAGCACTCAGCGATGTCTCAGCCCTTGTACTGGCTTTGGGGCATAGAAAACAGAAAATGTGACACTCTGTGAAAACTAGTTACTCTGAAACCATATGCATACCAATGGGCTGAGTATCATTTTCTTCCCCAAGGGATTTGTAAACCCTTGTATCTACATCTGAGCACCAGAGTTCAACACACTAATGTCAGTACATATGTTTTACATTGATATTTTCTTCCTTCATCTTAGCAATTTGCCTCTAACAAAAAGAAGAATTCCACAAAATCTACTTCAAATTTCTGTTCAGAATAAAGGAACACAAATCAAAGTAGCTAATGCATCTTAATTTCTTTTCATTAAGGTATATCTTACTCTACACAGGAAAATATTTATTTACAGCTTAGAAAATGTCTCTATGGGAAACTGACCAAGGATTTGCATTAAAAACTTATTATCTGGGGCAAAAGATAGCAAATAAGTTCATTTGTTTTGCCAAAGGTTGCAAGGTAAGATTTAAGAATCAATACTGTTTTCCGCTGAGACTGACAATAGACAGTATTGTGAAAACCAAAACTATTCTGTATGTGAATAAGAAATTTTATCTAAAATTACTAATTTTATTATACTAACAACACCAAGATGTCAGAAGATAAAAAATTTTCCTTACTCTTCCAATAAACCAGGGTTTCCTAGGGCTGTGGTTGCATGTTGCTCCCCAAATAATAGATTGTCCTACACTTTCCTGTGAAGTTCTCCTTTCATAGGAGACTAGAAGTACTTGCAGCCACTGGGGTAGTACAGTTGTGAGGTCATCAGATGATTACTATTAATCTTCTTACTCACTAGATCTGGAATTCCACAAAGCAAAGCTGTATCTGTGCTGCAACTCCTTTTATATTTAAAACATAGTTGGCAAGTGATGAAATTCTTTCATCAGTCTCATGTCTTAACATGGTTTTCTTTTCAAAGGCGCATACCAAATAGCTATAAAAGTCACTTTTAAAATTTTGATGCTTAAATTTAAAAGCTGTTTCTCAGGGTTTTTTCAAATTTAATGTTTACAATTCTTTGCAAAAAATTTGTCTTTGAGAATAAATAATTTGGGGTATAAATTTTTTAGTATTCAATTTTTTTTTTTTTAATTTTATTTTTTTGATTTATATTTATAACCCGTTTCCCTCACCCCCTCCCCCAAAACCTCCCCATCTTTCTTTTCTGATCCCCTCCAACCTGTATCCCCACCAAGCCACTGTTCAGTCTCTGAGAGGTAGGTGCTTCCTCTCCAATGCCAAATGAGGCACCCGCTAGAAACCATACTCCATATACAGGCTGCATGTTTTGGGATAGCCCCCACTGATTTTGAGACCTGCATGTAAACAAGTGCACATTTACAAAATTGCAGAGGCCTAGTCCAGCCCAGGAGTAATCTGTGTAGACTAGGTTTCCACGGTTGGTGATTCATCTCTAAAGCTAGGGTTCAGGTTGGTTTACTCTGTTGATCTTCCTGTGCGTTCTATCTCTTAGGGCCACAATCTTCCGCCTATTTTTAGATCCTCAAGCTCCATCACTGTTTGGCTCTGGATGTCTGTATCTGTTCTGAGTCAGCTGCTGGTTAGAGCTAGTATTCATTTTTAAATTGAGGGAAACTCATGATTCTTTCTTGAAACAGTATCTACAAAACTATTTTGAGATTAGCAAACACATATATGTGTGCATGTATACATTAATACATACAAATTTGCATGTACATATATACATATGCATATATATATTAGGGTTTGGGGAAATGTAAGATTATCAAACATCAACTTAATTACCTAAGGACTATTGAAAGCAAATTAGAATAAACAAGGATGCAATTTTGTAATAAAATATATTGTAACTAAAATCTTTCTTTTTGTTGATAACAGCAACTTTTGGGAGACAATTACATTAAAGTCATTGCACTCAGGGTCATTAAATAATAATAATTCTCATGTCTGATTTCAAACTGACTCTGCTCATATACTCAAAGTTTAACACAGGCATAAAGTATTTCTCAAAAATAAAACAAAAAAACTATGGATATTCGTTTTTTTCTTGTCTGTTATTACAGTAAAGAATATTGAAGAGAATTCTCTATTAGATATGGATAATTCTTTCTCAACAGCATCAGACTTTTCTGTATAATTCTGTACAATCTTTTAGATGTGAAAACTAGCACCAAGGAAGCTTGGTGGTCACAAACAGAAAAACACTGATGTTCAATCAGAAACAGTAGTATTATGTTTCAAAGAACAGCAAATCTGACCTACACATTGGTAATTTTCTGTTAAAGAAAATTCTTTGTTGTTGAGTTCAAGATTGCTTTGTTTTCTAGGTGTTTTATCAAGAGCATATGAAAAACAAAAGAAAATTATATACTTCTGACTGAGGACCAGGGAAGGCAAAACACTTGTTTTGCAGTATTCACTACCATTTTGATTTTATGTACTAAAAAAGCACCACCCACCACTACCAGAATTTTTTTTGGATACAGGAACTTCATGCAGCTTGATTGGCGAACTCATGATTTTCTTGTCTGTACCTCCTAAGTGTAAAAATTATAGGCATGTTATCACCATGTATATGTATATGTAAAATGTATATGTATATGTATATGATGTATATGTATATTTATGTATTCATTTGTTCCACTCCTTTCATGCCAACCAAAAAAAAAAAAAAAAAAAATCAGAACAGTTTAACTGAATCAGAAGGTTCAACTCTGTTAGAACCTTCCTGCCACCCAACACTATGGGTAGAAACAGAAGTTTTAAAAAAATAAATTAATTTATAGTTCTTTTTGAGAAGTACTTTATGCCTGTGTTTAGACTCGGAGTGTTTAGTTCTCAAACATGAGAAGTGTTATGATCATAAACGTAAATGTAGCTTTTATTTCCTCAGAGGAAGGGATAAGATGAGAATGGTACTCAAGCTTCATAAATGCATGGCTTGGGCTGAGCCCAGACTGTTTCAATCTAACTATCTCTAGGCCTAGGCCTGGAAGCTTCTCCATATAATCTTCTGCAAGCCCAGACCTTGAAGGTTTCAGCTTCCAGGCTCTGTCTACTAACCTAGGCCTACAATATTTCAGCCTTTGGAACATACTGCTAAATTAAATCACTTTTTCTAGATCTTCCTGAACTTTGTCTGGCTGGTTCATCTCAACTGTTCTGACTCAAACTCCACTCCAGACTGACTATTTCAAATTGGGTTCTCTCAGCTTTTGACAGGATTACTCTGCTTGGAAAGACTGCCTCTGAGCTCCATGAACTGAATTGCACTAAACTGAATGCAATTGAGTTCAACTGAATCCAATTAGCTCTCCCTCACTGCTCTTTAAGTAGCCACTCATAAGTAGCCTGTCTGTTCTCATGAGCGGTGAGTGACTATCTGTGATTGATTCTGTCAAACTTTTCTCTGACTCATCACTTAGTCTGCTGGTCAATTAGACATCAATGTTTGGGATTAAATGTATGTACTAAAGGAGTATCTGTATTCCTGCCAGAGGGATCGAGGTGTTTATTTCAGCTAGAGGGATTAAATGTATATGATTTGTCTACATTCCAACTGAATCTGTCTTTGCATTTGATACCTTGTCAAAGCATCCATACTGCTGGGTTAAAATTCCTCTACATATTACTTATTGACCCTGGGGTTGGTGTATCAAGTGATTTCTAGAATGAATATTTTAATCTGAATGATTTTTCTTACATAATCTTATATGTATAGGCATTTTGCTTGCCTGTATCTCTATGTACCACATGTTGCCTAGTGCCTAAGGAGGCCAGATAAGGGTGATTTCAGGGAAACTGGAGTTACAGAGGATAGTGAGTTACCATGTGGGTTCTTGAAACTAAACCTGGGTCCTCTAGAAGATCATCAAGTGGTTAAAGACTGATTAATTTTCATCTAATTCATCACTTAAAATCAAAATAAAACGAGGCAATTTTGTTCAGTAGTAACTTTTCGACAGATTAGGCCAAATATTTGAAATGACATTAATGTCCAGGCACTGTTGGACACACCCATAGTCCTAGAAGTAGAATGGTAAGGCAAGAGGGTCCGGAGCTCAAGGTCATCCTTGACTAGAGAGATTTGAGTGCAGCCTAAGATAAACCTACTTATTTTCTCACCTTTGGTCATTTGGCAAATATCCTGGTATCAGCCTTGTGTTCACAAGCCACACCCTGCTTCTGTCTGCAGGCCCTGCTCCATGGTCTTCCCTGCTCCAATCTTAGTAGTCTCTGGTTGCTTTCCTACAACTCTTGCCTCTTGCTCCAACTCTAGGCCTTCATGACAAGTGTCTCTGGGAATGATTTACTGACCACAAGAGCTGACACTTGTCAATACACAGATACTCCTAGTGGCTTAACTCCTCTTCCTTAAAAGGTCCCACCTTACTTAGCTAATTTGCATCCAAAAAATAAATGAAGTCTAAAATCCACAAAAATATTCCACAGGTAATTCCCCCTAAAAGTTAAAATATAAATGTAATATTACGAAAAGAAAATCTTCAAACCCTGATCATTCCTGAATGCCACTGTATTGCCCCACTTTTGCACAAGTTATTCTGTAAATGCTTTGGTTTCAAAGGCATAACTTATCTCATAGATCAAATTAATATACAGATGTATTTGAACTATTTAGGCAGCATGGTTACAAAAAGTATGGATATGTTGTAAAATGCTAATGTTATAGGTAATTTAACCTAATGCAATTGATCATATTAAAGATTCATTAGTAGAACAGATAAACTGGCAATTCCTTTAGCTTTATATATGAACAGTAGAATATGTAACGTATGAATGTCAGGTTGCACATTTTTCTTCTTTTTCTTTAAACCACCAAATTAATATTTTTTTCACACTTTAGATTAGAATAGAAAAACCATAAGTAAAATTGCTTATGTCAGCATCAAATATGAAAACTAGAGTAGAAAAAATAGAATTGCCCATACAAAAATACTCAAGTCTTGTGACTCAATATGATTCTATTTTCTCTTTTGCACAAATTAGTTCATTGTCCACTTTCATGCTGGTATATAAATCACATTTCAAAAACTTGGATTCTTTTAAAAGTGAATAAGAGACTCATAGAGAATTAAAAATTTGGGCAGACATCAACAATATCAAATTCAATAAACCTTTATTGATGTCAGCATCAATACTTGAATCTGTTAGTCATCCCTCCACTACCATTCGGTTCAGTCCATAACACCATCTTAGCTGTGGATAGTCCAATTTGGCACATCTCACAGATACTGAAATGAAGAACCTGACTGTTTATCAATTACTCAGTTTCACTATTCATGTTTTAGAATGTATTGGTACCTCATTCGTTTTCACTGCAATGAAATCTACTCATTTGCTCATGTTTGGATATTTGGCCAATATCCTGGTATCAGTCTCGCGGTCACAAGCCACGCCTGCTTCTGTCTGCAGGGCTGCTCCTGGTCTTCTCCGCTCTGATCTTCACCAGCCACTGGCTGCTCTCCTACAGCTCTTGCCTCTTGCTCCAACTCTGGGCGTTCATGGCAAGTGTCTCTGGGAATGATTTACTGACCCACAAGAGCTGACATCTGTCAGGTACAACGACTCCTAGTGGCTTAACTCCTCTTCAGGAAAGGTCCCCTTAGCTAATTTGTATGTTTTGGTCTTCTCTTATATGAATAAGAGATTCTGTTTTATCTTAGCCTTCTAAAAATATGTTCACATAGACACAGTTGCAGCTTTACATCTGCCCCCATTCTCAAAAACTGCTGGTAATGTCTTAATTTAGCTGTTTTAAGATTTTTACATGTAATTAAATCATTTGCTTTGTTTTAATCTAGCCATCTTTTTCTCTACAATGTTCTAAAAATTATTATTTTCTTTTCATTCTCTTTTTAAAAAAATATTAATTTTTCTGTGTTAATCAAGATAAGGACTAGATATGTTTGTAAAAAGATAAAGAGATATGGAATATGTTCTATGTGTGTGTGGTAAGGCATGGGGGAAGGGGATATCTCAGCAGGCCCATGCTGAGGCATCCCTTCCCCCTGAGGGACCAGACACATGATGGTATAGTATAGAATAGAGTTTATTCAGGGCATGAGGAGGGGAGTTAAGAGTTAGTAGAGGCAGAGAAAGGCAAGAGAGAGAGACAGAGAAAGAACACACACACACACACAGAGAGAGAGAGAGAGAGAGAAGAGAGAGAGAGAGAGAGAGAGAGAGAGACAGAGAGAGAGAGAGAGGACAGAGAGAGAGAGACAGAGAAAGACAGAGAGAGAGAGAGAGACAGAGAGAGAGAGAGACAGAGAGAGAGAGAGAGAGAGAGAGAGAGAGAGAGAGAGAATGAGTAGAGGCCTGCCATGAGCATGTGGAGAGAGGCTCAGGGGAAGGGGCAAGGCGGGGAGATTAAGAGAGCAAGAGTGCAAGAGAGCAAGAGAAAAAGGGGGCAAGCAGCCTCTTTTATAGTGGACCAGGCCTACTTGGCTGTTGCCAGGTAACTGTGGGAAGGAGCATACCTGGCTGTTGCCTCTTAACTGTGGGGGTGAAGTTTAAACAGAATGCTAACACTCATTAGCTTTGAGAACCTTTTAAATAACTGCCATATTTTTACTTGACTTTACTCTGTCTAATCTCTACTTTTACCCTAACCACCTTTCTTTTATTTATCTTCATGTGTGTGTGTGTATGTGTGTAATATTAATGTGTTTTATTTTATTATTTTCTATTATGTCCTAGGTAGAAGATAAGGTTGTTGATTTATCCTGTTGCAAAACAGTCAATTGTAGCTATAGATTTACCTTCACATACTGATTTCAGGTGGCCCAAATGCTTTGACACATTGTACTTTCTTTCTTATTTTTTTTGTTGTTGTTGTTCTAGTCTTTTAAATTCTGGGCTTCACATTCTGTTCACATTATGTTCACATTCTGTTGTGATTTTTCTCATGAATATGCTTGTTTTTTCCTTATGCCTAAATTCCTATGTACCAGTGAAATTGCTGAGTCTCTGACTATTCAACTTCAGCTTCACTTCGTACTGTTTGGACAACATTCCTTGTATACTTTAATACTTTTAAAATTTGATGGGATTTTCCTTGTGGCCTAATCTGTTAGTACTCTAAAGAGGTCACCTCAGGAACTTTGGAAAATTCCATGAGACCCCTCCCCTCCTGGAAGAGAAATGTCATAGAACACTTAGGCAACCCTCCCTCCAGAAGGGAGAGGCTAATTAATATTCCTCAGACCACTGTGGTTGGGAAGGCCCACAGGATAGACTATTGGCCACCCACAGACAAGGAAGTCCTTGCCACCTCATTCCCTAAAGACCAATCAGTTTAAAATCACATTGATCTGTCAGTCATATTGTGCCTAGTTGCTATTTCTCTAGAAACTGTAAAAAGCTCATTGAATTAGCTGCATAGGGTTGCTGCCTCTCCTTCGGGTACATGATGACCCCAATGTGTTAGAACAATAAATTCCTCTTGCTTTTTGCATCGATACTAGGCTTCACGTGGTTCACTCAGGAGATCCTCTGGTGAGCTAAGTCTCACCAGAGTCTTACACCTCAATGCATTCTGTGTAGTTGAGATGAAGTTTCACCATGGTGTTACAGGGTATTTCAGGTCTTTGCTTTAATGGTCTGTCAACCCCTTCTGTGTAGAGAGGCTTCAACTACTATGACTTCCTATTTTTCCCTTATGTTTTGTCAGATTTTGTTATTCTGCATTATTGATAAAAGGGCCCTTTTACTCCTGGTCCTTTTCAAGTCGTTTTGCTCAGCCTGTCTTGTCTACTTGAAGAGACACTCACTCTTTGTCGTGGCTCTTGTTTTACCTTTATCCTGTTTGTAGATTTTAATATAGTATTAATTTAAACATGACAATCTTGAAAATCCTGAGAATTAAATGGAATAATTTTACAAAATTGTCTTTGGATTTATGCCAAATGAAATTTCATTCCTGCTATCCTTCCACACATTTTAGTGTGAATTACATGGTCATATGACCCATGTCAGATCAGACATAAAACTATTGTTCCATGTAGTTATGCATAAAATCTAATAGGAAAACTTCATATAGAAAAATGATCTGCTTGGTTTCCATGACAATTTTACTGTCCAGATCTTGTCCCCATTTCTGCATTTGGAATATTCTATTCAGTATCATTTTTAACCTGAAGGAATTGCTACAGTGCTTTCTGTACAGGAAATATACTAATTGAAATGTATTTCAATTTCTATGCTTCAAATCATCTGATTTTTTTGATGGTATTAAACTCTCAGTTGACTTTTTCTATGCTCCTCATTCTGCTTGCCACATTTTTAGTTTACAGATTTTGTGGTTGACAGATTTCTATGATATTCACAGGATATAAAGTAATGCTACAGTTTGCTTAAATCTTGTATATTTGTTGTACATAGGGGGAGGGTTCGTGCATGTGCTGTAAAAAAAAAATGCACAAGTGGAAATCTCAGATCACCTGTGGGAATTGCTTCTCTTCTTCTACCATGTGATCTATGAGGAAATTGTACAATTTTTAAAAATTGTGTTGGCAGATAAAGATCCCTGAGAGATAAGAAGAAAAGACAATTCAACAGAATTTAGTTAGCTAAGTCGGCTCAAATTTTTAGAGTCTGACTTCCAGTGGATAACTTTTTACATATTTGAGTGGAGTACAACTTTGGATAAAAGTTGGTTTTGTTTTTTTTTTTTTTTACTTATTATTTCTCCTTTCCCTTCTCCCATTCACTCCAGCCCTGCCCCCTCACTCTTAAGAGAACTATCACAACAAAATTTGAGGCATGACTGCATTGAAACCTCTTTGCAAAGTAACAAGTCTTTTACAAAGTTCCTGTGACCTCTTCCACAAGAGTGGGTTCTATTGACTGAAATTCAATACTGAGGATAATAAGCATAACCGTAAACTGTTTTGCAATGCACATGGGACTTCTTTCATAAGAATGGCTTCTATTGATTAAGAACAATGCTGAGAAGACTAGAGGATTCACGAAGCCTGACTCTTTAGAAGAGCAAGATCACTAGGGTTTTTAACAACTTGAACTCTGAGCTTGGAAAACAGGTGTAAATAACTTTTTGAAGAAAAAAATCATTTGAGTTTAGATTTCTTGGTTTCTCTAGTACTTATCTAGGAACACAATCTACACATCTAATAAATCAAACTTAGGTTTTTATGTTTGTTGGCAAATACGTTTACCCTTTGGACCATCTTCTAAGCCCCATTAGTATAATTTTTGATCCTTAGTGCAGAATGGTTGAATCAAACTACTAAATATTGATTAGTTTTTAAGATTTAAGTTTGTCTGTGTGTGTGCGAATATGTGTGTGCGAGTGTGTGTGTGTGTGAGATCATAACTTTGAAAATTTTCTTAGTGGAATTTAAAAGTACAGTACTCAAATTTTAGCTGTATCTACTATGACATAAAATAGATATCAAGGACAAAACCAAACCAACCAAACCAAAAACAAAACAGTCAGACCCATTTATTTAGTTTAATTCAGACTTTGTCTCTTTGAATAACCACATATTCATTTTCTCATATGAAAAATGTAATTTTTGTTTTTGATTTATAAGCAAACCTAATCTTTAGCTTTCGTTCTTTGATATAGTTCATGTAGCATGGTGTTCTGCATGCAGTTTCATCCACTTTTTTTTTCACAAATGACAACATTTTCTTCTTTTAAAGAGGCTGGGTTTTAAAGAGGCTACACCACCTTTACCTTATCTGTTCATCTTTTAATGAATATTTAGGTTGACTCCAGATTTGAGATTCTGTGGATAATGCTTGAGTAAACAACATGCTTATCTAGCTGACTTCTTGGCATACTGATTTAATTTATTTAGTTTCTTGTGGTAATTTTATGACTTTTTTCCCCTGAGGAGTTGCATAACTCACATTTCTAACTACCATAACCAAGAGTTTCATATTCCCTGATCTGTATAAGCAATCAGTATGTATCATGTTTTAGCTATAAATGTGTTGGGGAATGCACATCTCTAACTTACTAATGATCTACAATATTGTATATTTTGGCATATAACTATTGTCCATATGTGACAAATACATTTGCGTCCATTCGGATATAAGAAACATTTATTAGTTCATTTGTTAATTTTTATTGAATAATTTGCATGTTTCATAGAGAGTTAAGTTCCTTCTACATTTTAGAAAAAATGACTTAATGGATATGTATTGTTTATAACTACTGCATAGCATAATATCATTAGAAATTATTTTATCACTACATGTTGCTCATGTTTTTTTCATTATTAGACTAGTGTTATTTCATTTTACCTAGCTCCTTGAACGATCTAGTCTCAGGATCTTGGTAACTTTAGCAGTGTTAGGTATGAGTTTCATCTCCTGGAGTGGAAGTTAAATCAATCAGACAAATCCCCACTGTTCTTTCTGATAAAGGTTTAGAAAAAAGAAATTTTTAGTAAACTTTATAAATTGTTTAAAAGTTTAAACTTCTGCCTTTAAGAATCAAAAAATACAAGTTTCTATAACAGTTTGTCAAATTTATATTAAGTCAAAACCAAAAGAAATTCAACATTACAGTAAGATGAAAATATATTGCTTTTGATACATGAGCAAAAATTTAATTTGTCCTTATTTTCTAAAATACTGTCTTCTCCTCTACCTCTGCTTTCACTGTGTAGGAGGAGCTAAGGTGGGAGGAGTTAGGAGAGGAAAAAGGAAGAGGAGAAGCAAGAGAGAGCAGAGATGTAGGAGGATGGAAAGTCACACAGGTATGGAGAGCAGTGCTGGTAACTACTTTTATTTATGTTAGCTAATTGGGAAACAACTCTCTATATGGGCAAATTGTTATTGAGATTTACCAAACATATAAAGCCTTTGATTAATCTTTAAGCATTAGAGTCTCATTTTTTCTACCAGGTCCACGTGGATGGCAAGATGGTCTGGGCAATGCCCAGCATTGCAGAGTCAGCATGAAAGATTGGCAGGGCCATCTCCCATGCTGACATCTCGTGGGTGGCAGGGCTGGTGTTTCTAGTGGGGCATTTCTAGCTGCAGTGCGCACGTGGCCACTGGCCACAGAACATGGCGGCTGAGCTAGGCCAAGTCGCCACAGCTTGATAGTCAGCTTGCCGAGGCCAGTTTTAATAATTTACTACAACATCACTGTATTTGAATAAAAAATAATTTGTCAGGTTCTCCATTAATGGACTTGAATTAATATTATTAGAGTTGTTGTTACTTCCTCGTAATTCAGTGATGACATATTTGAGTGCCACTGTGCCTGGTTTTGAATAATTTTTATTTATAAAAATTTTGAAATAGCAAAATAGATATTGGATCTTTATATTGTGGGGAAATGTTTTTTCTGTAAATAAATAAATATTAAACACCCAAATTAATATGTTTTGAATATCTGTCTGTGATTATTTCTTTTCCAAAATAGGATCTTTATTTCATCTCCTTAGTCTTAAAACACTCTAGTATTAAATAAAGGTAATGGGTATTGTGCTTATATTCTCTACATCACCAGTGCTTTATGTGAAGCAGAACAGGCTCCCAGAGTGTATCAGGCCACAGACCTACTAGAGGGTCCTGCTTAAAGTTCACATGAATACATCATACTGTGGGATCATTCCCCAGTGGGCCGGCAAGTATGGGCTCAAACCCTAGAAGAAGAATGTAGGTCAAAACAAACTATAACTATTTCTTAAGGCATCTGGATGATAGCACTGAATACCAGAGTGTTTAGTGAGAAAAACTGGGCAAGCTCAGTGTAGAAATGTCTCTTTTTCCTCTCTGCTGCTGCCTGCGTGCAAAATCATGTGAATCTGACCAGAAGCATAAAATGGTCCACTCAATAAACAATGTTATAAGCATAATTATTATGATTAATTCAAATTTAAATGCCCAGTCTTGTACCATTAGGCTTTATATACTTTCTCCTTTGGTCATAAAGACATAATTATATTCTTCTTGCAGATACCAAATCCACCGAGAAGGGAAAGGGTTGCTGCAGGCACAGGAACCACTCAAGCCTTCACCAGATACAGCATTCAGGGAAGGAGTAGCACATGATGCAGCAGATATTTTTAAAAGAATGCTAGCAGCCTCACTGGAAGAAATGCAAATGGTATTTGCTAGCTCCACATCACCTAGACACTTCACTATTTGAATTTGAGTCAGACAAAAAAGAGCATGAAATTTCTCTCTCCTGATTCCCTATGCTTTGTATTTGCTCATATTCTGTGCATTGTTAGTACAGCTTTGTACTAGGATCTCTAGTTTTTGTTAATCCATTTAATCATCTGACATGTTGTTCTGCTTTATGTACTTTTGTGTTTATTGGCCCAAAGCTATGCTCCTATTTAACTCCTTAAAGTACTGCATGATTCTCAGAATGCAAATTACCAGCCTTCCATTTCATCACTATTTACTAAAACATTTTTTTCTATTTGAGCAAATACTAATACACTTCAACCAAATGTTAAAAGTGATTACAAATATCAGAATTTTCTATGATGTTTCTTAAAAAGATACCTACTTATACTGAAAATAAATATTCATATAATAAACCAAAATGCATATCCTTATTTTTATTATTGATACTTTGAGCTACATATAATATTATGATCTCCATGATGACTATTACATTATATAATGTAACAGGTTTAGGTTTTCCTGAAGTATCTGTAAACAATACAAGTCAACTATCAATGGGGCTAGAGTGATGGATCAGAATATTCTGATATAAGATATATTCTCACATAAGAACTGACTTCAGTTCCCAGAACTCATGTAAGGCTCACAACCATTTGCAACTCTAGTTATCATGGATCTAATGCCTTTCTGACCTTTGTGAGCACTCACATGCACATACCCTCAAACAGAAATACAAAAAAAGTCACAAACCAAAGGCAAAATGCAGCCTTCCCTACAAAAAAAAAACCAAAAACAATGGAAGAAGATAAAGGAAATCCTGCCAAACTAAACATGTTCAAAGCCTGTGCCTCTAATTTCCTTCTGGATAAATTCAGGTAACTGTGTTCACAATGACATGACCATGTATACTTTTTAAGTTGTTCTGTCAAGTGTGTATGTGTGTGTATATATGTATATATATATTTTTTAAATTATATAAGAATTATATATGTATATGTACTTGTTAATTATAGGTATATATACATATATACACATATATCTAACTACATTGTAAATAAATATTCATATAAAAACCTAAATTGCATATCCTTATTTTTCTTATTGATACTTTAATTCTTTGATAACATTGTTATCTTCATGATAACCATAATATTGCATAACATTACAGATTTTCCAGAAGCATCTGTACACACACATACACAACACACACACACAAACACAAACATGTATATGCTTATAATATAGGTCACAATTCAGAGTCTTTGGATTCATCCTCAAAAAGATGCATGATATCTGGGATGCCCCAGACCATGATTGTGTAAGCTTGTGGTATGGCTTGGTCATAGTTTTGGGTCAGGAAGCAAAACATTTAAGAAGTAAGACAGATATGTCCACCAGCCTTGCCCCATCTCCAAATGGTACCACAACCTCCTGAAGAATCACCATTAACTGAGCACCAAGTCTTCAAATATATGAGTGTGGGGTTGTTAGCTCTTGGGAGGGAGTGGGCATGTGAGTCCTGTTGGGTGGAGTTGTGATTCTTGTGTATCTGCTGCCCCAGGCCCCTGGACTCATTTGGCTGAGTTCCCTCCATGAGGCTCCAGGTGGATGCTGGGCTGAGAGAAGGCTACAGGCTGTGCCTGGGTGTGGAGTGATCTCAGTCTGAAGTTCCTGCGGGGACAGGGCCCCTGGTCTCTGTCCTGGGGCTCCCAGACACTGCCAAGAGCCACTGCAGAACTGAGACTAGACAAGGGGAGAGAAAGAGACTCTTTGTTATGGCACTTGCTTAGCTGGTTCAAAGCTGGCTTGCTTGAGTTGTCAGTGCTCTGAGGCAGGAACATAGAGAGGTCCTCAGCAGGAGATTAGGTGGCAGGGGCTTGGCTCATTAGTTAGAGGCCTTCCCCACTGTGGGGCCCCAAAGACATGAGGATGTCCATGGTTTTACAAGATTTATTGTCATAGCGGAAAGTAGATGAATCTGACTGCACCCCCTACCCCCAAAACTCAGGGCAGACCTGAGTTAAATAGGGAGGGAGAAGGGTCTAAGAATGAATGTTTAATTTGCTATACCCTCTGGCCTTCAGGTATCTTATTAATATGTAGATCTCTCGAGCCCCCCCCCCCCCCCCGCAGGCCTGTAGTCACACCCTCTACCTGTGCTGGGTGATGCAAACCTCTCTTTGGGCGGGCTGTGGAAGAACCAGGGGCCAAGAAACAAAGCTGAACACTTTCCGTCCTGTTAGGGTCCAAGGTTTGAGGCCTGTGCTCAACCAGGTGCCCAGCTGCTTCCCACAGCCCACAGTCCCACATATGAGCATGAAGGGGTTAGTTCAATTTCAGATTTAAAGACCTTGTCATTCTGACCTATGAAAACTGGGCAGACAAGTAGAACTGGGGATGTCTCCGTTCTGAGGGCTTCACCTTTTGTGTCTGAAGTCACAACTCTCATTTTACTCAGGGTTTCAACTATTTGTTCTAGTTACTCCTGCCTGTATAATCCATTTCAGTGCTGAGGTGTAAAGTCCTTGGTTAGGTCTTAAGTTACATTGGATGTTAGCAAAGAGTGGTATCTTCTGTTACAATAGGCATCAGATGAATGAGCAAGTCCCTAGGTGTCTCTGGGCAGAGAATCAAGAGGACTGGCAGCTAGTTCCCATTCTAGTGATGACTACAATGGACTTGAGTTTAGCACTCTAAAACAAAAGCAGCAACATATTGAGGGTAATGGGACAGTTTCTTATCTCAGTTCCTAAGGAGGCTGATTGCAATGTAAGACGAACCTGGATACAGAACTCACCCAAAGCCAACTGGGAAATTTAGTGAGACCAGGTTTCCAAACAAAAACCCAAAACAGAGGGCTGGGAGTATTACCAGTGTTAGAGTACTTCATTAGCATGTATGAGGCCCTCATTTCATTCAAAGGACTATGAGGAACAAAAGCAATAATAAAGCAATAACAGTGTGGACATAAGCAGTGGATGACACAAGGGCAAGCCCAGCAGAGTGCTCAGCAACTCAGCAGTGATGGTGGAATGGGAAGCCAGTAGAGTGCACACCTCCAAGTAAAAGCAGTGCAGAAGTCTAAAGAGCAGTCAAGCCAGGTGAGATAGAGCTAGGCTGGAACTCCCTCACGAGGACACATCATACACACAGGTGCACAATTCAGCTTCAGTATCTCAAATATTAATGGATTCTTCATAGATCCAAAATGTCTCAAACATTCATTACTTAGCATTCATCTGGCTTCAGTAATGGCCTAAATATGATTACTGCCATAGTCTAGCTAAATTTTCTAGATAAAGTTGAATAAAACATTCGATGTATATCTAATTTCAGGGTTTCTCAACTGCATCTAGCAGGTTTAGTATTCTCTCTCTCTCTCTCTCTCTCTCTCTCTCTTCTCTCTCTCTTTCTCTCTCTCCTAGGAGGTTTTTAATTAAATGTAATATGATGAAAGCTAGCAAGCTGTATAGTGGTTTGTTCTAAAATGAATTTGCATCAGATCTTTGTGGGATAAATTATGCAACATTCTGTACCTCAGATTTGTCATGTGCAAAATGAAAGTGTTAGCCTGGATAAATGTTTGGTCTACTTTAACTTTCAGGCTTTAAGAATATTTCAGTTTGATATCTACTCACCTAGCAACCAGATATTATCATGTGGCTATCTGAGACTGAAAACAAATGAATCTGTAGTTAAAGTTACCCATGGTGTTCCTCAGGACATTTGACCTTGGCATCAATTTTGGCTCCTAAATAAAGAGTGCCAATGTTTTGAAAAGAAAACCAGATAAGAACTAAACCAGATCCTCTGGAAGAGCAGCTTTTAACAGATGAACTTAGGGTCTTACTGCTGTGAACAGACACCATGACCAAGGCAACTCTTATAAGGACAACATTTAATTGGGACTGGCTTACAGGTTCAGAGGTTCAGTCTATTATCATGAAGAGGGGAACATGGCAGCATCCAGGCAGGCATGGTGCAGGAGGAGCTGAGAGTTCTACTTCTTCATCTGAAGACTGCTAGCAGAATACAGGTAGCTAGGATGAGGTTCTTAAAGCCCACACCCACAGTGACACACCTACTTTAACAGGGCCACATCTTCTGATAGTGCCACTCCCTGGGCTGAGCATATACAAACCATCACAGCATCTTTTTGGCCTTGGTGTAATACTCTTACTTCAGTCTATAGTGTTGTGTTGGGGTAACCCACCCTATATATATTATATCGACTGGCTATGATGGTATGTCCCTGTATTCTCAATTGTTAATTGCACCAGGCAAGTAGGAGGTGTAAATGTTTTGCTTCTTCACCTACACAAAAAGAAAGGCAAACTGCCATAGGGGAGAAATCTTCTGTGCTAATAGCTTTTTTGTACAAAAAGGAAGTGTGGCATTTGAACAAAAAAGTGCTGGCAGCTAAAGCTGGGGCAGAGGAGAAGAGAGGAGAGAGAGGCAGGGGGGCAAATGCAAAATGGGAATACAACAGAGAGAAAGCTACATGGAGAAGCTTGCTGGCAGAAAAGTTGGGTTGAGTTAGGTAGGTTAGCTGAGGGACTGCCCCAGCAAACAGGCCAACAGCTTTCTGCTATACAGATGTCTCTTTGTCCTTATTATTAAATGGGATCCCTGAATGCCCCCATGACAGTATTGGATAAGTTCTCAGGCTTGGTTTTCCAATTTTGTTTTTGTTTGGTTGTTTGTTTTTCAAGATAGTGTTTCTCTGTTTAGCCCTAGCTGTCCTGAAACTCTCTTTGTAGACCAGGCTGGCCTCAAGCTCACATAGATCTGCCTGCCTCTGCCTCCTGAGTTCTGGGACTAAAAGCATGTGCTACCACTCTCTGCTTTGGTTTTTCTAATAAAATTTTAACACATCAAAAAAAAAAAAAAAAAAAAAAAAAGAAAACCAGAAAATAGAAATATCACATTCACACATGAGACTTTGCACAGTTTCCAACGAGGAGGGTGGCTGAACAGTATGAATGGAGTTTGGACATGTTTTGGAGTGAAAAAAATAAAATCTGAGCCAAATATATGAAGCTGAGCATTTGTATGATCAATTTATCACTTTTTCATTAGATGTACTTCCCACTAAGCTCAATGTTAGAGGTAAGAATCCATGTAGTTGATGGAAATGCTGCAGTTGCAGTTTACTACCTTCTTGCCACATAGAGGCATCACACAGAGCCAGCAAACCTTCTAATCTCTGCTGGACTGTGAGCTACGAAGTGCTTAGTCTTTTGAAGATCAACGCTTGTTAAGTTCCTGCATATGGTGAATGTCTGCAGATTTGAGATATAGCAAATCTCTTTACATACAGAAGAGAATGTTCTAGTCTATTTCTGCAAGAGAACAGAAGAGCCTGCAGAAAACCCCAGTACCTATACATGGCTACTTCAACTTTAAACCAGAAGGAAACTTAACAATATCTGAATCCAATTCTCCCTCATGTTCAAGGACATTGCAAGTTCAAAGGACCTTGAAGACTACTTTCCATGATTAGGCAAAAGGTTATATTAAGGACTAAAGAAGACATGGAGAAAAGCACGTACTCTTCCAGAGGGAAAGTGTAGCAGGTAGGGTTGCTCTTACTCTGGGTAGAAGAATGAAATGAGGCACGGGCTGCAGAAGGATGACATTGCGCATCAGGTCAAAAGCTGATGTTTGTACCCTTTAGTCTATCCTTCCCTTCACAGATGGCATGGGAGATCACAACAAAACTGGCATCCTCTGGAAGCATTGTAGAGGCAGCTCTTAGATGTCAGGAGCTGTTCACTCGGTGACTAACATCATTATGGCTTTACTCCTGACTTGCTCTCAGCCGAACATCAGCATGATTCTATCTAATTTCTGTTTGAACGTTGTTTCTCAGTTCAAATGATATTTTCTGTGGCTCCGGTTCTGACATCCTTTTTAAGCTTCCTTGAACAATGAGTAGTCCACAGAGAACTCTACCTTTTCTACCTTCTGCGTCACAAACTCTCACAATCCTATGATTAGTCCGAAGCTTGTAATCTTATGGGGAAGCCTTGCAAATGTATTCAAAGATGTTTGATGATTGAAACTCTGACATAACTAACTTGAATTTACTCAAAAACTGATATGGGGAAACAAAGTATAAAATGTTACAAGGTCAAGGAGAAGGAAGAATTTTTCTTTGGGTTAGGCAAGGAGTGCTTATTGAAGTAGGCATTTGGAAGAATATTTTAATATCTTTCTTCAGAAATAGATACATTTTAAAGTACATTGTATAAACAAATAACGAAAGTTATCAAGCACATTACTTTTTAATTCCAAGTATAAAGACTAACTTAAGAGTTGTCCTCCAGCCTTACATCCGCTGTCCAGAATAACTATGCTAATTGATGACACTGTGTTTGGTGATTTTTTAGCTCTCCAGTTTGACATCACTCTCAGTATAAAGTGCAAAGAAATTAGACTCTGACATCTCTACTCAAGAAACCCACACTATTGAATATTGTCTCACTTAATGCTCAGAGTTTGTCTTACAATTCATTCCTTGTGCTAAACTATGAGAAGCTATATGTGAAAAAGTAAACATGAAGAAAAATCTGCCTTACAGTCATCCAAACTGTTGCTCAAATCACGACAGTATTTGCTCTGAAAGCTCTGAAAAGTATTTCTGTTTTATCTTTTCTGTCTGTTTGGTAGAGTAGAACCTAATAAATTAAGTTGTTCAGGTCCCTAGTATAGCTCCAATGTAAACAAGTAATGCAGAGTGTATTGTCAATAGTATTTATAAGAGCCAATAAATATTGAGTCAAAGTGGTGACTCCAAGAGGCAACTTCTCAGACATTGCTCAATGCCACCCTCAGGGTATCTTACTTTTTTTTACTGGGTTACCTTGTTATCTGTCACCATAATGTAATCAAGTGAAGAGAGCAAATCTGTATTGTTCTAAAGTATGAGTTCACAATATAGTGACTTTAATACTAATAGGGTAAAAAATAACTCTTAGCATAATGACAGGAGCCTGATATAGGCTCCTGAGAGGCTCTTCGAGAGCCTTAGAAATACAGAGGGGATGGTCACAGTCAACCATTGGATTGAGCACAGGGTCCCCAACCCCAATTAGGTCCCCAATGGAGGAGTTAGAGAAAGGACTGAAGGAGCTGAACTGGTTTCAACCCCATAGGAAGAACAATAATATCAACCAACCAGACCCCCAGAGTTCCCAGGGACTAAACCATCAAGCAAGGAGTAAACATGGAGGAATCCATGGCTCTAACCCATATGTAGCAGAGGATGGTTTTGTCATGCATCAATGGGAGTAGAGGTCCTTGGTCCTGTGAAGTCTCAATGCTCCAGTGTAGGGAATTCGAGGGTGGGGAGGTGGAAGTAGATAAGAGGGTGGGGGAACATCCTCATAGAAGCAGGGGATGGGGGATGAGATAGGAGGTCTTGGGGGGGGGACGGAAAGGGGATAACATTTGATATGTAAATAAAGAAAATAATAAAATTAAAAAAAAAATTCTTGGAGGGGTTCAAAGAACGTTCACATTAACCTTCTTTGTAAAGAAAATATAGCCATGAAACACACAGAAGGGCTTATAGCACAATGAGGGTTATATTCCATAATGAGGAGATTAAAAATGGAGACTCTGGGTAACCCAATCACAAAAGAACACACACTACATGGTATGCACTCACTGATAACTGGATATTAGCCCAAAAGCTCGCAATATCCAGGATACAACCTACAGACCACATGAAGCTCATGAACAAGGAAGACCAAAGTGTGGGTGCTTTGGCCCTTCTTAGAAGGGGTAACAAAATACTCATGGGAGCAAATAGGAGACAAAGCGTGGGACAGAAACTGAAGGAGGGGCCATCCAGAGACTGCTCTAACTGGATATCCATCCCTTGTGCAGTTACCAAATGTAGACACTGATGTGGATGCCAGGAAGTTCATGCTGACAGGAGCCTGATATAGCTGTCTCTTTACAGGTCAGCCAGAGTCTGACATACTCAGAGGCGGATGCTCACAACTAACCATTAACTAATCAAGGGGTTCCCAATGGAAGAGTTAGAGAGAAGACTTAAGTGCTGAAAAGGTTTGTGGCCCCATGGGGAGAGCAACAATACCAACCAACCAGAGCTCCCAAGGTCTAAACCACCAACCTGGGAGAACATAGGGAGGAACCCATGGCCCCAGTTGTATATGTAGGGGGGATGGCCTTGTTGGGCATAAGTGGGTGAGGAAGTCCTTGGTCCAGTGAAGAGTACATGCCCCAGTGTGGGGGAAATCATGAGTGGGGAGTTGGGAGTGGGAGGGTGTGTAGGGGCATATCCTTCATAGAAGCAGGAGGAGGGGGGATGGTAATAAAAGTTTCCTGGGTGGGGAGGAAATGGGGAAAGTGGATCACATATGAAATGTAAATAAAATATCTAATAAAAAAAAAAAAAAGGATACACAAGAGCCAGGAAACCAATAGAGGTGTACTCATGGGATAGATTCCGCAGTGAGTAGAGCTTGATACATGATGTCAAATGGCCAGGTGTTCACCAAGTCAAAGAAAGGTTCTATTGGTTGTAAGGGGATTCCTGCTGTCAATAATTTTGTATGCATGCCTGAAAGAGTAACTTCTAGATTATATCACCTGAAACTCTGGCTGTTTCACAGTGGAGGCATACTTTCTCACCTCTTCTGGAATACACCAAGAATGTGGTTCCTAGACAACACTTATAATTTTCTCTTTTTGTATTATATGCTAAATCCATCCTAGCAGACGTGAACAGCACCTCATTGTGGTTTTCATTTGAATTTCAGATCCTAAAGGCAGGCCATGCTCAGTGTCTCTTAAATAGGATCAGTGTCAATTTTAACTGAGGCAAAAATTCTGGAAATGCCAAGTGCTGCCCCATGATTTAAATTTACTTATTTAAATAAGTAAATTTGCAAATTTCATGTTATGTGTATTTTAATAAAATAAAAATTTTGAAAAAAAAAGAGCCAAAGCAAGAAAGGAAATATGAATCATACATATTTTGAAGTAGATTAAAAAGATCTTGCTAATGTACTGGAAATATCCTGCCAGGAAGAAAGATACTCAAAGGGACACCTGTAACCCCACACCCCTCCCATTTGACATTCAGACTGTTGAAACAATTGCCCTTAAGAAATGAATATTTGCTTTTAGAATTTCATTCTAGGGGAAGCAAAAGGCTGAAACTTGAGCCAGAGGAAGAGCTTCTTGCCCAGCAAGAGAGTTTATACAATTCTAACAACATGTCAGATCCCCTTTCAGGAGAATGGATGGTGGATCACCCCATGGCTAGGACTACATATGTCTTGCTCTGTTTAAACATAAGCCTTATGTCAGGACTCTGGAAAAGGACTTGGGGGGAAGGGGATCACTGAACATCCCCCTCATTCCAGATGTGGCTCAATTGAATAAAAATCTTTTTTTCATTTTCTTTTGTGTCTTTAGTAGGCCTGTTGAGGACAGGAAAAGTATAGGTTAGTAGTGCTGCATGGCTAAGTCTTGGTCCTAATGTCTCTAGTAATAATAACCCCAGGCCATGGAACTTTTGCTCTATACAATAAAAGGAAAGTCTTCTCATTTAAAACTGAGTGTGGGCTTTGTTGAATATGAGAAGAGAAAAATGCAAATGTAAACAGTTTTCTTCATTAGGGAACATAATACCCAAGGATAATGCTGTAATCCAGCTATTTTGTAAATGCAACAAAGGTTGGCTCAGGAGATTGAGAATTACATGTTTACTTACTTGTTCCTAATGTATTTTCTATCTGTAACTCTAGAAATCTTCAGCAAAAGACTACATTATGTGAGCATGTTAGGAAAACTACAATGAATCAAATTCTTCAGTAACAAATTGACAGATTTATTATTTTGAGATCAAGAAGGCCATTTCACAATGTCTCTAACCCCTGTGAGAACATGGCTTCTGTGGGTGACTGTTCCATACTTTGCATTTTCTTATGTGCAATAAAGAATGGCTAAGGCATTTTGCAAAGTAAAGTACCTGAGAATACTGCAGTGGCTCAGCCTCTGAAAGCTGACCTTCAGAGAGTAATGAAAAAAGCTTAATAGAAATTCTTGACATTGTAAAATGATGAAGTTGAAAATAATGTACTTTAGTCACACTTTCAACACAAAATAAAACTGTAATACAGAAATATGGCATGCCTTTACTTTTGGTCAAACACTTCAGGTAGTTATGTTATATATTTTAATAGATTTAATCTCAATAGCAAATGTCTCCATTATCATATTGGTGGCCTATACAGGACAAAACCTGTCCAGTCCCTAACTCTTGATTTTGTCCCAATTTTTATTACTCCTTGATATGCAGTGCCTTGATAAAACCTTGTACTCAACTATGTGACTATGACAATGTGTGCCATAAAGCTAAATGAAGAACAGATTTCTTTTTCTGAAGACAGATGAAATGATAACATTCATATCATTGCTTATGTATTAAATGACACAACTAATTAGAACTGGGTTTTTCTTAAACATGAAAAAGAACATTGTAAAAACAGAATAGGATGAATGCAAAGACAATAGAGTCAAGTGAACAACATTAGAACCATCCCATTAAACCAAAAAGTGCAAAAATGAGATGTGAGAAACTACACTAGCCAGCATGGCAGCAACTAGCTCTGTGATATCACGGAGTGCTGAAAAGCTCAGGCTCAATTGTTCCTTTCCATTCATAAGCATAATGTAAGATTTCAAAAATCAAAATTTTAAAGATACCTCCATTTTAACTTAATATTGATTGCATCCAAAGATAATACTTTAAGCATATTGCAATATAATTTAACAGAAATGTCCTGATCATTTTCTTTTTTCTATAATGTATCTATTATGAGACAAGTTGCACATCTTAGTTTACTGCAGACAATGGTGCCTTACAGAACGTCACAATGGGAAATTCATCAAAGAACAACATAACAATGAACATCAAGAAAATCAGTGAAAGCTTCTACTACATTCTCCAATGGCCTCTATCAATTCCTAGGTCACATTCCTAATGAACATAGTGGCTGTATTACTTAATGTCAAATAGTAACCACTATGAGACTTAAGGCTGTTTCCACCATTTAGTCAGTAGTTACAAATTCCAGTTGGCAGTTGAAACTATATGTAATGAAGACATACTTCCGTTCCCTCAGAGATGTTTATTGTAGCCTGCACAGAGCCCAGGGAGTTTCCTCATGTTCTCATTTGCTCTTTCCTACAGTCCCTTCACATATGCTCTTCCACTCCCATGGTGCACATCATTGACAGTTAATTGTCTGGCTCATTTCATATCAGCCAAACATCTAATAGTTACTCTGTATAATTTAGTGCCTTTCTTCTACATACTATATAGCAATAAATGCCTCTCCTTTGCAAAATCCATGTATGGGTTCAGTTTTGTCTTCTCTTTTCAAATTAACAAAGTAGAATTCAGGTCTGTCCACATCTATCCCAACATCCATGTATCTTTAGGCTCTACCTTACCCTGAGAGATGCTGTTTTAGGAAATGTATGCATACATGTGTGAATGATACTAATGTACCTGGTAAATAAAAAAAAAATTCTGAATACTCAATTATTCTTTCCAAAGTAATTATCATAGTACTTTGAATTTATTTATTTTTATTTTCCTTAAATATTTTCATTTCACTTCATTTAAACAAACTTTACTTCAAGAAAAATGAGCAAAAAGAAAAAAGAGATTTGAACACTGATGTAATTGTTATTATTTTAAAACAGAACTAGATTCATTAGTTTTTATTTATTCTGTCAGATTTATTTATTCTCAATGTTCATGAATTGAGAGTAAATATATTCTCAAACTGAAGCTTATTCTAGTTATGATAATTAAAATGAAACAGGAAAGTGAGAAGAATTATAACTAATGAATATCTCTGGATGAGCTATGGTTTGAGCTTGTACTCCAAAATTTGTGACCTTTACTTTCCACTGAGTAGTTCTGTCTGGTGTTTTATGCTGAGGTCATAGGGAGGAACCTTCATGAAGGGATTGGTCTTTGTATCTCTTGAATGACTTATAAACTGAGTTGCTCAAAGCATCGCCCCTGCATTGCCTCTACTTTTCTCTTTGAGTTGGAGCAGAATAGCATTATCCCTGTATTTGTTTGCCTAATCTTTGACTTGTCATTCAAAATAAACCTCTGGATAAATTACCCACTCACAGGTGTTCCATTGCAGTAACAGGACAGAGATCAGGGCAATGTGCCTCTTCTTTTGGACTTAATCCATTAGAAACCAGAAAAGCCACAGAATAAAAATACATTGAACACATTGCCTTGATAAGTTGTTCAAGTGAGATTTTTATTTTAAATAACCTGACCTGCTCCCTAGTAAAGTGTTTCCATACTTTAATCCTTCCTGGAATTGTCTCAAAAAAAGAACATATTCACTTCAAGAACAGAGTCACACAAATTAAAAGAATCTTACCTTCCAATTTACATTTTTTAAAATAGTAGATCCCTAGTGCCCTCTAAAGGGGTGAGTTTCTAGTAATGAAACAGGAATTGTCAGTTGCTCAAGAGAGATATTTGAAATGTTAAGTACATGCAAGGATTACTAATTTTTTTCATTAGAAATTGGTTCTCACACATCACAGACAAAAGACCAGCACAGCACATGGATAATTAAACAAGCTGCTGCCAAGTATATGATTTTTCTTCTTCATTATTAGTCTTTAATGATTGACAAACATTCTTGATCTAGATAAAAACATATCAGTACCTAACAAGTGACTGTTTTCTTTTGTATTGTTTGAAACTTTTGACACAGTATGTTTTGATCACATCCACCCTTTACTCTTTTTTCTACATAATGATTGATGTAGTTTTAATTAATATATGAAACTGTTCTGTTGTGCCTTTAAAGTGGTTTTACTATAGCCAATCATTGCCTCAAGATCTTATCTTTCTACCCTATTTTCCATAAAGAAAAATCTAAACTTTAGTTGAGTGGGTGTGATATAAATGTCTCCTGTAAGCTGTAAACTTCTCAGTTTCTTGTTTTCAGGATGCTTATAGTTGTGGGTCTCTGTGTTAATTGCCATCTACTGAAAAAGAGTTTCTCTGATGAGGGAGTAGACTATGTGAATAAATATAGGTGAGTGGAATCTAGTTTAATACAGTCAATTAAATAGAAAAAAATGGTAGTAAATTCTCACCTCAGGCCTATAACCTACTTTGTAACAGATTCTTGGCTCCATTAAGAGTGGCAATTATTTTTCATGCTTTAACTCCAACCAGGAAGAGGTTGATCACTCCCATAATCTTCATGACATTATTGTATCAATGGGCATGGGTATCTTGCCAAGCTAGTCATTTTTGGAACTGGCAACATTTACTCCTAAGTAAAAATGATTACTATTACAATGTTTCCAGAGTGCTACTGTGGCCACAGCATGCTTGTTTTGGTTGGGTCCCTGAGAGTAAGCCCTGAAAAACCACTGTGTGAACTTACAAAGGTAAACCTTAGATTGTAAGTAAGAATCTATGATACTGAAGAAACCAGAACTGTCAGAAGCCCATGTAAAAGCCACATATATGAAATGGACATGGAAACAGATTGTGAATTTATTCTTATTTAATAAATTCTGTCATTATAAAAAGATGTATGCATATATGTTTGTGGTATATTTCCCCATAGAAAAATAATGTGAAAGAAAATGTATGATAGCTTTCTTTCCTCACAAGTCATATGCTTTATGCATAATGAATATGAGAATGTAATCTCTCTTGTCCTCTGAACTGATATGCCCACAAAACACAATGCCATTTCTTTGTTCAACATTCTATAAGGCTGATCGACTTTTAAAAGGGTTGTGGCTGAAAAGTTGGAATGATGTCAATCCAGACCAACTTATATTGGGCAATTGTTAACACCTTTAATAATCACATATTTCCCACCACTTTATGTGTCCTAATAAGCTTCTGACTATGAGGAAAATCTTTTTGGAATGCACAAACTAACCATTATTTTCCTATCACCCAAAGGCCAAGAATACCTTTAGATAACAGCTGAAGCATACAGCACATATCTTTCTGCTCCACTGTAATATGTGTAGCTGCGGTTTCTACCAATATATTTTAAGATAACTTGATTTTCTTGGTTATATTAGTATAAAAACTTCATAAAACTATAGTTGAACATATTTAAGTGATGATGGCCACACAAATTTTCCTGAAAATGAACTGACTGTTCTTTCCTTTGAGTGGAGAATAATGTTTTGAGGTAATAAGCACCACACCCTGACTTACAGCTGTCAGTCAATGAGCTGTCCTTCCAGCTTTCTACGCTAACCTCTCTCATCCTCATTACTCTGTACTTTTAATTCTTCCCTCTCATTGCAAATGGTAAAATGTATCACTGCCAAATACATTTTAACATATGAGTCATTCTTCACTGTTGTTAAATTATTGATGCTGACATTAAACAAAATCTGTATCCCCAAGGAGAGTGATCCAGTTACTGCAGGTTCTGATTGGGTGGGGAGTTACTGAATTTTGATACTTAGAGTGAGTTCATGAAATTAGGGAAATTTAAAATACATGATATAATCATATCAACTTATTGTTTTGATATCTTTTTGATGCAGACTGACTGTCTTTCTAATCCTTAAAGATACAAAGAACTCGGCATGGAGACTTCAGATAAAACCTAACAAACTCAAATCTAGGCCTCCATATCTTTCTAGGAGGCAGCTTTCCCCATCCATTACCCGGCCATAGACAGGTGCTGGCCCACTGCTGGAGCCTGCATGGTAGACTTGTTTTCTCTTTCTAAGATACGTGAGTATAATAAACCATTTTAAACTTTTTGCTCAACTCTCTTATTTTCCCTTTTGTATCTATCTGCATTTCATCAGTTCTCAGAGGAATCTTAAGCCTGTACAAATTATTTACAATATTTTCTTTATAAAGTCTCTGGGAATAAACTTAGTAAAGACCAAAAGTGTGCCCCAATCTAGTCACTTCTGTTCAAATATCCAAACATGATCACATCATTTGATGACAGTTTTGAGAGTAGGTATGTGGATTCTTTCCACTGATTAAATCTGTAAACAAAAATATATGCTATCAGACTAAATAACTTCTTTACATTGTTCATGGAATACTTGATAGACATGGAATGGAAAATGTTGATCATGATGAAAGCTTAAAAGAAGAAAGTCACTATGCCACTAACAATAAAGCACAAATGTTTTATGTTTAGGATAAGGCAATACCGTTTCTTTAACACTTCCAGGATCTCACTCAGCTTTTTCATAGTGCCATGGCCATTATCACTGGTAGGTAACTCAATGTTATTAAGGCATTACTTTATAGATTTTCTCAGTGACTTGAATACCCACAAATTGACTAGAATTATTTTATTTTTTGCGGATTATCTTATGCACCATAATGTAATATAGGTATATCCCTATTGCAATTATTTTCTGGTTTTAGGACTTAAAAATGCTTCATTGTATACATATAAACACATATACATATATACATACATACACACACACATTCAAACACACAAATTGTTGTACACATGCTATGCATGTTTTTCTCCATGGATCTGTCCATGTATATTTATTTTATTTCCTTCTCTTTACTATTATAAATAGTTCCTAGAGTGTTGTAATTCAAAAAATAACCTTTGAGATTCTGATCGAATTTCTTTGTGATATGTATCAAGAAGTAGATTAAAGGAATATTGAAATTGTTCTATTTTCGGTATTTAAGACCTCCTATATCAGTCCCATGTTTTCATAAGTTCTATGTCATTTGACATTCTCATCAACAATATAACACTTTTTTTTTATCTTTTCAATAATAGTTATTTTAGCTGGTGTGAGGTAATACTCCATTAAGTCAAGATAAGTCAAGCTAACAACTAAGAAAAGCAATCAACAGGTCCTTAGCCTATTTATATTTAATTAAAATTTTGATTTCTATTAACTAAGATGGTTAGGTAACGCCATAATATAAAATGTCAACATGGACCAAGGCTCCTACCCTGATGAAACTCACAGATCACTTTATCTTTCTCAAGGCTCTGGCTTACAACCATTCCCAATGCTGTCGTGTCATTTTGCTTGGTCTCAAACTTGAATCTTCATAGAACTTTTTGCCTTACAGTTTTGGCCACCCTTCTTTCTGTGTTTTTCCAAACTTGACAGTCCTGTTTGTGCTTTAACAAGCTAAGAGGTAAAAGCATTTCAGGTTGTCTGCTCGCATCTTCAGATAAGCACAATCTGGTTATGAATATGTGTTGCGGTTGATATTTAAAAACTGCGGCTCCCAATCTTGCTTGTTCTTTATCAGCCACCATCTTGCCAACTAGACAAGGCTTGTGGCTACGAGCAGAAGCGTATTCTAGACACCACTTGGCTCAGGCTGCCGGCTCAGGAGGCCAGAGACACTGGCCCTGCCACCCACAAGATGGCTCTGCCAATCTTCCACACTGTTTCCACAAGTCTGGGCGGAACCCAGACCATCCCGCCATCCACTCAGTACCTGATAGAAATGAGACTCTAATGCTTAGATTATCCAAAGCCTTTATAAGTTTGATAATGTTTAATTAACAAGATGCTCACACAATTGGAAGTGTTAACCAATTTACTAACCTAGATATAACTTGTTTCCCAGGACTGCTCTCGGTACATATGTGGTCATCCATGACTCCTACATCTCTCCTCCTTTGTTCCTCCTCTTCCTCTCCTTATTCTTCCCATCTTAGCTCCTTCAACATGCAGGGAAAATTCCCTGCTACAGATATGTATGTCAGTGGGTTTAGTCTTAAATATTATTTAGTGAATCATATGTCTTTTGGATGTTGATATATTAAAAGATTATTTTATGCCGTTCTACTCTACTAAAAAACTGACTCTGGAGTTAGATTTTGGTCTATCTGCCTTAGATCCATACATTTTCCTTACTTAAAAATTTCCTTCAAAATATCTGTACTGGGTTAATCTGGACACCTGAATCTGACAGCAAAGAAGTGAGAAAAACAGAACAACCCAGGAATCAACACTGTACCTGAGAAAAATTAAGAAATAAATTCTTAATTTATTAAACAGAGGATACAAATGGCAAGATGTTTAACTCTAAATTCTCCCATCTTCTTTTCTTGGTTTTGTTCTCTCTCTTTATACATATTACATATACATATACACATATGAGTACACTGTAGCTGTCTTCAGACACATCAAAGAGGGCATCAGATTCCATTAAAGATTGTTGTATGCCACCCTTTGGTTGATAGGAATTGAACTCAGGGCCTCTGGAAGAGCAATCAGTGCTCTGAGCCATCTCTCCATCCTCTGTTTACCATCTTTAAAGCTTTTGTGGAAACTTTAACTTTCTGCATTTTATAACTTGTTAATTTACTGAGTGTGATTTTAAAATGATGTATAGATAATCTCAATCTGCTATAGCATGCTATGTATGTGAGTTATATTAAATTATTGTTTGGAAAAAGTCTATAAGCTCATATTGGAGTATCATGTGACTTGCTAATATTTTAGCTATTGATCTAGGCCCACTTAGGAATGGCTGGATGCTACCATTGATAGTTATGTGATCCACTTTCATCTTTAGTAACATTAAAGAAAGGACATGCCATGTGACATTGCCATTCTGGTTAACATGACCATGTAGTATAAATCAACTAAGTCAGTATCCAAGGAACAACTTGACCCACTCAGCACTCTGCTTATCATTTTACCTCCCTTTTTATTAGACTAAGGAGGCATCATCAGGCTTTCAGGATGATTTGTTTTGAATGTGAGGCATGTAAGAAAAACCTGACATTTTGTAAAAGTTCATTATAAAAGGATCAGGAAAATGAGGCTCCTAGTCTCTTTGTGAACTATATTTGAGCTTAAACTTTACTTTAATATAAAAGGATATTTAATTCAGAATTAATTTTTTAAGCTTCAAACTTAACAGAAATATGGTTATTAAATGAGAATCTTATAAAAGAGTTATATGATAATTATAAACTGTTAAAAGTAATTAAGATATACAAGGTAATAATCAATCATGCTAATTACAATGTAATGTATTTACAGAGAGAAGCTTGGAGGAGAGGAAAATTTCTATCTTCCACAAATAATATTATGTTTTTTCCCATCATATAGTATTCTATATATATTGTCAAAGTTAAGCCTGAAGCAAGTATGCCAAAATGAGTTTAAAGTAAAATTAAATATGCTTAATATAAAATAATATTCAAAATCATGTATATTTTAAAATTTGTTATAAAAGATTGAATGCTTAAGTAAAATGGTTAAATTTACAATACATTTGCATGGCAGAAAACAGGCTTAAGTAGTTTCTTTGGCTGGAGCATAGGTTCACTTGAATGGAGCACCATTCCAACAGATAAAGCTACGTACTAGCCTTATTACAGGACAAGTATGGAGGGGAAATAAGACATGCCAGAAGTCCACTGCTATAGAGGCATATTTTCCTGCAAGTCAGGAGAAGCTAAGGTGGGAGTAGTAAGGAGAGGAAGAGGAGGAGTAAGGAGAGGAAGAGGAGAAGGAAGAGGAGGAGCTAAGAGGCAGAGATGTAGAGGCGATGGAGAACCACGCATGTACCAAGAACAGTCCTGGGTAGCAAGTAATAGCTAGGTTAATTAATTGGTTAACACTTCCAATTGTGTGGGTATCTTGATATTTGAGTATTACCAAACATATAAAGCTATTGGATAATCTTTAACCATTAAAGTCTCATTTCTACTGGGTACTGCATGGATGGCAGGATGGTCTGGGCTCAGCCCAGCCTTGTGGGAACAGCATGGAGGATTGGCAGAGCCATCTCCCACACTGACATCTTGTGGGTGCAGGGCCTGTGATCTGGTTGCTGCTCGTGACCTTAGGCCTACCTAGTTGGAAACATAGTGGCTCTTAACACAAGACAGATTAAGTGCCACTGTTTTAAATAATTACATCAACACAGTGATTCTGCATCTGACCATGTAGCCAAACCAAAATAAACCTCCTCCTAATGTAAAGATGAATTACTCCTCCTATATAACATGGCAGTAGGATGGATTCTCTCCCTAGTGGAAGACCTAAGAGTCTACACATACATTATAAATATCACAAAAACAGAGAGACAAATAACAATTATTTTACCCTCAATGTCTTGCCAACTAACATATGAGGGTGCTATGAACAGGGTAACCTCATATCTAAGCCTACCAACTGAATAATATTGGACCTGCGTGCCAGTTCAGCTGGCCATGCATTTTACATTGTCTTTCAATTTTCCTCTTAGCAGAAGATAATTTCAGGGTCTATACCATAACCTAACCACCAATGTTCCCTCATTAGAGAATTCCAGATACTCTGCTATTAAACTCACAGGTTTGGAATGTTATTCCCATCACCCAAGCTGTGTCTTTGACAGATGGTTTTATGTCTTTAGAATGAGTAAATAATTCTATTACATGATATATACCAAATCTTCAGATTCTTCTGGAGAAGATGACTTAGATGAAGAAAATTCTTTCCAATCTGGGCTCAGTGTGGTGCTTGAGGTAGAATGCTCCAGGGTCAGTGTCTGCACTTCACTGTGTAGCCAACAAGGCTTACACAGTTCTCTGCAGGGATGCTTGTGGATATTTTCTAAGAAATTCCAAAAGCCAATATTTCCTAAAGCTCATTAATTTTATTAGCTTGTTTTAAAAATTATTTCTCTAAACAATCAATCTATTTTTAAATAGAATGATGTTAAGAAATATGCTTAGTGCTATAGCTATGTGCTGACCTAGAGCTTTTGTTCGCTGGCAAAAGCAGTAAGGAATTGGCTTTGGTCATCTTTGTTAATTCAGTGTATGATGTAAATTATTGATTACAGATTTGTCCTGATGGATGGCTTTCATCTTTCATCAGTTGATTGAGTTTATGGTAGGGAAATGTAGATACTTTTAAGAGGTTGTTGTTAATAGAGCTAATTTTAGAAATCTTTATAAAGTGAGTCATTTACACTTGACAAGGCAGAAAATGTCTTTGGAAGTACATTTTTTAAATTGAAAATTAAAAAGCACTTATTTTGGGGTAATAATAATTTATAATTAAATTTTCTCTTGGAATGTAGATATAAAAATTTAATTTAAGTACATATTCAAAGAGGAGATATTCGCATTTAAAATACATCTAAATTTTAAAGAATTTTACCTATTAAATTGTTTCTAATAATAATTTTATTTTATGTAAAATACTGCATTTGTTCATTAAATAAGAGCATTTATTATTAATATTTAAAGCAAATATATGAAATCTATCATATGTAAAACAAGGAATATCACCTAGATAGTTTCCGTTCAGATTCATGACTTTAACTGACTTTTTTACAAGATACTTGATCATTATACAGAAGTCTGATTTAAACAAACAGCTAGGCACAGTTACCCTAGCCTTCTACAAAACTCTGGTACATGATCCAGCCTGCTTTACAGTTACATTTAATTTTATGTTATACTAATTTATGTTCATCTAGATTTCAAAGATTTCCTCATGTAACTTTGTCTCTTAATATTCCACACATGGTGTATAATTATCACCTCCTGACTTATGTTCTGAATCTTTGGACCCTTGGAACTCTAATTTGTTCTCCCTCATCACACTTCTGTCAGCCTTGAAGATACCAATAGACCAATTCCTCCAAGGTCCACAAAGCACTTTGAGTGAAGGAAACTAATAGATATGGTCCATCCAACTCATTCATTTTCTCGCCACCATGAACATTGTTTGGGGGACAGAATTAAAATAGCTGGACTGAGACTGTTTTGTAACAATTAACCTCTCTGCCTCACCAGCTTAGATCAGCTTGAGCATTCTTCAGGATTAACTCCTTGACTTTGACAGTATTCCCGAATGTAAAAGGACTGTATCTGTGTACTGCTAAGGATGGCGTTTATGTCTTCCTCTGTGAACATGTTGGTTTTAGACCAATATATACTGGTGTGTCAAAATGAAACCTAGAGACAGGGATGAGAAAAAATTCAACCAGAAGCCTCTACTCTGCTACCCAGGCTCCTTGATCACCCTTTCCTCATTATCCTCATACCTATGCTTTTACCCTTTCTTGTAAAGGTTTTACTTACTGAACTTCATCCTGAGTCCAAACAAAATGTTCCATATGGCTCACCCTTATTAAATAATTTTACCTACAAAACTTCATTTGCTCTTGATAAGTCTGCAAAAAAAAAAAAAAATCTTTTAGATGATGTGAGGAAACTGGCTAAAAGGGATGTTGATCCCATTTACCTAAAGCCAAATACAAATACAAATAGCTTTATTTTTCGTCTCTTCCCTCTCTTAGTGCTCTGTAGCTGCCTGATGCTTATGCTAGCTCATTTTTGTGGAACAGTCTTGGCAAAGGAACCAGTCACTGTCACCTTGAATCAACTCTGTACTCATTTTTCTTCTTTTCCTCCCTCACTCATTCAAGGAAATCTCTCAACTCTACTCTATAACCAAACCATCCACTTATATCCCTTTAATAATTATTTTCTAGCTATCTTCAGAAATATGGGATGGCAATCACCTGATCCATTTTAGCTGATTAAGTTAAGACTCTTCATTCTAAAAAATATACAGAGGACTCTCTTCAATTGACCCAGCTCTACTCAAGCTACTGTAGGAAGAATTAATACACCAGGTAAGAATAAGACCACAACCACAGTTTCTAGCCATATTTGAATCAAGCTTTGTTTTATTTGGATGCACCAGAGAACTGATCATTTATTGTCTCCTAAGTGGAACTGGAGAGAGAGCAATGCTGTGTCCATTTCTCAGTACCTTTCTAAGGAGTAAAATCATGAGTGCTACAATACTGAGTGAGAGAATGGGGTAGTTGGGAATTACAGAATAATCTCAGAAGAAAGAAAGAAAGAAAGAAAGAAAGAAAGAAAGAAAGAAAGAAAGAAAGAAAGAAAGAGACAGAAAAGAGAGAGAGAGAGAGAGAGAGAGAGAGAGAGAGAGAGAGAGAGAAGAGAAGAAGAAGAAGAAGAAGAAAGAAGAAGAAGAAGAAGAAGAAGAAGAAGAAGAAGAAGAAGAAGAGAGGAGAGGAGCATTGACTTCTCTCCCAAGGGTGGTTCCTCAGGTACCTTCTTGAAATTTGAGTGATGAATGTAAGAATAGGCATTTTGAGAATCAAAATGTAAGGTCCTTTACATCTAGGTTCAAGTAGGGCAAATTTGAAGTGGCAGACCAATACAGTGTCCCTGGGTTGGAATAAGTGGTGTTTTTGTCAGGGTTTCTATTACTTTGACAAAGCTCCATGACCAAAAAACAAGTTGGGAAGGAAAGGGTTTATTTGTTTTACACTTTCAGGTTATAATTCATCATTGGAGGAAGTTAGAACATGAAATCAAACAGGGGTGCAACCTAGATGAAGAACTGATGCAGAGGCCATAGACAGCTACTGCTAACTGGTTTGCTTTCCATGGCTTGCTCAACCTGCTTTCTTATAGAATGTGAGACCACCATAACAGGAATGGCACGATCTATCATGGGTTAGGCCCTCTTCATTAATCACCAATTGAGAAAAAGCCTCAAGATGGCTTTCATGGAGGCATTTCTCAACTGGGCCTCCTTTGTCTCTGATGACTCTAACTTGTGTCAAATTAACACACAATACCAGCCATTACTAAATGGTCATGAAGATCATACCTAACAGGTTAAGCAACCTAAACAAGAAGAGGAAAGTGTTATCTAAGGTTATTTGCAATCCTTTTAAGGACTCAATGATTGAAGGGCAATTTGATAACAGACCAGCCTGGGAGGTGGTTTCCTATAGGCTATTTTGTTGGCCAGAGAACTTTTCTCAGAATCTGGTATAGCAAATCTGAAAATAGCATAAGGCAACCAAGTTACAACCAGTCTCAAGAATATATTTTGTTGAAATCTCCTTTAAAGTTCTATGAATTCTTTCTACCATGTCTGAGTTCCGAGGAAGTTTCTAATTGACATGAAGAGCCTTACAGAGCAATTGACTTGGACATGAAGGATAGGCCAAGAGGTATAGGAAGCCCAAATCTGGGAAGAATTTCCATTATTAATTTATTTTCTACCACCTGTACTGTTTCTTTTCTGTATAGAAAGGCTTCTACCCAGCTCAAAATGGTGTCAATAAAGACTGGAAGATATTTTTGGACATGTTGTCCTGGCTTGACTTCAGTGAAGTCCAATTCCCCAAATTCACCACATTTCACCTTAACTCCATTGTCTTGGGGAAACATATCCTTCTTGGTATTTACCTGGGCAGAAATCAGGCATTAGTCTTGAAACTATTTGAAGTTAGTTTTTAGTGTCTAGATAGCTAGGGCAGATGAGTTCTAAGATCTTTGATGACTAGTACATAGGGCTATACAAGGTAAGTAGCCAGTTTGCCATGCGGATTCTTTGCTCAACACAATCTACCTTCCATCACAGCTTTCCTGAGCCACAAAAGAAGAATTGACTTGATATTGATTGCACTCAGGAATATCTTTGTTAAGGAAGAGTGTGGTGTTAGAAACAGCAAATAATTCTAGGATGATCTGGGAGTTGATTTCCTAAGAGCTGTTTGTTTGGTGATTTGATCTGCATGATTGTTACTTTGAGTTTGGGGACTTTTGACTTTAGTTGAACTGGCCAGTGTACCATGGCCAGTTCAGTTGGCTGTCAAGTAGGCTACAGTAACTGAACATTTTTATATTTACTTTCAATAGTCTTTCCTTCTGAGGTGAGTAAGCCACTCCGTTTATATATCTATCTGTGAAAAAAAGCTGTGCCAAAGTCATATTGGCTGCATTTATAGATACACATTTTATCTTCCTCAGCCCATTTTAAAGCCTGTGTCATAGCAATCATTTCTGCTTTCTAAGTGGATATGCCCCTGGGCAAGTTCCTGCCAAAATGATGTCCTTCTGGCCAATGTCCACTGTTGCTGCCCCCTCATATTTCCTTTCTTCTTGACAAAAGCTGCTGCTATCTATGCAGAGTTCTCCATCTCTGATGATAAAAGAATATCTGTAAAGTTGAGTTTTGAACCTTGAATGATGTCTTGAATCTCCAAACAGTCATAGACAAGCTCCTCAGTAGGATAGTGGGATTGATGGCCAAGGATTTATCAATGGTCAGTCAGTCCTTATGTAAAAGAAGGCTTTGGTACTGAGTCAGACAAGCATCTGACATTCATGGGTTTGTGGTTGCCATCAGCATGGGTTCAATATCATGTGGAACTGTTTCAATTAGAGTCTGTCCCAATGTGAACTTGTCAGCTTCTTTTACAAGAATTGTGGTGACTGTGATGACTATTTCAAAAGGGAGCCATTTAAAGTCTACATTATCCAGTCTCTTTGAGATATATGTAAGCTATTACTCTTTTCCAGAGACCCAGAGTATGAGTCAGGACTCCTGTGGCAATGACCTTTCTTTCTTGGACATAAAGATGAAAGGGCTTGGAGTCAAAAGTGAATGTTAAAGCAGGGCCTATATAAGACCATCTTTTAAGTTCTTAAAGGCCTAGTCATGTTCTGCAGTCCATTCCAAAGTGGTGTTACCTCCAGCTGTAGCAAAGTACAAGGTTTGACAGTTTTATCAAATCCAGGTATCCAAAGACAGCAATATCCAACAGCCTTCAGAAACTTCTTAACTTGTTTCTCGGTGGTTGTGGTTGGAATGTGCATTATAGCCACTATGTGTGCCAGGAACATCAATTCCCTTCTCTTGGTTTGTGTCCCAAGTAGGTAACCTGAAATGAGTAAATTTGTTACATTCTTTTTTAGCAATTGTATAGCCTAACAGATCTAGAATATTCAAAAGGTACCAGGTGGCTCTAAGAAGTCCTCTTTAGAAGGCAATAATAGATCATCCATATATTAAAGCAAGAGTATCTCAGGGTACATATGCCAAAAGAGACTTACATATTAGTATACGGTTTCATTGAAGAGATTAGAAAGTTCTTGCTCCCTTGAGACAGTCTACTCTAGGTTAGTTGTTCCAGTATCTTGAGTTCAGAACTGTCGACTCAAATACAAAAATGAGGTGACATAATTTTGGCAAAGTGATGGAGAAGAATCATTCTTTAAGTCCAATAGACTTTTTAAACTTTATGTTTTGATAGTAATAGATTGAGCAAAGTGTAGGAATCTGTAAAGGATGAGAGAATGGTTTCTATCTGTTTATTCACTTCCCTTAAATCTTGTACTGGTCTATTATTTTGAGTTCCAAGCTTTTGGATATGCAACAAAGGGGTGTTCCAGACTGACTCACAAGAATCAACTATGCCTGCTTCAAGGAGATATCTGATATGAACCCTGATCCCTTCCCTGGCTTCTGAACTAATGGACTATTTCTTGATTCAAATTTGCATAGCACTAGATATTACTTGTACAATGTTGGGGGGAGGCACATGTTTGATCAAGCCAGGAGGATTGTCCTCTGACTAAACTGTAGGAATTTCCTGGTACAACAACGTTTTACATTCTCTTTCTGAGGAATGGGTTGAATTCTGGAGGAACAAATATCTTTACTTATTGGATAGGTTATAGTGAAAGGCCTTCATAGACGTTTGCTGTTTTCCTCAGCATGGCAGTTCACTCTGATAGTCCATAAAAGTGAAAGCATGCCTTGGAGAAATCTTAGAATGTCTCAAAGTGTGTACCTCCTCAGTTGGCACTACAGCTACAGAGTCTTAGAGTAAAGGTTCAACTTTGTCATTTGTGTGGGTAGTCTAAACTTACCTGGCCATCAAGAAGATGATAATCCTACTGGGTGAAAATAAGACCCCTATCACAATTTTTGAGGCAAATTTGAAACAAGCTTGATTTTTGGTGGGTACACCAGAAACCTGGCCAGTTACTGCCGCCTAAGACAGGTTAAGTGAGAGAGAATGCTGTATCCATTTCTCAGAGCTCTTTGATGAGGTAGAGTAATCACTAATAGTCAGTGGACACTAACTTGTAAAAATCATGGTGTTCTCAAGAAAAAGGCAAGATCATGTGTTGGGACAGGTCAGGTTCCAGGAAACAGAAAATTAAAAACTGAAACTCAGCTTTTAGAGTAAATTGAACAATTCAACAAAATGGCTTTTGCCTTCAAAATGGAGTCAGGCAGGCTCCGCAGAGGAGGTTTCTCTGACAAGTATATAGTATATACTATACTATGCATATAGTAGGATGCCACTATGAGTCGTCTTATTGCTATGTTGTTTTCACACAACAGTAGTTTTTGGTTTTCACTCAAGTCTCTGGTCTACTGCATCTCAGGTTCTTAGTCACTATATCAGAATCAGGGATGGGTTCCATCTCATGAAGTGAAACTTAAATTCAATCAAATATTGATTTAGCACCAAAAGTTTTGTGCCACTATTTCACTAGCATATCTTCAGGCAGATCATCACTATATACTGAAGTTTAGCTGGGCTTGTGTTTACATTTTTATTTTGGTAGTATACAGAGTAACTTCTTTTTTTTTTTTTAATTGGAAATTTTATTTACATTTCAGATGTTCTCTCATTACCCCATTTCACCCCCTCCTCCCAGGAACTCACTATCCCTTCCCCCTCCTCTTGCCTCCACATTGGTGTACCCCCACCCACCCTCCCCCATACCTCACCTCCCCACCCTGGAATACCCCCCCATGACGTCCAGCCTTCATGGACCAAGGATCTCTTCTCCCACTTATATATAGCTCCCTTGCATATATAGCTGGAGCCATGGGTCTCTCCCTAAGCGCTCCCAGGCTGGTGGTTTAGAGCCTGGGGGCTCTGGTTGGTTGGTATTTTTGCTTTCCTCATGGTGTCGCGAATCCTTTCAACTCCTTCAGCCTCCACTCTATCTTCACCATTGGAAACCCATGATCAGTTTGATGGTTAGCTATGAGCATCTGCCTCTGAGTGTGTCAGACTCTTGCAGACTTCTAAAGAGACTGCTATATCAGGCTCCTGTCAGCATGTACATCCTGACATGCACATCAACCTCTACCTTTGGTGACTGCACATAGGATGGATATCCAGGTGGAATGGTCTGTAGACGGCCCCTCCTTCAGTTTCTGTCCTGAACTTTGTCTCTATATTTGCTCCCTTGAGTATTTTGTTACTGCTTCTAAGAAGGACTGAAGCCCCCACTCACACTTGGTCTTCATTCTTCATGAGCTTTATGTGGTCTGTGAGTTGAATCTTGGGTATTTCAAGCTTCTGGGCTAAAATCCAATGATCAGTAAGTGAATACCATGTATGTTCTTTTGTGATTGGGTTACTTCACTCAGGATGATATTTTCTAGTTCCATCCATTCACATAAGAATTTATCAAATTCATTGTTTTTAATAGTTGAGTAATATTCCATTGTATAAGTGTACCACATTTTTTGTATCCATTCCTCTGTTGAAGGGCATCTGGGTTCTTTCCAGTTTCTGGCTATTATAAATAAAGCTGCTATAAACATAGTGGAGCATATGTCCTTGTTATGTGTTAGAGCATCTTCTGGGTATATGCCCAGGAGTGGTATAGCTGGGTCCTCAGGTAGTGATATGTCCAATTTTCTGAGGAACTGCCAGACTGTTTTCCATAGTGGTTGCACCATTTTGCAATCCCACCAACAATGGAGGAGTGTTCCTCTTTCTCCACATCCTCGCCAGCATCTATTATCACCTGAGTCTTTGATTTTAGCCATTCTGATTGGTGTGAGGTGGAATCTCAGGGTTGTTTTGATTTACATTTCCCTAATGACCAAGGATGCTGAACATTTCTTTAGGTGCTTCTCAGCCATTCACATTTCCTCAGTTGAGAATTCTTTGTTTAGCTCTGTACCCCATTTTTTAATAGGGTTATTTGGTTGTATAGAGTCTAACTTCTTGAGTTCTTTGTATATATTGTATATTAGTCCTCTATCGGATGTGGGATTGATAAAGACCTTTTTCCAATCTGTTGGATGCCATTTTGTCCTATTGACGGTGTCCTTTGCCTTACAGAAGCTTTGCAATTTTATGAAGTCCCATTTGTCAATTCTTGATCTTAGAGCCTGAGCCATTGGTGTTGTGTTCAGGAACATTTCCCCTGTGCCTAGGTATTCGAGGGTCTTCTCCACTTTCTCTTCTATTAGTTTCAGTGTGTCTGGTTTTATGTGAAGGTCCTTTATCCACTTGGACTTGAGCTTTGTACAAGGAGATAAGAATGGATCAATTTGCATTCCTGTGCATGCTGTCCTCCAGTTGAACCAGCACCATTTGTTGAAAATGCTGTCCTTGTTTCACTGGATGGTTTTAGCTCCTTTGACAAAGATTAAATGACCATAGTTGTGTAGGTTCATTCCTGGGTCTTCAACTCTATTCCACTGATCTTCCTTCCTGTCTCTGTACCCATACCAGGCTGTCTTTATCACTATTGCTCTGTAGTACAGCTTGAGGTCAGGGATGGCGACTCCTCCAGAAGTTCTTTTATTGTTGAGAATGGTTTTCGCTATCCTGGGTTTTTTGTTGTTCCAAGTAAATTTGAGAATTTCTCTTTCTAGTTCTGTCAAGAATCGAGTTGGTATTTTAATGGGGATTGCATTGAATCTGTAGATTGCTTTTGGCAAGATGGCCATTTTTACTATATTAACTTCTTATTCCAAGAACCCTAGTAAGTAAGGAGTCTCTGTAGGCACCAGATTAAACTCTTAATGTTCAATGAGTTGTCTAGATGTTGTCTTTTTCAATAGGACTTTACCACCAATTTGAACAGAGCAGTAATTGAATTGGGCAGGAGGGTGGTGCTTCCGTGAGGCCCCTTTGGCTAACAATTTGATTAGATCAATTTCATTCCCTGAACTAGAAGTTTCATCTGTTGCCAGGAGATACCTAGTTTTGGCTTTGTCTCTACATTATTTGTTGATTTCATAATATATATGTATATGATTTATATGTATATGTATGTGTATGTATGTATATTATAAATTATACAAATATATATTATATATAAAATATATATTATATATATATATATATATATAATATGGAATCAACAAATAATGGAGAAATATATTGTATTTCTATCAAGAATCATCTACTGAATAGGTTCCCACATAACACCCATTAATTGACTGCTAGTTTTAAATGTCTCTCCCTGTATTTGTTCCCTTACTGTCTTTTTTATCCTTTTCTGTATTTTCTCCAGTACTTCCGTATCACATCTCTCCATAACTATATATTCTATTTCTGCTTCCAAGGGAGATCCTTCCCTCTCCACTAGTCCTTTACTCTATACCTAACCTTTGCGGCTATATTAGTTGTAGCTAGCCTATTGGAGACTTAGCAGCTACCGTTCACATGCCACTGTAATTTTCTACCTGGATCTGGGTTCCCTTACTGAGGATAATTTTTCTTGTTCCGTTCATTTAACTGCAAATTTTATGTTTTCATTTTTTTTGTTATAGCTTGGTCTACTTTTAAAGATTATTTAGTGATACTTATGTGTGCTCTTGAGTTTAGTTACTCAAGCATTTTGGATGCTGAGAGCTCTTATAAGATAGAAATATAAATATAAAATATTTTATCTATTTAGTAAGAGTTTTTTTCAACCTTATGTATTTTATTATCTTTGCATAAGCTTTTTAGATTAGCACATATTGTATTTTTCTATTTTTGACTGCATGTACATGTTTCTGATGTGATATTTAAAATATTATATCTTTAAAAAAGCCAAAAAAATTAATCTGGTCATGGTATAAATAAGAATGGTCCCTATAAGCTCATATTTTGAGAGACTTCGTCCATGTGGAGTGGCACTATTAGAAGGTGGGACTTTGGTATAGTAGATACCACCTAGTTGGAGAAAATTTGTCACTATGGGGGTGGGCTTTAAGGTCTCCTATGCTCAACCTCTGCTATTGGATCATAGAGTCTCCTTCTGCTTCCTGTAGATCAACATGTAGAACATTCAGCTCCTCTCTAGCATCATGTCTTGGCTGCATGCCACTGTTTCCTGCCATGGCGATAACAACTAAATCTCGGAAACTGTAATCAACCCCAATTAATGTTTTCCTTTATAAGAGTTGCCATGGTCATGGAGTCTTTTCGCAGCAATAAAACCACAAGTAAGACATTTTTTCTTTGGGATTTTTCAATTTCAAGCATAATAATTCTGGTATTAGTTCTCTTTCAATTAACTTGTTCAAATGTTAAAAGTGTACTGGATATGCTGGTACACATTTTTTAATTCTACCAATTTGTAGTCACTTTTTGTTGCATGAACTAGAAGTAAAATGAAAAGACATAGATCGAAAAGAAATAATGGTATGCAATGAAAGGGAATAAAGAGCTAATGATGGAGTCTCATAACTCACTAAAGAAGAAGTAGAAGCAAAAGACTGTAAAAAATTTCTATGTAAAAATACCATCCAACAATCAATAACTGTTTGACATGGTGCTCAATCTCAGCTGTAATCAGGGAAAACTAAATCAAATCACATCCAGGTGTCAATATTTACCCCTGGAATTGCTCAAGAAATATAAATATCAATCCCATGGGTAGAGAGAAAAAATGATTGTTGTCTGCTGCAGGGGAGAATGTTAATTTATATATCATGAAGGAAAGAGTGGTTAAGAGAATAAAGAATGATCTACACTGATATTACTTCTGGACTTTGCCAGGGTCAGTAAAATTATGACCAAAAGATGTGTTGTACTGTTAGTATTGTATTTGTTTACTTGGTTAGTGGTTACAAAATTTTGCTTTCTGATGAATTCTTGTTCTGTTGTTGTTCTGTCCTCTTCTTCTCCATCTCGTACTATTTTATAATTAAATATCAAGGCAGAAATGTCATGGTACTTGAACTGGAAAATTACTTGGAAGTTCATTTGTGTTAATTCCCCTTAAAAATAAAATTAAAGTATGTGATATCAGTAGAAGCTAGCAATATAAGCATTTCACATCCAACTAAGCCTTTTGTTATTATAGGCACTTAGGGCCAGCTTTGTTCTGGAATCAGTTACTAATACAGGTGTTGTTCTTCCAAGGCAGGCTGACCTGCAACTGGTATGCTTCTGATGAGGTGAAGAGAAAGCGGATTAGGGTCCTGCCTTCCTGGCTTGATTTTAGCTTCAATAAATGAATACAATTTACTGTACAATAAATTTTCTTTTCAGTTTCAAAGCGATAGATAATTAGGACTGGAATTTGCCTTGTCTGAACTGTGATCTTGATCAAGACAGTATTATATTACATTGTTCATGGAGAATATTGTCAACTGTATGTTATGAAATTTACTTTTACAAGAACTTCTAGGATAAAGATGTGAACACTTGTGTTGTTAAAGGACAAACTAAAGTGGATTTAACTGTTGTTTTAAAAACAAGATCCTCAAAGTTCTTTTTACCATTGATGACTCAGGAGCCAGGCACTGTGATGCTGGAAGAGCACCGGCTGACCTTTCTGCTCCACTGATGTCTCAGAAGAAAAACAACTCTTTCTCCTTCTTCACACTGTTTTAAATACCCTTCAACTCAAAGATGATCCTTTCTTTTTCCTGAGTTTTCTTATGTTTACTTCCTATCAACTGGCAGCTTGCTCTGTCTCTTGACCTATTGTTGACTTTATTTAGCTCTTGTTTAAACAAAGCTCTTGGGTTAAAGGTGTGTGATAGGGCTGGGACACAAGGCAAGATTTTTTTCAGTACACAATCTTGGGTCACAATGTGATCAATATCCCATAACATTTAACTTCTGATTATTCTAACATATGGGTCAGTGGCAGCCTTCACTCTTTAAAACAAAAGAAGATCTTGCATGAGGCAGCAGTAGAATGAGTTTGTAAGGACTGACTAAAGAAACTTAACTACCTTGTGATTTACCCATACATAGGACAGATCCCACACTGACATGAGTTTTCCTGAAATGGTCACACATTCAACTGCCAGTCTCCTCCAGAAATTTTCTCAAAGATGTATTTGGAATTAACTTGATCAAAAATTTAGAATTAACTTGATCAAAATTGAGCCAGACCAATTGAAACCTACAATTAACAATCACATTTTATTTCACCAAAAAAGAAACCCAATTTACATCCCCTTCTGTTTCTTGCTGTTGAACTAGAAATAAACATTATCACTCTGTATTTCATCTAGTCCTCTCTCTTCTGTGTAATTCACATCTACTTTAGCTTATCTATCTAGCTCATTCCTTTTCATAAATGTATAATAGTCTATATTATAATTAATTATCCATATTAAAGTGATGTGAGTCTAATATTTTTCTAATGTGAATAACTATATTGAAGAATGTTGCTGAGTATCTTCTTATTTATGCATATTTTCTACACATAAATGTACTGCAAGGCATAAATCCTGTACTGGGAATTTTACACATAGCCTGGAGACGCCCTTGAATCAATAAGCAATGACACACTGTTTTTTAAAAGTGGATGCAGTGATTTAATTTATTCTCCCAACAGCAGTACAATGGGTTTCTGGTTTTCTGAATCTTCTCCCTCATTGATATTGTCTGGTGCTAATATATTCACCACTCTGAGGGTTATGGTGGTATTTATGGTTTTACTTTGTAAATCTGTGATTAATGTGATATTTATATGCTCATTAATCATTATAATTTCATTCTTGTGAAGTGCCTATTAGTCTTTTTTTATGTGGGGTATGCAAACCTTGTATACTGATTTGTAGAAATTCCCATTACATGTGTATGTCATTACCTATATACATTGCAGATCTAGCCCCCAATAAATATATTATTTTGCCTTTACTTTTATTGTTTTAATTCAGCAATTCTTTATTGGTTTTACTGTTTCTGTATTTTTTTTTTAATTATTTGTCTTTTTAAAAATGTTTCAAAGACAAGACAAGTCAGGTGATACAAAGCCATCACCCCAGCCACACAGAGAGCTGATGTATGGAGATTAACAGATCAAGGCCTATCTGAATCACAGAGAGGGTTTGAGGCCTACATGGAGAGTTTAGTGAGCTAGCGAGAGAACTTAGTGACATATTCTAAAGTAAAAAGCAAAAAGATGCAAACAAAAAGTAAAAAGACAGTTGGGGATACAGCTCAGCAATAGAGCTCCTGCCTGATCAAGAATAAGTTCTAGGTTCAATCTTCAGTATGGTATTTAAAAAGAAGATAGAAAAAAAGCATGTAAATAAAATATAATTCATTAAATTGTCAAGAATATATCACTATATATTTCTCTTAAAACACTTTTTAATGACTTCTTCCAGTAGTGTTATTTTAATATAATTTGTTCTTACTAGCAAGCATAGCATAATACCTTAGAAACTATGTGTTCAGTGTTGTGGTGGGGCAAAATAAAAGTAGATCTTAAGACTTTAGAGATAAAAACATGTGGGTGATCTCTCAGATTCTCTTTGCTTCATGGATATCCACCCAGAACTAACAAATCCATACACACAGTCACATATGTAGGCCATGCTGGACACAGCTTAACTCCCCTTCTGTGTTCCGATAAAGGAGTAAGAATGGCCTTAACTGCAAAAGTCTCTATTCAGCTAAATGCCATATGAATAACTTCCATATGGTAGTCTAGCATGGAAGGATTGGCTACAGCTTTCTTTCTGCAGCACTGCAATCTGGATGGCCAGAGACTGAAAGGGATCTGAACTCCCTTTCTGGTGAATCTGCTGGACCATGGGCCCAGGCAGCAGTAAAACAACAAGACAGCTGGAATTTCACCTTGCAAGAAATGGGTCAGGACTTTGTCCTGCTTGAATTTGACAACCCCCGTAGGTCTCTACATGGAGCTTGTACATATCACAGAATAGCCACTACTAATGTGTATACTCACACATGTGAGTACACACACACACACACATACACACATTTTATCATAAACACTTATATACAAACACAAACACACATTCACAGAAACTTAAGCACACATAGTTTTAACATAAACACTCTTTAATACAGAGAAAACACCCATGTTGGCATCACCTACCCATACACATTCACAACCTCACACTCTTCTACACTTCCCACTCCTCTATATACATACAAGTGTACCAAGGCAAAGACTCTGTGATGCAGTTCACAACATTTTTATTCTCCATACTCAGATTTTTATTCAAAAGATTTTAACCTATCTGTACAGGAATAACAGGTCTGGTTACATCTTATTTTTAAAATCATAAGAAATTCATATTTTCAACCTCACATGAAGCTGCTATGCCAAGTTTCCTTGTTCCCATTCACGTCCCACTCCTGGTTATCACGATGTTCATATACTTGAGCCTTGCTGATTATTTTCTTTCTTGGTTGCAGTGAACCACTTTAATTTTCCTGAAGCGAAATAAACTTTTTCACTTTGATGCCTTTGTTTGAACATCTACTCAGCTGCCTGACCCTCTTTAGCAAAGATCAACACAGTTCCTATTACTTTAATATTTACTTTCTGTTATTTCTCTTAAACAGTGTAGCTAACTTCTACTTGATGATGTGTGCTTGAAGCTTTGGAAATATATATCAAATTAAGTACAATGCCCTAAAATATATAAGATCCTGGTTGCATTTTATTTCATATATACTATATAAGAAGATTTTATAAACTTTTTATTTTCTTTATTGGAAATAAAATTTTCATACAACGTATTTTGATTGTTATCTCTTATTCTACTATTCCTAAGTATTCCTACCTCGCCACCTCCCATTTAAGTGTACACTCTTTCTGTCTCTCCTTAGAAAACCAATAGGCATCTAAGGAATAATAATAATAAATGCAATATAAACAAACCAGAAAAGGACAAAACCAATAAACAGAAGAAAAAGAGCAAAAAAAGGACAGAAGCACATATACACAGAAACATGCATGATTCCCAGATACAGGAATATCATGAGAGCAGAAAACCAGATGTCAGAAGGAAGAGGAGGAGGAGAAGAGAGGAAAAGGATGAGGAGGAGGAGAGAGGAGGAGGAGGAGGAGGAGGAGGAAGAGAGAAGGAAACACAACCTCCAAAGATGCCTTCAGTCTGTTTTCTGTTTTGCCTTACTACTGAGCATGGGGCAATTGGTTAAGAGTGGTTTATTGTCCCAGTATACTCCCTTGGAGAAAAAAAACAAACTTATTTCCTATAGTTATTGGCTGTGGATAGCTTTTGGATAAGGGTTGTATCTGAGTGTCCAATTTTCCTTTTATCTCTAGGATCTCATCTGGTGCAGACTCATGCAGACACTGTGGATACTGCCTCAGTCTTTGTGAGTTCATATGTGTGTCAGCTCCATTGGGTCTAAAAGACTTTGATTCTATTGGTGTCCTTTATCCTTTCTGGCTCCTAAAATCTTTCCATCTCCTCTTCCACAGAATTCATCAAATCCTGGAAGGAGTTATTTGGTGGACATATCCCATTTATGGGTGAGTATTCCATGGTCTCTCATACTTTGTATGGTTTAGGGTCTCTGTACTTTCCATCTTCAGCAGGAATGAGCTTCTCTGATGATAGCTGAGCAAGACACTGACCTATGAGTCTAGTAGAATGTCTAGGAGTCATCTAACTGCGGTGTTCTTTTAACAGGACAGTAGTATTTGGTGTTTCCCTACATTCCTGGTCTATCTAGTTTCAGATTTTGACCACCCTGCAATGTTGAATACGAGATCTATCTCTAGAGTCAGCCTTATATAAAATCAGATACTGGTTGGTTACTTTCACAAATTATGTGTCACTGTTACACCAGTTTCTTGTAGCTAGGTTATCATTGTAGATAGAAGGATCTGTAACTTGTTGATGTTTTACATTCTCATTTGATATCATGAGAGCATCTTGCAGTACTGTGAACATCATTTCATAGGGGTGAAGGTTTTAGGTATGTTCCAGCTTGACGTCATCATGTTAAATGAGTTGTACAGGTAATGTCTTCAGCAATGGGGCCATATCATCAGTTTGTGGAGAGCAGCCTTTACAATAGCCTGGGTTGTTTGTATGATGTTTCCATGACACCACTTTGGCTAACATCTTGATTGATCTCTCTCTCTCTCTCTCTCTCTCTCTCTCTCTCTCTCTCTCTCTGATATATATTATATATATATAATATATATATATATATATTATATATTTTTTTTTGTTTGTTTTCACATGACTCCTGAAATTACCCATAGTTGGCAGGGTTTCCTCCCTTGCTGCCCTCTTAACTCCTCCTTCCTGTTTGATCCTCTTGGTCAGTCAACACTCCTCATAAATCCATATCCATTCAATTTTCATTTCCTAGGAAGATCCATACCTCCTCTATTTCCTTAGTCTCTACTTAATCTTTGGATTATGCAGATTATTAACACTTTAAAAAATAATAATCTTTTATTTTTATTATTGTTATTTTATTATTAGAGTCACATTAAGTAAGTTTATACCATATTTGTCTTTCTGTGTCTCTGTTTCCTCAGTCAGGGTAACTTTTTTTTCTAGTTCATCCATTTACCAGCGTATTTCCAGTTGCAATTTTTAGCAACTGAATAATATTCCATTGTGGAAATGTACCATAAAACCTTTATCCATCATCCCTTGAGAGAAGTCTAGGCTGCTTCCAATTTCCGATTATTATGAACAGAACAACCATGACATTGTTTGAACAAGCGTTTCTGTAGTAGGATGGTTTTATCCCAAAAGTAGTACAGCTGGATTTTGAGTTAAATTGAATCCCTGCTTCCTACAGAACTGGAACAGTGATTTCCATAGTTGCTGTAAAAGTTTTATTCCTATCAGAAATAGAAGAATGTTCCCTTACTGCACATCCTTGCCAGCTATGAGTTATCATTGGTTTTACAGATCTTGACCATTTCTGTCAAAAGATACAACATCAAAGTAGTTTTGATTTGCATTTCCATATGGTTAACTTACCTAAAAGTTAGAGGACAATCCTAGACTCATATTCTACTTCCCTAACTCAATACCATCATGTGGATATCTAAAATCTTTATAAGCCATATAAGCTATAGTAGGCACAGCAATGCTAATAATACAATTTCTAATAGCAAAATAATATATATATGCTAATGATAAATCCCTTATGGACCAAGTGGGCACATAAGATTCAATAGTTTCAAACAAAAAAAAAATAGGAAATTATGGAGGAGTATCATGTCTCATGGAATCTTAAAAAAAAAAAGACAATAGTTTTTTTTTAGTCACTAGTGCCTAAACTATAATCATTGCTATTAAAATAAATCAAAACAATACTCCATTTGGACTTCATAATAATTGAGATAGAACTAACCCAAAAACTTTTCTTATATGAGTACAAAGATAGGATATTTTGAGGAAAAGAAGGGCACTAAAGGTTTACTCAAATGCTCCTCTATCAAAGGCAGAAATATTCAGTATTTACAAACATCAGGTTAGGATGGATAGAGGATTACCCCTTATAAAGGAAAGAATCATACTACCAAGCATGAAAAAACTCAAGAAAGTAGCCTCTAGTTCAGCAACTGGTTCTTAACCTGTGGGTTGCAACACTTTGGGGGTTTGAAAGACACTTCTTCCACAGAGGTCACATAAGGCCATCAGAAAACATAGATATTTACATTACAATTCATAACATTAGCAACATTATAGTTGTGACTGTAGCAACAAAATAATTATATGGTTGGATTACTAAAACATAAAGACTGTATTAAAGGATCACAGCATTAGGAAGTTTGAGAATAAAACCTCTCCCTTCTGAGCCTCCACAGTTTCATAGCTTCTTCAATACAAGGGCCACTAATCCTTGTAGGTCATCAAAACAAAGAAATCTTTTCCCACATGAAACCAAACCAAACCAAACCAACAACAACAACCAAAATCAAAACCAAAACCAAAACAAAACCAAACCAAACCAAAACAAAAAACAAAACAAACAAAATAAACCAAAACAAAAAACCCAACAAAACAAAAAACCAAAAAAACAAAACCAGAAACAAAAACAAAAACAAAATAAATGAAAATAAACCCAAAGCAATCAAACAAACAAAACCTATGCGTTGATTTTGAAATTCAAAGATAAGTCTCTTTTATATGTCTGTATTTGTAACTTTATAAATGTGTCTACAATCATTTTTTTTTTCTGGTGCTATTGCCATAACATATATTCAATTATTATGAATTTGCATGGTTTTCTTTTGATCTCGTATATTGGTTCCTTCTTACAAATGTTATATTGTGTTTTGTCACACTCTTAATATACAGCCACCAGAATGGTTTTGTTTGGCTGTTTTTTCAGTCAAGAGAGCTCACTCCCCACAGGAACCTGTTACATAAGTGTAGATCACCTGAAGTTATGGTCATGGCTTTTCAGGTTTTTGCATTTAAGGGATGTTTGGATGATATAATCATGAAAAGAGTATTATTACTGATGTATTTCCATCTATTTTGTAAGAATAGCTTGAGAAGCACTCAGAGTTATTAACCCAGACAGTATTATAGGATAATGGGTATTTAAAAATAATTTGTGAAATGAATAATACTGAGAGACAATGTTCTGCATAAAGTAAACTCTGAGGCATGTTTTATTAGTCTTTATTTTCATTAAAATATGACTATATCATTTCTTCTCTTCCTCTAATACATCTCAAACCCATGGATTCATTTTATGTAATATTATTACATAAATATGTATAATATATAATGTGCTAAATCCATTTACTGATGCATGTTTGTACATGATTTTGGGTCTCACCACATGGTATGATATACAATTAAGAGACTCATCTTTATGGACGACTATTTCTCTCACTTTCTTAGTGGGCATTAATTGCATGTAGTTCTTTTTTCTGAGAGGTAGGTCCTCATCAGATTTCTCTCCTTCCATATTAACATGATGATTGGTGATATCGTTATTCAGTTCTTATTTAGGAACCCATGTTGAAGTCTCATGGATTTAGCTTCCCTGTGAATCTTCCCAGAACCCTAGCTCTTAAAAGGCTTTGGTATATTTTGTGATTTTCTCTGATCATTAAGTATAGGAGCTGTGCTGTAAATGTACCTGTTGGTGTTGAATATCCCACAATCAGTTGTTCATCCTATATTGATCAGTTATAGTTTCCAGTGATTGTCTCTGCTACAAAGAGAAGTCAGAATGTTAGTATGTTAATTCTCTTGCCTTTTTTCTTTCCAAACCAAAAATATAATATGAAATATTGATAGAAAAAATAGATGATAGAGAGATGATAGATAGATAGATAGACAGACAGAGAGAAGAGAGAGACAGACAGACAGACAGATAGATAGATTAGATAGATAGATAGATAGATAGATGATAGATTATAAGTCTAGAGAAACAGGCAAACTACAAGGAAATTGCATTCTATGCTTAACTACACTTATCTTATGGAAACTTAGTTCATAATTCACTCAAGAGAAGATTGAATTCTCTTGAATGAGTGAGAAAATATAAGATTAAATGTATAGGTATTTGAACCGAAAATGCTTATTGTTACGCTACCTGGTAGATACCTACAAGGGTCACTTTTTTCCACGCTGTTCTCTAGATAAGTGTGGATCAGCTCTCTTTTAAGAACTGAGTTTTTTAATGTAAACCTACTATGAAGTCCAAGGGATGTTTGTGCTGTGCATCACTTTCTAGCAACTCACAGTCCATAAGGCCTGGCTTTGGTAAAGCTCATAGCTGCTCACTCAGGCACAAACCTTGTGCTTTCCTGTGCTTTTGAAGTTAACCACTGGACATTTCTTTTCACATGGAAACATTATCTCATATGAAAATGAGATTGAGTGAGCCACCTCAAGAACATATATTGTGCTTAATATGAATGAATTCGGCCACACAATGCAGTATATTGATTTCAGTTCCTAGTGTCAGCAGAAGCAGATAGATAATGTTTCATTTCAGTATTCATTGCAGCCTGTCATAGAGAATGAAGTTTATCTCCTTACAGTTTGTAAATCCACGTCTGCTTTCATAGTTGATGTGTGTAGTCTGGTGAAAGCAGTCTCAGGGCAGGAAGACCTATCTCAGAGACCATGTCTCTCCAGAGTTAATAACAACACTATCTCTTATCAGGAAGTATAGCTTCTCTGGTTAGTGTTTCATTATGAATTTTTATTGTAACTGTAAAAATATGTGTAATGTGTAGATAATACAATTTCTACAACATTTACCAGATAATCATTTCCATCTTGTTTTAAATTTTTAATTAATATTAAAAGTAATTTTTTATTTATTTATTGCTCTAGCTATGACTTCCAGTACTATATTGAATAGGTACTATATTGAATAGCCTTGTCTAGTCCCTGATTTTAGTGGGATTGCTTCAAGTTTCACTCCATTTAGTTTGATGTTGGCTACTGGCTTGTTGTATATTGCTTTTACTATGTTTAGGTATGGGCCTTGAATTCCTGATCTTTCCAAGACTTTTACCATGAAAGGGGTGTTAAATTTTGTCAAATGCTTTTTCAGCATCTAATGAAATGATTGTTTTTTTTTTCTTTTAGCTCATTTATACAGTGGATTACATTGACGGATTCCATATATTGATCCATCCCTGTATCCCTGGGATGAAGCTACTTGACCATGATGGATGATCATTTTGATGTGTTCTTGGATTCGGATTGCAACAATTTTATTGAATATTTTGCATCAATATTCATAAGTGAGATTGATCTGAAGTTTTCTTTCTTTGCTATGTCTTTGTGTGGTTTAGAGACGAGAAAAATTTTGACTTTATAGAATGAATTGGGTAGTATTCCTTCTGTTTCTATTTTGTGAAATATTTTGAAGAGTATTGGTATTAGGTCTTATTTGATGGTCTGATAGAATTCTGCATGAAACCTAGCTGGTCCTGTGCATTTCTGATTTGGAGTCTTTAATGATTGCTTCTTTTCTTTAGGGTTTATGGGACTGTTTGGATGGTTTATCTGATTCTGATTTAAAAATGTTACCTGTTATCTGTCTAGAAAATTGTCCATTTAATCCAGATTTTCCAGTTTTGTTGTGTATAGGCTTTTTTAGTAGTATCTGATGATTTATTGAATTTCCTTGTATTCTGTTATGTCTTACTTCTTATGTATGATTTGGTTAATTTGGATATTGTCTCTGTGCCTTCTGGTTAGTCAGGCTAAGCGTTTATCTATCTTGATTTTTTCAGAAACATAGCTTATGGTTTTCTTGATTCTTTGTGTAGTTCTATTTTGTTTCTACTTGGTTGATTGCAGTTCTGAGTTTGATTCTTTCCTGTAGTCTACTCTTTTTGAGTGTATTTGCTTCTTTTGTTCTAGAGCTTTCAGATGTGTTGTCAAGCTGCTAGTGTATGTTCTCTTCAGTTACTTTTTGGAGGTACTCAGAGCTATGAGATTTCCTTTTAGCTCTGCTTGTACTGTGTTCCATAAGTTTAGATATGTTATGCCTTCATTTTCATTAAATTCTAAAAAGTCCTTAATTTCTTTCAATATTTTTCCTTGACCAATTTATCATTGGGTAGAGCATTGTTCAGCTTCTATGTTTATGTGGGGTTTCTGATGTTTTTCTTGCTATTGCCTTAGTCCATGATGATCTAATAAGACGGGATTATTTCAATCTTCTTGTACCTATTGAGGCCTGTCTTGTGACTGATTACATATTCAGTTTTGGAGAAGGTACCATGAGGTGCTGAGAAAAAGGTATATTATTTTATTTTAAGGATGAAATGTTCTATAGATATCTGTTAAATCCATTTGGACCATAAATTCTGTTAGCTTCACTGTGTCTCTGTTTAGTTTCTGTTTCCATGATCTGTCCATTGAGTGGTGTGTTGAAATCTTCCACTATTATTGTGTGAGGTGTAATATGTGCTTTGATCTGCAGTAAAGTTTCTTTTATGAATGTGGGTGCCCTTGCATTTGGAACATAGATCTTCAGAATTGAGAGTTCATGTTGGTAGATTTTTTATTTGTTGAGTATGAAGTGTCTTTCCTTATCTTTTTTTGATAATACTTGGATGAAAGTCGATTTTATTTGATATTAGAATAGATACTCCAGCTTGTTTCTTGGAACCATTTGCTTGGAATTTTTTTCAGCCTTTTACTTTGAGGTAGTGTATGTCATTGTCACTGAGGTCCTATATAGAGCAAAATCCTGGGTCCTATCCATTCTGTTATTCTGTGACTTTTTATTGTGGAATTAAATCCATTGGTGTTAAGAGATATTAAGGAAAAGTGATTGTTGCTTCCTGTTATTTTTGTCAATAAAGTTGGAATTATGTTTGTGTGCCTATCTTCTTTGTGGTTTGTTGAAAGATCATTACTTTCTTGCTTTCTCTAGGTATAGTTTCCCTCCTTGTGTTGGAATTTTGCATTTGTCAAACTAGATTTCTGGAAAGAGATGGTTTAGTTATGAAATATCTTGATTTTCATGTTAATTGAGAGTTTTTCTGGTTATAGTAGCTTAGACTGACATTTGTGTTCTCTTAGGGTCTGTATGACATCTGCCCATTATCTTCTGGCTTTTAGAGTCTCTGGTGAGAAGTTTGGTGTAATTCTTATAAGTCTGCCTTTATATGTTACTTGACTTTTTTCCCTTACAACTTATAATATTCTTTCATTTTTTGTGTGTGCATTTGATGTGTTGGTTATTATGTGACAGAAGGAGTTTCTTTTGTGGTCCATTGTATTTGAGGTTCTATAGGTTTCTTATATGTTCATGGCCACCTCTTTGGTTAGGGAAATTTTCTTCTATAATTTTGTTGAAGATATTCACTAGCCCTTTAATTTGGGAATCTTCACTTCCTTCTGTACCTATTAGCCTTAGGTTTTGTCTTCTCATTGTGCCCTGGATTTTCTGGATGCCATGGGTTATGAGTCTCTCTCTCTCTCTCTCTCTCTCTCCTCTCTCTCTCCTTCTTTCTTTCTTTCTTTCTTTCTTCTTTCTTTCTTTCTTTCTTTCTTTCTTCTTATTGGATACTTTTTATTTACATTTCACATGTTATCCCTTTTCCTGGTTTGTCCCTCCCAACCCTTGATCGTTGCCCCTCCCCTTCTTCTATGAGGTGTTCCCCATCCACCCACCCACTTCTGCCTCTCTGCCCTTGAATTCCCCTACACTGGGACATTGAGCCTTCACAGGACCAAGGGCTTCTCCTCACATTAATTCCCAACAAGGCCACGCTCTGCTACATATGGAGCTGGAGCCATGGGTTCCTCCATGTGTACTCCTTGATTGGTGGTTTAGTCCCTGGGATCTGGGGGGGGGGCATCTGGTTGGTTAATATTATTGTTCTTTCTATTTGTTGGAAACCTCTTCAGCTCCTTCATTCCTTCATCTTACTCCTCCATTGGGTACCCCTTTGAGGACCCCATGCTTAATACAATGGTTGGCCGTGAGCATCCACCTCTGTGTTTGTCAGGCTCTGGCAGGGTCTCTCAGGAGGCAGCTATCTCAGACTCCTGTCAGCATGCACTTCTTGGTATCCACAAAAGTGTTTGGGTTTGGTGACTGTATATGGGATAGATTTCCAGGTTCAGTAGTCTTTGTATGACCTTTCCTTCAGTCTTTGCTCCACACTTTGTCTCTGTATTTGCTCTCATGAGTATTTTGTTTGGGTTAGGAGCATTCCATTTTTCATTTTCTTTGACTGTTGTGTTAATGTTTTCTATGGCATCTTCTGTCCCTGATAGTCTCTCCTCTGTATTTTTATTATGTTGGTGATGCTTGCATCTATGACTCCTGATCTCTTTTCTAGGCTTTCTGTCTCCAGAGTTGTCTCCCTTTGTGATTTCTTTATTGCTTCTATTCCATTTTTCAATCCTGGAAGGTTTTGTTCAATTCTTTCACTTGTTTAGTGGTGTTTCCATCTAATTCTTTAAGGGATTTTGTATTTCCTCTTTAAGTGCTTTTACTTGTTTACATGTGTTCTCCTCTATTTCTTTAAAGGACTTATTTATGTTCTTATTAAAGTCCTCTATCATCATCATGAAATGTGATTTTTAAATCAAATCTTGCTTTTCCAGTTTGTTGGGGTATTGGGGACTTGCCATGTTGGGAGAACTGGGTTCTGATGATGGCAAGGAGCTTTAGTTTCTGTTCCTTAGGTTCTTGCGCTTGTCTCTTGCTATCTGGTTTATCTCTGGTGTTAGTTGATCTTGCTTTCTCTGCTTGTCCCTCCTGTGTGCCTATGAGCCTGTGATCTTAGGTGTGTCATCATTCCTGGGGAGACCAGCTCTCTCATGTTTGGATTTGGGATGGAGGTCTGTGGGACAAGCTTAGCTCTGGGTCACAGATGGAGTCTTGTAGGATCCTATCCCCAGCTGCTCTGCTGTTCCTGTGCCATGTGCACTCCTGGCAGGTCCCTCTTTGGACAGTTATTGGAGTGAAAGTGGTGATCTCTCCTCTGGACTTAGGAGTGAGAGCACTTCTGGAAGACCAGCTCACTTCTTTAGGTGCAGATGGCTTTGGGACAGATTTGCTCTGTGGTGCAGATCCCAACTGCTTTTCTTAATCGTGCTAGTAATTAGAATACTCACTTAAATAAAACTTATCTAGAAAACCCCTTGTTTTAGTCATTTTTCCGTGGACAGCTTTACATTTCCTACTATCCACTGTTAACTGATGTGAGTGTATTTGATTGAGAATGGTTCTAATGTCACAGGATATTTGATGGTGATTTGTGAACAACTTTACTGCCATGTCCTGTGTAACTACTTCCAATACCTCTGATGTTTGGAGCCACTGTTGGCTTGTCTAACAGCCCTATTCTTCAGGTGTTCCTAAGAGAATCAGTAGATATTGTGTCTCAGGCTTCAGTCTTAGTATAGAGCCTTCTGAAGATTACTTGATTTTCTTATATTTGTTTTATTCAAATAATGTCAATAAAATATGTCCTGGCTTTTTACACATTGTTCAAGTTCCTGATGAATATTATACCTGCCTTTAAGAAGTGTTCTCAACCAGTGGGTCACAAATACTTTTGGGGTCACATATTAGATATGCTATATATGAGGTACTAACATTACAATTTATAACAGAAGCAAAATTGTGGTTATGAAGTAGCAATAAAAATGTTTTTTTGGTTAGGAGGTACCACACAAGAGGAACACTATTAGAGGTTTGTAGTATTAAGAAGGTTGAGAACCACTGCTATAAAGTAAAGACACAAAGCATACATTTATTTGTTGAATAGTGAACAGTCTTTCACTTCAGTCTTTATTGTTCCAAGACTATCTTCTGATTTTCTCTCCGTGCCTTTTTTCCCCAATAGTTTTGCCAGATCAATAGTTTTTCATACAAAATAACTGCTCATTTTGTGAGTATATTTATTATGACTAGACTCATTGTAGAATAGCACTATCTATAAATTTAAGAAAGAAGTTGAATGTGTTCTGACAAAAAAAGAAAAATTCATAGGTAATTTTTACTAATATGAGAAAATCAGAAGAACTATCAAATACAGTCCTACACCAGTTCCAGCCACTGGCCATGTTCAGTCATAGCTCCCTTTCTGGCATCTACCCATAGTAACTTGTAACTTCACACCTGTCGTTGCTCATTACACAGATGTTTCCTTATCAAAGCTTCCCAGATCCATATCAGCCTGATGAAAACTAATGCTAACAGTGTCTGTGCTTAGGATCCTCAGTCTCTATTCTGATTAAAAACTATTGGCCACTGTGAAATCAGTTTTTTGTTCCTTGGCTTTCTTCTGTTAATTTGTCATTATCTTTTCACCTTTTCTTCATGTTTTGTAGTTGTCTGTGCTGCTGTTGTTGTTGTGTGTACTTCTCAAGGTTTTGACAGTTGAATGTATTTCTGTGTGGACTTACTACTTGGGTTATTTACTCCACAATTAAGTTTCAGTTGTGATATGTATTTGTGTAACTCAAAAATATTTGTCATTGTCTAAGGATTTTGTCTGTGTTCTGGGAAAGTGCATCTAGATATTAATCTTCAATCTCCTCTTAACTGGCCAAAAATCTGGTGTTCTTTGAAGTCAACATGACATTCCTCTTTTGAACTTCACCAGTCATTCTGGCTCCTTTCTAAGGGTTGCCTTTCAAAGCAAAGTTCACCTCACCACCCAAGTACTGTTCATAACTGAAATTCTCCATTGTCTCCTCATAGCCAATCAGATGGAAGAAAAGCAAGGGAAATATGTTGATTTCACTTCAATATATTAATTTTTAATTTGACAAATAAAATGTTCCTATTTAGCATGTATAAAACACTATCTTATGCCTGCCTATATTGTAGAATGTCTTTATCAAAGTAATGATCATAGTTTATCTCTCTTTTTTTTGTAGACAGAACACTGTTATTTACTATAGATATTCTGGTATACAGTAGATCTTTCACATTTAATCTCCTTATTGAACTGAGATGTTGTACATTTACACCAGGGGCTTTATATTTCAATCCCCACCCTTGGTCTTCATTCTGTTTTTCATGTCATCATTTAGAGATTCCACATGTAAGTGAAATTCTGTGGTGTTCATTTGTCTGTGGCATGTCTGTTTACTGTTGTAGATGAGAAATTCTCTGTATTTAGAACATACACAATGTTGTCTATGCTCAACCACGGACAGTTAGCAATATTCCTATTTGTAATGAATACATGGGTACTTTTACTAGACTGCCTTTACTTTGCTAGTAAAAAGGCTATTTTGAACAATGAGAATATTGAACTAGCACCAACTAGCATTGTTTTAAAAACTTAGCCAGTGATTTTAGAAACCTAAATTTCAAAACCCGAACTGCATTCTGATTCTAATTAGTAGCTGTCCTCAGCATGTCAAAAAGGGGTTGTATGATATAGAAGCTGCAACCTGCCTTGGGTCTTAAGCCTTCTTCCCAAGTACCCAGACCCACGACTAAGCATGTATCCTTACCATATGAAGATATCCCATATAGACTCTTTGAAGTAATACCTTCCATATAAGGTCTTTTCCATGATGCTTGCCCTCTATTTGTCTCAACTCTGCATTTGCACTTTAGACCACAAAAACTTTAATTCACAAGAACTACTTTATCCTGTTTCAGAGACACCAGCTAGCTCATTGCAGACTGTTGAAAAGCACAGAATCCTTATTTGGTGTTAAGTTTTTAACTTCATTGAAACTTCCCAAACACTTTACTTAGAAACAAGTACACAATTACAGAATATTAATCATAAAATGAATGACAGGCAGATTATTTTTTAACACCATGAAAAAACATAATAAATGTAAACATTTTATTATTTATGTATATAGAATGTTTGTGAAACATTGGGAAAATGTGCTGCATAACTCAAAGCTTTTGAGTGCATTTCTTAAGAATAAATACATTCTCTTACATAACCACAGTATAGTGACCAGTGCCAGTGTCTTTAGCATTGATCTAGGACTGCTTCTAATTTAGCAACTGTGACAGCCATTTTTTACAATTTAATTTCCCTTTAGAACAGAATCACTTTAGGATCCAACATCACTTTGGTTGTCAGGTACTTTTAATATCCTCTACAGAAATCTGCATTTCATTTCTCTTTCTTTCTTTACCTCTCTGCTACTCACCTTTTCCCTTTTCCTGTCTTTTTGTCTCCCTTCCCTTTCTTTTCCATCCATTTCACTTTTCTTCTTTGACTTCCTTTCATTTTCTTTGTTTTTCCTATCTTTTTCCTTACTCCCTCCTTATCTTCCTCCCTTTCCTTTATTTTTCTTATTATTAATGACAATGAAAATTTCAAAAATAGAGCTATCCAGTTTTCAATGAGCATGTCTTATATTAAACTGTCCACTATCCTAATTAAACTATTGCATTTAAAACTTAACATTTCAGTGTAATAAGAATGTTTAGCATTAAGCCTTCTCTTCAATACATGATCTGTGGCTATTAATGGTTTGCTTAGTTATAGTTGCTTCAAGCCCTCCATCAGTAGCTTTCAACTTTATTCCCATCCGAAGGCAATTAAATCACTATTCCACAGGCTGCAAATGTGTGTGGATTAATAAAAAAATGTCTTATAAGCAGAATGATAGAAATTTGTTATGTACTTGACTGAATTCACTCTGAAGGATGTCCTCAAGATCTACCCATGATATTGTACATTGTAAGACTTCCTCTTTTAAGGCAGAAAGGTGATATACATTGTGTGTAAACCTATATTTTCTTTTAGAGTCCATATGTTAGCTATTGTGAACAGTGCGCAACAAATATAGCAGTAAGAATGTCTCCTCAAATTACTGATTTCTGTTCTTTTAAAATTTAGTAATAAATACGTGTGTAGTGTATGTGTGTGTGTGTGTGTGTGTGTGTGTGTGTGTGTGTGTGGTTTCCCTCTCCCTTGTCTTACCTTCGTCTACTCCTTGATCTTTCTCCCTCACTCCATCTGAAATTGATGGGCAATTTTTCTAATTATAATTTTAGCTACACACCCACACATATATTACTTAATTAATATATAAACAAAACCTGATGAGACCATTTAGCAGTGTGTGTGGTCTATAGTATGGGGATGTGGAGGTATAGGTTTGTGTGTTAAGGGCTGACCACTTGGTTTTGGATAACCAATAATTGGACTCATCTTTTGAAAACTAATTTTCTCTATCTCTGCAGTCATTACCTATAGCTCTTCATCTAAGGGTAGAGCCTTGTGAGATTTTCCCCATACATTTTACCATGTCTACTGGTGTTCACATTATTCATATCTGTTCAAGTAACCATAAGGTTTCATAGGTACAGCTTCCCTGCTTATAGAAAAGACACAATCTTGCAGCAGATATTCTTGTCTCATGGTTCTTAAAAGCTTTCAACCACTATTCTGCAGTGTTACCTAAGACTTTGCTATATGGCTAGATACCCACTTCAGTGTTGATTGCTCTCTGCACTTTGAAAACTTGTGGCTTTTCTAGTGGTTTTCCATGTGCTGCAAAAAAGCTTATATTGAGCATTGAGAACTATAATTACATTTGGATATAAAAACAAGTATTTAGAATGCAGCTTGCTATTGAAAAGAGTTAAAGTCCAATCAGTTCTAGTTACTGGTTACACCTAAGATATAAGTGTAACTATTTGCACTTTTAGGGGTATCCTGCCATGTTACTTACTGTTGATGCATTGGCAGAAAAATATGATAGGAATATTTATTGGTTTTTGTCCCTTGGCAGCTTGCTTATTACCATTGGTATCCTCAGACACATAAAATGCAGCATAAGAATAAAAATTATAACTCCAGGTGTCTTCATTAAGAAATCAGATTAACCACAAGCAAATAGCTTAATGATGCACCTGAACTAAGAAAAACAAGATTAAACAAAACGCAAATATCTGGTATATGGAAAAATTAAAACCCATGATAAAAATCAAGAGAATAGAAACATCAAACAATCCAAATACATGCATGAAACAAAAATTCAATGAATCTCTCATACTTTTATATTTCTGAGTTTTCTTTATGTTCAATTTGATTATCTACTTTTATCATTTTGTTTCTGACAGATATAACAGAACTCTCTCACATTTTCACTTTTGGGAAAATGTTTATTTCTCCATCTCTTGAAGGACAGTTTTGTCAGGTACTTTGTGCTTCATTAGGTTTTATTCACCTTGAATATAGCATCTCATTTCTTTCTTGTCTGCAAACTTTCTACTGAAAAATATGCTGACAACTTTAAAGATGCTATGTTTCTTTGACAAGTCATTTCTATTTTTCTTCTAAAATCTCTCATATTTGATTGCTGTATGATCTGCTATAATGGGTTTCAGTGTATATTTGCTTAGGATTATATTTGAGAGAATCAACCATACTTTATAGACATTACTGTGAATATCATTCCTATGTCTTAGAATGCTTTACTTGAAAATTCTTTAAAGGACATTCCTGAGATTTAATATTATCTTACTGATTTACTACATTGAGTATTGGTTTATTGATAGGGTGCTATAAGTCCTTTGATATTTTTGTTCAGTTTGTTTACTCCTCTTTATATCTTTTTTTTCAATTTTGTTTGGTGTTTCTTAATGATATAACTTGTTATAAACACATTTAATGAATTTTTTCATTTTTTAATTATGTTTTTCATAGCTCTGATTTCTGTGTATTCTTTTAGATTATTTGATTGTAGTGAATATTGAGAATGTCATTCATATGTGAATATATTTTCATTTATATTTCCTCCCTTTGGAATTTCTTCCAGTGTGCCCTCTTACTGTCCTGAAATTCTTGTCATTTTTCTCTGTAGTTACATAACACATACACATGCACACACAGACACAGACACCACACACACACACACACACACACACACACAAAGACAGAGAGGGAGAGAGAGAGAGAGAGAGAGACAGAGAGAGAGAGAGAGAGAGAGAGAGAGAGAGAGAGAGAGAGAGAGAAAGAGAGAGAGAGCATCCTTCAAGTTCCATTGACAGTATAAAATAGGGATTTCCATAGATTTTTGTACAGTTTACAGTAAAAGGGAATTTATATTCTCTTTTATTGATTAGACCTTAGTTTAGTTAAAGAGCTGTTGATTACCTCCATGTTATTAATTACCATTAGATGTATTCTTGGTGGACTAATCATTGTAATTCAAAAGATTTATATCTGGGTAGGGCTTGATAACTTCTTTCTTTAACCCTGCCATTCTTTGACATGCACAATTCCTTCTAATATTATGAGAGTTGGACATGAGGAAGTAAGCTTCCAACTCAATATCAGTGTTATTTCTCCAAGGCCAGTGACTGCAGTCCTATTCTACAATAAGGTGTTACTTTCAATTTCCTAAAGGCAACCAACTATGAGCAATGTCAGTGTCTTGAATTGTTTTGGATATCTCCTGTACTGCCTTGACCAATATATTCCTAGCTTGGAACCAGGCTTTTCCTTGAACAGTACAGTCTCTGGAGAGAAAAGTATTCTCCTGTGTAAGGTAAACCAGATTGAATAAAAACCTAAATATATAAACATATTTATGTAACTATTTATAATACAACACATAAATTGGATATATGTATGTATAGAAGTTAATTTGAAGAAACTGGTAGGTTTCTTTGTAAGTTTTGCAAATATTCTTCTAGTTTTTATTCTTTCCCTCAACTTACTCTTATCTTACCTCTCCTTTACCTCCCAATTAACTCTATCTTTCATGTTTCTTCTTTCTGCCTTTATTGCGCTTGTGTTCTACTATGTCTCCTCTGTATCTCTTTCTCCCCACTACTGTAATGTTTCTTTTCTACTTATACTGTCTCAATTCCTAAAAGCTGTGCAATGATGCCTTAAGATATGGATGAAGCACTCACAAAGTGAGGAGACCCAGTGGTGTTTTTTTTCTAGGTCTGGGTTATTTCACTCAGTATAGTAATTTTCAGTTGCATTCACTTACCTGCACATTTCATAATTTAATTTTTCTTTACAGCTGTACAGAATTCCCTTATATATTTGTATTAGATTTTCATTATCGTTCATCAGCTGATAAACACCTGGGTTGACTCCATTTCCTAGCTATTGTGAATAGAGTGATAATGATGCAATTGACAAAGCCAAGAAAGTATTGCTGTAGCAGAATTGGAAGTCTGGTGTGTATAAGCTGGGGATCATTCATATGGTAGATCTATATTTAGCTTTCTGGAGAATTTCCACACTTATTTCTAAAGTGGTAAATGGATGGAAGTGGAAACTGTGATGTTGACTGACAAAATCCAAACCTCAAAGGCAAAGAACCATCATATATTCTCTCATAGGTGAGTATGACTTTAAAGCATCTGGTTTGATTTTTGACTTGTAGCACCTTCAGAAGACAAAAACCTCTAAAGAGAACACATAGTGACTCCCTTAACTACAGGATAATGGGTTTAGAATGTAGGTAATATAAAAATAGAAAAGGATAGTGGTCGTGGAAATGCTTAAACAGTGATGTGGGTACATAAAATGGGAGGGGAAAGGGGAAAATGATAGTGTTGACCAAATAGATAGGTGAAGAAGTAATATATTTTATTGGTAATTCAAATTAAAACATGTAATCATATATATATATATATATATATATATATATATATATATATATATATATTCAACTAAAAATAAATAAGTTAAATATACATAAATTAAAGTCATAGTTATTAAAAAAAATCCCAATGTCAGGATTAGAAATCTTTCTTCAGAGTTATTGTTTAGGGAAGACTCAGAAAAGCGTACAAATATGGTCTTTTCTTGTTCTTCCTGGTTGCTAACTAGATCTAGTTGCTAAAATCTTATTGCAGAAAACAACACATACCTTGATTGTGAGTAACAGAGATCCAAAGTGGATCTGAGCTGGAAGCTTCCTCCCTGTTGGCTGTTTTTCACAATGCAGAAGGTGCTGTGCAGGCTTCTAGAAAAAGAATCAGTAATCTCATCCATGAACTGTATCAGCAGATCAGGCAAAATTTGCCCAACTACGCAACAATCTCATAAGGGTAGGTCTCCTAAGGTATGTCCTTTAAGAAAATAACCATCTGCTATTTTGCTATTTGGTTGGACTTGAGACATGCTCCACAAGAGAAAAATACATTTCTGGCACTTTAAATTCTAGACAAAATCCATGCTTGCGGGAAGTAACAGACATTATGCAGGAACCTAGTAACAACTGGCTAACATAAAGTCAAACTAGATTCTAATTATTTATGCTTGTTCCTATAGATAAGTACTTCTCTCAGCCTTAACCAGAAACTCTCTGCTATGAATGACTATGAATGTAGAGACACGGCCACATAATGTGCTGAGAACAAGTGGAATATCCAGGGATAAAGGAGATATTTATACTACCGCTAAAACTCATGTAATATTGAAGAACAGGAGTTAGGATAAAAGTAGTAGTAAAAAAGTAAGAAAAAGGGCTACAAAAGCCATCATTTAGGAATAATGTAGCCATTCTGATCTTGAACACAGTCTTGAACTTGCTTGAAAATAGGCCTGTCAATAGCTATGATGGGGGATGGTTCAAGAGGCCCTAATTTCTCCACTGATGTAGTTGTCACTGACAAATGATAAATTCTAGGGAATAAGTCACTGATGTCAGTTGTGTATCCACTGGTGAGCATACCCAGCTTCAATGATGCTTCAAATTCAGGGTCTCCCAGATGGTCCTGGTTACACTCAGGGAGTTTCAAAGCAAAATAAAAACACATGAATATGGAAAAGGGACTTTTAAGGAGACTAGAGAATTGATAGATGCAGGAAGGAACTGCTGGAGAAGGTCAGGATAAGAATATTGAAAACCCATTGCTTATGTGTATGCAAATGTCAATGAACAAATTTAATTTTAAAAACCAAATTTACATATAGAAAAAATTCCTTAACTTTAGAGATGTTGTACAGGTCACCAAAAGGTAAGAAATTCTGGCTGTTCACTCACATCCATGGGGCAAGGGGGTAGGGATACAGAAAGTGTAACTGATTGAAAAAGGAGGCAAGGGCAATAGAAGAGTTGACAAATTGAAAGACTAAAGAAGGAGTATTGGATGTCTTTAGAATTTTTGTATAGACAATTTTCTCATGTTGGTATCTATAAAACCTTTGAGTTTTCAGACATTGAGTTTTCAAAATAAGCTAATGAAGTAGGATTTAAGCACCTAAAAAAAATGATGTTTCTTATTTTTGTCAAAATTCACTTCTTAAATATTTGTAAATACAATATAATTATAATTCAGTATACTTTACTACATACACATTTAATCTATGTCTTATTACATTATATAGACTATTGTCATGTGTATAATAATTTCTAAAAATATCTCATCTATGTTGAAAAAACTTCATTTCTGTATATTCATGAAATCTGTAGGTTTTCCTTTATAAAATAACATTGCAATGAATGAAATTTTTAAAAGTGGGATGAATGATGCATGAAGGTCTCACCTTCCGATCTCTTAGGTTGCTGGCAGAATACCTTCAGAAATGTTTATTTCAACTTAACACTGTTTCTTAAAAGTATGAAAGACTATGTCTTCTGAAGTCCTTATATCATTGGTTGATAAAATGTTTTCATTTTACCAATTGAATGGGTTTAATATAACTTCTGCTTCACGTATTTGATTACTAGTTTTATTAAATATGTTTCTTCATAATTAAAAGAATTCCATTTCTTTTCTAAATGCTTCATAAATTTTTTGTTATTAACTTTATATTATATTAATATAAAGGACATTAGGAAAATACTCACATGTCATAAATTAATATTTACTTTCAATTGGATATTAATTATAAAGGACATTAGGAAAATACTCATATGTCATAAATTAATATTTACTTTCAATTTCTTCTTTTACAATCATTTCTTTCTATAAAAGTTTATCCTGTTTGGTTTTATATTGGATTTCGTGTTTTTGTCACTGTTTTCTTTATAGAATAATTACATATGATATGTCCCAAATGCAGTAGCGTCCAAATACCAATTAGATAAGCCTATCTGTACTAAAGGGGATGATGAAAATATTCCCCAGTATCATTTACTGGTGGGAATGCAACAGTTACATTTTAGAAGCACTGAAATTGTCACACACCTAGATATCTCGAGAGCCATTTGCTGTGCTTGTTTATAGTGGATTTCTATAGACATTCTAGGCATTGAATGCCAAATCTTTGTTATTTTTAGTACTGGCATAAAAGGAATGCATCAGGAAGATACATGGTGAGTAGAAAAAACAGAGATGATGTTAATACTTGGTGTAATTCAAGCCAACATTCTTAAGTTTGCCTGTAACTTTATTGGGTTACTTTCAACCAATAGGCGAATATATTTAATCAGCTTCCACTTAATACTAATAACAATCTGAATAACAATATGATAAAATGCTAATGACAGTATGAAATAGTTAAAAAACACTATTGAATATATTATTAGTCTATAAAACATTTTCTATTTGAGACCCTGTCCTTTCAGGTGAATGAAGATGACATGACATGAATTATCATATTGATACACATGAAAAACATAGGTGATGAAATGGAGATATTATCTCAGCAATGAGTTTTGCAAAATCTACTACTCTATTCTAACCTTGAGAGCACTGCAGTGAAACTTGATTTGGAGGATTTTCTACATAGTATCTCATTAGTGCTCTTCAGTGTGCTAAGGTCCCAAGGCAGCTCTTACCAATTTATATACACTACGGGGAGAAAGAAAATAATGAATCATTACAATTGAAATGGTCCGAGAACAGGGAGTTTTGGGGGTCAGAGGGTTGCTACCCTTAAAAATTGATTAAGCCAATGAGATGACTCAGTAGTTAAAGGCCCTTGCTGCTGAGACTAATAACTGAGTTCCATGACCAGGACATACGTGGTGGAAGCAAAGAATTAATTTCAATATTGTTCTCTAACCTCGCACACACACTATGGCACATACACCCACATTCATAAAGAAATAAAAATATTTGGCTACAGTAAATTATTTCTTGTCAGCAAAACCAAGCAATTAAGTAACTAGCAAATAAGCTGATCAATAAAGATTTTTCAAGTCCACATAACCAGTTAACAGAGTTCCAAATTTCATGTAACTTCTATCTTTTTATTTTGTTTACATGAAGGAGGCTCTGGCTGTGTGGGAACTGGCCTGGCCTGGTTCTCATACCACAGTCTCCTGTATAGTTAGGGATACAAGCAGGATCACCAGCCACATTGGAAGCATTTAAAATGTAACATGGATTGCTGAACATCTTCAGTGTAAGGTGGTGGTTCTATAAATTCAAAACGAAAAGTCTACAAAACCAAAGTGAGCCCTTCCTCCAATCTTAAGTCACATAGGATGAAAATATGCCTGATATTTTAATAGTCTGATGTATTTCACAGTATTTTCTCCTACATTTTTAAAGATATATGTGATACATTAATTATCCTATTATCATTATCACAGATTAAGAAACAGAAGAAATTCTAAGTGCTATGAAGTGAAAAAGCTTTGTTTAAACTAGTAGTATGTCTAGGAAGGAGGGCATAACAGCTTCTCTGTGGTGAGTATGGAAGGTCACTTTCATTCTAGTGTTTCAGTCACAATTCTCAGGAAGGGCTGAGTTTCAAATTCAATCAATTTTTATCATGCTTGTGTTAGAAATGCTTGTCTGCTCCATTCTCATGTCAAATTAGATTCATACATGTGATTTCAAGGTAAATCAGGATAAACCACCATAATATGTGGAATGCCAATTTGAGGGATAAATTATAAAGTAAATGTGTGTACAATTTTTTATTTTTCTAAAACAAAACAGAATTCCTCCTGCTTATTGTATTATTATTGTTATTTTTAACAATCATGAGTATGCACAGTACTGAAGTCTTATCTTTGTCCATTTTAGCAGCCAAATTGCATCACCTCAACAGGGTCTCTGATTGATTGCGTGGAGATTGCTTACGACAGCCAAAAGAACCAATTTGGTCAAGTAAAATCACTTTAATGGCCATAAAGTCTGACAGGAACTGATGAGAAGTTGTGAGTAGTACTGAGTTCCAAGGCCCTTTTTCATGTTTTGGTGAAAGAATGCCATGTTGGTCTCTGTGCAAAGATTAGTGATGACTACAGTGATCCAAGAAATAGATAAAAAGTAACATACTATTGTAATTATATGAAACAATATAGCATTTGCAGTTTTGTTTGTGTTTGTCTTTGGTTAGTTTTTTCCTGCCATTTGAAGGATGCCATATTTTTGTATTTAACAATAAATCTGGGAAGACCTAAGGTGCAGGTTTCTTTTGTTGCTCTGACAACACCTAAAACGGGAGCTGCTCTCTTTATTCAGCATTCAGGGATTTCCCTGATTATGATGGTAATGAATGGGCTCCATTCACAGGAACTCTTTGGTAATACTACTGAGTACTGGATTTCTGGGGCATTATTGGATAAAAGCATCTATTCTTCCTCCAATTGTGACAGTTTTTCCACTTGCCCACCAGTGTGCATTTTTCTGCATTCTTCCTGCATAGATACTAGTGATACATAACTCGTTTTCATAAATATAAAAAACACTTTCCTGCCTTTACTTGTATGTTCTATATTTCATTTATGAAAATGGATGTTTTGTTATTTTCATTTGGTAAGCACTGCTTCCTCAAGCTTACATTTTCTCACCCTGTGGAGGCTACATCCTATATACACTGATTATTAATTTGTATATGTGATCATTATGTAACTAAATTGTTAAATATTTTAATCTTCAAATACATAAGACGTAAGAAATAAAACTATGACCAGTGTGAGAATATTGAAGAAATATTTCTCTTTATAATTAAATGTAAGAGAACTTTTAAAGAAATGGCAGATATGAATTCATTTCACAGTGGAAATTTTCTTTAATTATTATCTATAAAGCAAAACATATATTGAAACTTTTAGCCTCAAATATTTTATATTATACCTTTTAATTTTGATGTTTAATTAAATAATTTGTTATAAATAATAATTTCAAAATGCAGATTATTAATATTAGAAGTTTATGTGTTTATTTATTTATCTTGCCTTTTAACCTAAACAAATCATAGAAATGAATCAGCTAAGAATATTTATGGATGATCTGGTGCCTGAATTACCTCTTCCACACTTGGTTTACTGTTTTCATTATGTCATTTTTAACTTTACCATATTTGTATAAGCAAATAGTCTTGAGCTAATTATTTTCTTTTGTTATACCCTTTGTGTTTTAAAGAGTATTAAAATGTGTTAAACACATCTTAAATTTGCATGCAGGAAACTGAAAGTTGAAGTTCATACTTTACTAAGACATTAAAAGAAATATATCCAGTAGGCATAGATGAAGAGGTCAGAGAAAATTGTTCAAATCATCTTTTTTGTAGAATATATATTTTACATATGATTTTTATACATATTACATACTAAAAATTTGAATTTATTATATATATCTATATATAATTAGATATAGATAATATAGGTAATAATAGGATATCTATTTGATAATTAGAAAATTAAAAAGAACCATAAAGAGTAGACCCAAGAAACACCACTTCCTCTTTGGTGAGAGATCTTGGCATCAGACCATTCACTCCTGTAGTCACAGTTTACAGAGAAGTAAGATGAGAATTCAAAGTGTTTCACTGGTTAAACAAGGTTTAGTGGATTGTCTAAGAGTTAAAGGAAGTGATGATTGTAGTTAGGAGGAAGGATTCATTCTAGATGCTCATCAACTTATCAACTGATAATAAAAATGTGCACATGCAACAGAACTGCATTCAATGTAAAAGAAAACAGCCTAAAGTATGAAAGTAGTATGGAAATGGATGAAACTGAAAATTATTACATTGAATGAGGTAAAATAGCTTATAATTGTAAATATTACATGTTTTGGTATTAATGTTCTCGCCTCAATTTATTCACTCATCTAAGTTATGTATTATAGGGCATGAAACAGAGAGTGTAATGAGGAAAAAAGAGTCTTATGAGAGGAAAGGCTTTAGAGGAGCTAGTGAATAATGGAGTGTAAGGTGTCATGTGGTGCAGTTGTATAGGGAAGATTTATAAGATATGATATGTGGGAAGATATTAAAGGGAGAATATGTAAAATTAGTAAAATGCTAGAAGTTAGTAAGTAATTTAAATAAGAATTAGAATATGATACATAGTGAGATTAATATTATTTTAAGATTAAGTATATTTAAAAGAATAACATAAAAAAAATACACTGACATACAAACCACACACATACTCTCTCTCTCTCTCTCTCTCTCTCACACTCTCCACCCTCTCCATCACATCATCTATCTCCCAACACATAGACTGAAAAATTCAAGGATACCTATTCTAGTTATCAACTGTTGGAAAAATTCAGAATTTACTGATTAAAGATACAACTTATGTGCATAATCAAATTATACTGAAAAGAGAAGCTTCTTCCACATGAGTAAATCAACATGAAGTTAATGGTAGTCCTTCAAGTGGTATACAAATTATCCAGCTTGTACCTGTGTGTACAAAAAGTCTATCGAATCTCAATTGTGTAAGTAACATGTTTGGTACAATCTAGCGTTCATGCTGTTTGAGCATCACAGAAGATTCATACGTGGTACCATGAACCTTTTCAAAACCCTGTGGTTCAGGAGGTCATATAAAAAAGCTTAGTGCAAATCTTAACCAACTGCTCTTTTTTGCTAATGAATTGCCTTTAAGCATCTTAGTTTATGTTGTCAGCTGTATGTTTTACACGCCCAATTACAGATGACCTAATTGCACAAAGGATGAAAATAACTGGTGCTGAAGATGAGCCCATATTCCCACCCACCTACCATCACACTAACTCTCAGGGAAATGCTGCAGGAGGGGAAAATTTTAAGAGTAAAATAAAGTACAACCTCTGCATTATTTTCAAAAATATGCCAAGAGGGCTCATCATACCCTGTGATATAAAGGGAGGGTCATCTGACACCAAATGTCCTAGAGCAATGAATGAAGAGAATGATTAGAAGAAAAAGGTTTTCTTCAGAATCATAGACCTGTGTCTGGCTACTGAAACCCTCAGCAATGGGTCCTTTTTTAACAGCCTAATTAAACCTAAGTCTCCCCAAAAAAGGAGAGAGAGAGAGAGAGAGAAAGAGACAAATTATGAGAACGTTGAAATCAGTTGATACACTCACTCAGATTAGCAGGAGAAGGGGTCAAAAATGTGATATGGGATGAATATGACCAAAATACATCTTATATATAGTTTAAAATGTCACAATTCAAACTATTAGTTATAATTAATATGTGCTAACAAAAAAACTAATAAAATATAATAAAACAACCATAAACTGTTCTGCAAGTAAAAGAATACAATTATTTAACACTAACTGCTATTACAAATTGGATACAATATTTTTTTCAGAATATCTATTTACTAATTCCACAGCAATTTCCCACTAAATTGAGTATTCAGTCATTACTAAGGCACTGCCCCAAAGACTCCTTATGTTACTAAGAATGGTTTGATAATAATTATCTTAAAAATCAATTTCAATAATATTTCCTCAAATATTTGATCTACTCTATATTTTGAAAAATGATAACATTTACAATATAAATAGCCCCTTTAATTATGTTTGGATAAATAAGTGTTGTCTTTCAAAATCAAAGTCCAATCCATCAATCAAAGTCCAACACCATTACGCTCAATTCTCGACTCTTAGGTCTCAAAAGAAGGTTTGGCGGAACAAGAGGAGAGTTGGGATTATGGCATTACCTCACTTACCAGAGGAGTTGACTCAGAGCCTGGAAAGGAACTAGAGAGAAAGTGAATATCAAATGTTCTTTGATATCTGTTTACTACAACAACTTTGATAATCACATATGCCAAAGTATTCTGTGATGTAGAAACTTTATGAACCTAATTCTGTTTTAAAGATACAGGTGATATTAATAGATTTTAGAAATTGGTTTTCTCAATGAAAAAGTTATTTTCTCAGTTAGCGAGTCTGATATCAAAGGCAAAATATTTCATACAGTTGTTAAGAAGGTTTAACTGTTATTGCCTCCTTCTTGACTCTCAGAAATACCATAAGAAAGTATTTATATCTTAAGTTTTCAGGTTATTAATTAAATGTGACAATGTAATAAACTACATAGCAAAGTTGTGTCAACACTGAGTATACGTAGATCAATAGCTAATATAATTACCTTTTTGCTTCTCTCTTAGCAATATTTTTGTCTCACCATGTAAAACCCTAAAAGGAAACACTGAGTGAATTACAAAAACAGTAATTTTCATACTTGGGTTATTTCTCCTACAATTCTACTCATAAATATACATAGTGCTAATTACTAGCTCCATGCTTCTTAGTATTAAGGAAGCTTTCATAGATACAAGTCAAATTTATAAAATAAAGGTCTCCTGGTTAGGAAGAAATGATTGTGTATGCAACACCCATCTTGCTCCTCTTGTCTCTAGTATATGTGAGAAGAAAGTCATTCCCATTAGTCCCTGAAAACCTACTTCTACTTCTCACTGTTTAAAAAGAGTCTATATGTTCTAGTAGCTAAAAAGTCTTTTAGCCAACTGTTTCCTGGGATGGTAAATACTTTGTCCCACTATGGTCATGAGTTGAAAATAACAGTTTATATTAGCTTTATCTGTAACAGTCTTTACAATAAGACTCAGTAAGCTATATGCATTTTCCCAGAATCCTTCATCCTGTTACTCTGTCCTTCTTCTTTCCCTTACACTCACTTAAGTCATGAGTACTGAAGTCATTTATTATGTCTGCCTGTTTTGCTTGTTTCTATTATGTAAAAAAAATTTAATAGCATACAATGAGCTCAATTTTTAAACTAGGCTAGCTGTCAGTTAATAAGTATCAACTGATGCCATGGCCAAGAATATGTCCCTTCCGTGTACGAGGTTTAAGTTTAAGAAGGGGCATCATAGTGGAAAATTCTTTGCCAGGAAATCGGTAAACTTGCAGTAAATGTGAAGGATTTGGAAAGAAAATTTATTATGTATTTTGCTCAGGTTGAGTAGGGAACTATCATTAATCCTTTAAACAAGACAGCAGAAACTAAATTATTCATAAGGAAATGCTTATTTTCATGTTGTTTAGAAGTCAGATTTGTTTAGAAATAAAGCCCTCACATATCTACTTTGTTTATAATTCTAAGACATAGTGGACACTCAATAAGACTTCCTGAATAAAATAATTTTGACACAAAATTCTTTTCTTCAAGCTTCAAGATGGGCATGATAGCAAGTACCTATAAATTAGGTTTTAGGAAGAATGGTGAGCTTGAGTCCTGCATAGAACCATTATTGATAAATTATAGCTCTGTTATTGTTTTATTCCATACGTTTGCATTCTATTAACTTATATTTTGAGGCAGTATCTTTTTTGTTGTTGATGGTTCAACTAGATCTATTTCCAATTTTCTGATGAACCTCCAGCTTGATTTCCAGAGTGGTTGCACAAATTTGCAATCCCATGGCAATGGAGGAATTTCCTCTTTCTCCACATCCTTACCAAAATGTGCTGTTACCTGAATTTTTGATCTTAGACATTCTGATTGTAAAATGGAATCTCAGGATTATTTTGATTTGCATTTCTCTGATCGCTAAGAACTTTGAACATTTCTTTAAGTGTTTCTCAACCATTCAAGTTTCCTTTGTGGTGAATTTCTATTTACGTCTATACTTCATTTTTGATCGGGTTGTTTGGTTTGCTGGTGGTTAGCTTCTTGAGTTCTTTATATATTTTGGATATTAGTCTTGTATCAGATTTGGGGTTAGTGAAGATTTTTTTTCCCAATCTGTAAGTTGACAGTTTGTCCTATTATTTATGTACTTTGCTTCAGAGAAGCTTTCCAGTTTCATGAGGGCCCATTTATTTATTCTTGATCTTAGACCTGAGCCATTGGATTTCTGTTTAGAAAATTCCCCATGTGCAATGAATTTGAGGCTCTTTCCCAATTTCTCTTCTATTAGATTGTTTTTATCTGGTCTTATGTAAAGGTCCTTGACCAACTTGGACTTGAGCTTTGTGTAAGTTGACAAATATGGATTTATATTAATTTTTCTACATAAAGCTGCCAGTTAGACTGACCATTTATGAAGATTTTTTTTAGTATATTTTTATTTTTTGTAAGATTCAAGCTCTAGTGTAGTCAGCTTTATTTGGTTTGGTTTATTCCTGATCAATTATTCATTGAATCAATAATTGCTTTTATAATCATCATTTTATCATTAGCTCTGTAGAGATATGTTAGTCAGAAGTTTTTGATTCTAAAAATTGTTTTTATTTTAACGTTTTTTTCATTATTTTAATTTTTTGTTATTTTCCGTATTGAATGAATTGTCTTTCGATTTTGAAGGGATTTTTGAATGAGATTGTTTGATATCTAGGTTCACTTTTTATGTTATTTGGCCACTTTTATGTTAGATTCTCTCATAATTTTACATGGAAATCTATCATTTTCTTACATTCCTTGAATTATTGTCTGAAGACTTCATTGATTTGATTAAGGTACTTAATTTTTGATTAGATTATGTAATATTGTATATGTTGTTTCATAATGTGTTTCTTTCTTTAATTTCATTTAGCGCTATAATTTATTTGAGAAATGCAGTAGTAATTTTTGAGTTACTTTAATCAGTAAATTTTTGGTGAATTTTTGGAGCCTTAAATTTTATGTATGAAATATGGAGTCTTAATTATTTTAATATTATCCTTCAACTATTTTTTACTTTTCTTTTGCTAATTTATACCCTTCACTATTTTTGTGAGTATTGGGCTCCTAGATTTTGTCCCTGATTTTGAATGGATTGGAAGTATGCCTTTAATTTACTATTTAGTGTGTGTTTCAGTAATTGCTTTTATTTATATTGGCTAGTTGATTGCTGATAAACTCATTTTTTTAATATGTAGGTGGTTGACTTTGTAATACTGATTCTCCATTTAAGGAAGTGTGTGTATTTTGTCAAATGCTTTTTCAGCATCTAAGGAGATGTGGTCATGTGATTTTTTTCTTTGAGTTTGTTTATATAGTGGATTATATTAATGGATTTTCATATATTGGACCAACACTGCATCCTTGGGATGAAGCCTAGTTCATCATGCTGGATAATGTTTTTGATGTGTTCTTGGATTTGGGTTTGCTAGAATGTTATTGAGTGTCTTTGCTTCAATATTCATAAGTGAAATTGGTCTGAAGTTCTCCCTTTTTATTGGGCCTTTGTGTAGTTTAGGTATCAGAGCAATTGTGGCTTCATAGAATGAATTGGGTAGTGCTCCTTCTGTTTCTATTTTATTCAAGAGTTTGAGAAATATTGATATTACCTCTTCTTTGAAGGTCTGGGAGAATTCTGTAGTAAAGTCATCTAGCCCTGGGTTTTATTTTGTTTGGGAAGTTTTTATTAACTCCTTCTATTTCCTTAGGGTATATGGGCCTGTTTAGATAGTTTTTCTTCTCTTTTTTAACTTTATATGAGGTATCTGTCTAGAAAAATCATCCATTTCCTCTAGATTTTCAGTTTTGTTGAATATAGTAGGATCTGATGATTTTTTGAATTTCCTCAAGTTTCTGTTGTTATGTCTTCATTTTCATTTCTGGTTGTTAATTTGGATACTATCTCTAGACCCTTTACTTAGTTTGGCTAGGGGTTTATCTATCTTGTTGATTCTTTCAAAAAAAAAAAAAACAGCTTTTTTTTTTTGATTCTTTGTATAGTTTCCTTTGTTTCTATTTGATTCATTTCGCCTGAAGTTTGAGAGTCTCCGATCATCTATTCTTCTTGGGTACGTTTGCTTCTTTTTGTTCTAGAGCTCTCATGAGTATTGTTAAGTTGCTAGTATAGAATCTCTCCACTTTCTTTACCAGGGCACTTAGTGCTGTGAATTTGCCTCTTACCCCTGCTTTCATTGTGTCTCATAAGTTTGGTTATGCTATGTCTCATTTTCATTGAATTCCAGGAAGTCTTTAATTTGTCTTTATTTCTTCCCTGACCAGTTTATCATTGAGTGGAGAGTTGTTCAGTTTCCATTTGTATGTAGGTTTTCTGTTGTTTTGTGGTTAATGAAGACCAGCATTAAGCCATGGTGATATGATAGGATGTATGGAATTATTTCAATTTCCTTGTATCAGTTGAGGTTTGTTTTGTGACTGATTTTATGGTCAGTTCTAGAGAAGGAACCATGAAGTGCTGAGAAGCTGTATTATTTTGATTTAGGGTGAAATGTTCTGTAGATATCTGTTAAATCCATTTGGTTCAAAACTTCTGTTAGTTTCACTGTGCCTCTGTTTAGTTTATGTTTCAATGATTCATTGTTGAGAGTAGAGTGTTTCGACTTCCACTATTATTTTTGGGGGTTCAATTTGTATTTTGAGCTTTAGTAAAGTTTCTTTTATGAATATGGATGCCCTTGCCTTTGGCACATAATTGTTCAGAATTGAGACTTTATGTTGGTAGATTTTTCTTTTGTTGAATATGAAATGTCCCTTCTCTTGATAACTTGATAAGTTTTGGTTGAAAGTCTATTTTATTATATATTAGGGTGGCAACTCCATCGTGTTTCTTGGGACCATTTGTTTGGAACACTTTTTTCCATCCCTTTACTCTGAGATGGTATTGTGTTTGTTATGGAGGTGTCTCTCTTGTATGCAGCAAAATGCTGAATCCTGTTTGCATATCCAGTCTTTTAGCTTATGTCTTTTTACAGGGGAATTGAGTTCACTAATATTGAGAGATATTAAAGACAGATGATTGCTAGTTCCTCTTGTGTTTGTTTTTGTAGGTGGCATTAAGTTCTTATAATTCTCTCCTTTTGATTGTGTTTGGAGATGATTGATATCTTGTTTTTAATTTGGTGTAGGTACCCTTTTTGTGTTGGGATTTTCCTTCTAGGATCCTCTGTATGGCTGGGTTGGTAGATAGATATTGTTTGAATTTGGCTTTGTCCTAGAATAGTTTGGTTTCTCCATGTATGTTGATTAAGAATTTTGCTGGGTATAATTAGCCTGGGCTGGCATTTGTGTTCTCTTAGAGTCTGCATGACCTCTGTCCAGGCTCTTCTGTCATTTAGTGTCTCTGTTGAGAAGTCTGGTGTAATTCTGATAGGTCTGCCTTTATATATTACTTGGACCCCTTTCCCTTTTAGCTTTTAATATTCCTTATTTGTTTTGTGTATTTAGTTTTTTGATAATCCTGTGACGAAAGGATTTTTTTTCTTGTCCATTTTATTTGGTGTTCTATGGGCTTCTTGTACATTTATGGCCATCTCTTTCCTTATGTTTGGAAAGTTTTCTTCTAAGATTTTGTGGAAGATGTGTTTGAGTCCTTCGAGCTGAGAATCTTTGCTCTCCTCTATTCCTATTATTCTTAGATTTTGTCTTTTCATTGTGTCCTGGATTTCCTAGATGTTTTGGATTAGAAGTTTTTTTAAGTTTTGAATTTTTGTTGATAGTTGTGTCAATCTTTTCTTCATTATCTTCTACACCTGAGATTGTCTCTTCTATTGCTTATATTCTGTTGGTGATGCTTACATCTGTAATTCCTGACCTCTTTCCTAGGTTTTCCATTTACAGGTTTGCCTCCATTTGTGTTTTCTTTATTGGTTCTACTTCCACTTCTAGTTCTTGGACTGCTTTGTTCAATTTCTTCACCTGTATGATCGTGTTTTCCTGTATTTCTTTAAAGAATGTATTTGTTTCCTCTTTAAGGGCTTCAACTATTTATCTGTGTTTTCCTGTATTTCTTTCAGTGAGTTATTTACATTTTCCTTAAAGGTATATATTATCTTTATGAGACAAGATTTTAGGTCAGCTTCCTGATTTTCAAGTGTGTTGGAGTATCCAGGGCTTGCTGTGGTGTGAGAACTGGGTTCTGGTGATGCCAAAGTATATTGGCCTCTGTTGCTCATGATCTCGTGCTTGCCTCTTGCCATCTGCTTATGCCTCTTATTTGCTGGTCTGAGTGTCTCCTTCTGAAGCCTCCCTCTTGTGTCCCTGGGTTGCTTCAGGTCTCCTAGGAGGCCTGTGACTCTGGGTATTGGGACATCCTGTGGGGCCTTCAGACTGTGAGTTCTTTAGAGGGCCATGCACACTGGTCGCCTTTGATCTGGCTTCAGTGGTTCTTCTGGGAGGCCTTCTGGGAGGCCCTTCAGACTGTGGGGTCTTCAAAGGGGCAGAGAAGTTGCTGATTTTTTGGCCTGGCTGCAGTAGATCTCTTGAGGACCTTCAGGCTGTTCGGTCTTCAGAGGAGCATTCAATTCTTGCCCTGTTTGTTCCTGTTCTCCTGGGAGGCCTTTGGACTGTGGGGTCTGTTGCCTTGTGTGCAGCACAACTCCAGGGAGTCTTTCAGACTGTTGGGTCAGTTGCCCTGCATGCAGTTCAAGTCCCTGGGATGTCTTCAACTGTGGTGTAAGTTGCCCTGCAGGTAGTGGAACTCCTGGAATGCTTTCAGGCTATGGCGTTTTCACGGGAGCAGACAAGCTGGTGATCTGCCCCAGCACAAGCATTGGACAGAAGGGGAATGGATTTCCGGAGCGGGAGTTGAGGGTTGGAGGACTATGCATACTGAGTCCACTGGGTGCCTCGGGGATTCCCAGCGGCCATGGGCCTTTGTCTGTGTGGGACATTTATCAGTTGTCCTGCATGCAGAGGAACTGCTGGGATGCCTTCAGGCTGTGTGTCTTTAGGGGATCAGACAAGCTGGAGCGTAGAAGGAGAGTAGGATTTGGCAGGGGTAGGAGTTTTGAAGGTTCAGGAGGGTCCATTACCAGATTCCATGTATGCAACAGAACTCCTGGAATGCTTACAGGCTGTGATGTCTTCAGGGGAACAGAAAGCTGGTGATCTGACACAGCAGAAGGCATCGCTGGAAGGTCAGATTTTCTATATAATTACAAACATATTTCCAAGAATTTGAAGACATAAATACCAAAAATAAAATGTAATAATAAAAATTTGGCAGAAATAGTTAATACAAAAGGTAATTTGAGCACCTTTCGCCTTGATATAGTCAACTTTTGTGACTGTATGTATAGCCATAGTGGGACAACGTGTTAAGTAGACTTGGCATTATGAGATATTGGATTTCAGAACTATGAAGTATTTAAAAAAAGGATAGCATTTCAATATTTATTTTATATAAACCTTTGTATTATTCAGAGACTTAATCATTTGTGTATTTTCATGTTATATAATTTTGTATGTCAGAACACATATCTGATTAAATTTGCTATGTATGATTGTGATAGGCAAGGAACATTTGTGACCCTAGAGTCAAACTGTTTTAACAGACCCTGAATAGCTTTCCTGTGTATCACATCAATGAGTAGCAAGAGCACAATCCTCCTCTCAAAAGAATAAAAAGCAAATGCTTAGAACATTTAACATTTCTAAATAGGAGCTAGAATTGAACAATTAACAGTATTGCTGGTTTTTAGTCTTGTGACCAGACAATATGTTTAACATTCTGCTTATAAAACATCCATGCATTTTGTAAACAATAGAAATGATAAGGATGGGCATCAGTGGTGGCTACTGAATTGAAGTCCAGAAAGGTAGGTGAGGCCGTAAGGATGGCAAACTTCAGAGATTTCTTTAGTGTCATGTCTTCTTCACTTGCTTTTCTTTTACATTGGAATCATGGAAAATGTATTTTACTTATTCTTTGAGAATGTCACACATGTATACTTTGTGATTTGATCCAATCAATCTGCCTCTCTCATTTTTTCTTCCCAGGTCCTTGAAAACAGTACCACCACATCTCACTCTCAACCTGATAAACTCTTTATTTTAAATATCAATTAATCAATTTAGAACTACTTGTTTATTCATTAGCTTGTTAATTTTATTATGATACAATTAGTTCAAACCCTATCTTCTCTATTTTCTGTTAAACAATAATGACTTGTTATTCTGTTTCAAAGCTAGATATTACACAGTACAGATAAAAAAAAGCTATCTTGACATGTGGAAATAATGTCAAAAAAAAAAAAAAAAAAAACAGCAATAGACCTTTCCTTCATAATGAATGCCTCAGCTGATGATACAGGATGCAGTGAAGATAGTGCCCAAAGGGTATATGTGGGACAATCCAGGGAGCTCTATAATTTCCTCCCATGCTACATGACATCTTAATTTTATGATTATAAGGTGTGTTTGGCAGCTTCTTTCTACTATGCAAATATACACTCTTATTCACAAAAGAATAATATTGTCATTGTCTATCCTTTTTTATTTTCTGATAAACAAATATTGACCAAGAAGCTATCATGTAATACATTTCAGAATCATATTTTCACAGAGAGGATGTCAAAATGCCTAAAGTCACTTGTTCAAAACCACTGAATTAATGACAGAGAGTCAGTCTGGTGAGTACAAGCTTGTCAGAAGTGCATGTTTCAAATAAATGAATCAACAGTGAGATGGAGAACCCTACTACAGACCAGATCACTAACTCCTCGTTAGCTATGAGGAGCCAAGAATCCATAATAACATCCAACAAATTGGAAGAAAGTTGAAAAAAAAGAAAACCAGAGAAACAGAACAAAAGAGAGTAGGAGCTCATGCCTGATATGAGACATTCATTACTTTATGGGAAGCAGCCAAGTGATTGATGCTCAGCACAGCACAGTGAGACCAGAGAGAATAAACAGAAATGCCAGTGAAAGTCTGTGCAAGAGCACTGCCGAGCAGGGCACAGAGAAAGAAGGCTTTGATTGAGATATTTCAAACAGACTAATTATGAATTAAGGTACTAAAAATGTATGTGATTTCACTTTGAGGCAACAGCTGAATTTTTATTTCTAGAAGCAGTATTTGACTACTCATCACAGTATGATTGGGACAATATAATTTTATTGTGTAAATGATTTTTTTGCCAACAATGTGAAAACTGAATATCAGCGTTTGCTTATAGGGAAAATGAAACTCATTTGCTGTATTGGTTAGACTCTCTTAGCTTTTAGCATTTAGAAACAAATCAGATAAAAACTAATTTTGTTATGTTTTGCCAAAAACATTATTAGTAGGGAATATCAATCACACAAAAGTGCACATTTTGATAATGGCTATATAGGCATACTGTACTGTGTAAATGTAGTTCCTTTTTATGTGAAAGAATAAACAAACAAACAAACAAACAAACAGGACTATATATCAAATACAGAGAAATGCCAGAACCCACAGTTATTATATTAATTTATACTTTAAGGTTTTTATATTTATATCTCGCTTAGCTCTAACATATCCTTATTTATACAATCTGTTTATTTAGTTATGTATGCTACTTATATTGATGAAGATAAGCTTATCTGTGTTTGACGTGCTATTATGACTATGCCATGATATTATTCTATATCAAATTTTATCTCATCACATTAAGAGAAAATAAAACCAACTTGTGCTGTTCTCAAGCAAAATAAACATGGCTCTGAAGAGTGCTTTATAATAATAATCTTAATACTTCTTTGCTACAAATTGAAAATAATTATGTTTAAACTAATTTGGATAGCAAGCTTACTTCCAAACAAAATTCCACAGTTCATAGGTCCTATGTTAGTAGACAGAAAATATAGTCCATGCTCCAATATGAGGAACATTAAAAAAAAATTACCCCATAATGATTGTTTCTTTATATAATAGATAGTTTAGATCACATAATTATTTAGGTATTTCTATGTTTATATGCAACAAAATTTCAAATTATGTATATGGAAGTAAAGAGATGGATCATCAGTTGTGGCTCTTGCAGAGGACTGTGCTTTTGTGCCCAGCACTCACATTATATGTCACAATTATTTATAATTGTGGTTCCATGAATACCAGCCACATCATTGGTATACGTATAGACACTCAAGTATAAATCTCATACATATTTAATAAAATAAATCTGAATAATAAAGTCATGTTATACAGGCTATTTTATTTATCAATGTGAAATTGGAATATATAGCATGCATACTATATTATATGGCTAACTCTAAACATACATTCATGTACCATAGTTTATACGGCAAAAGTGAATTACAATGTAATATTCTCTTTAAAAAATAAATCACTCTATCTATGGTCTTATTGCTTTTTGAACCTTACTAATTGACCATATTTTAGATTTGTCAAAAAAAAAAACAAAACCTATAAAACAAAAACCATACCCAAGTGTCATGAATATTCTCAACAGCTGATTGTTAAGAAATGATAATTTAAAAATATGATTTAAAGGAATTTTCTTGGTAGTATATTTGAATATTAAAGAATCATTGCATCTCTACATAGTCTCAAATATTTGTTTATAAATAATATAATACTCAGAGCAGGGCTGAAAGTTTACACTGCAATTGGATGGAAAGAGGGTACACTCAGTACAAGAAAATGATTGCCAAACCAGATGTCCTTCAACATAGGAATGAATACAGAAAATGTGGTACATTTACATGGCGTACTACTCAACTATATGAAAATCAATGAATTTATGAAATTCTTAAGCAAATGGATGGAACTAGAAAGTGTCATCCTGAGTGAGGTAAACCAGATACAATTCACAGACCACATGAAACTCAAGAAGAGGGAAGACCAATGTGTGGGTGTTTTGGTCCTTCTTAGAAGGAGTAACAAAATACTCATGGAACCAAATGTGGAGACAAAATGTAGAGCAGAAACTGGAGGAGGGGCTGCCTGGAGACTGCTCCACCTGGGGATCATCCCATGTGCAGTCATCAAAGGCAGTCACTGTTATGGATGCCAGGAAGTATATTCTGACAGGAGCTTGATATAGCTGTCTCCTGAGATGCTCTGCCATAGCCTGACATATACAGAGGTGGATGCTAACCATTGAACTGATCATGGGGTCCTCAATGGAAGAACTAGAATAAAAAAACTGAAGAAGCTGAAGGGGTTTGTTGCCCTATGGGTAGAGTGACAAAACCAACCAACCAGAGCTCCCAGTGTGCCTGGGAACACACATGGAAGGACCCATGTCTCCATCTGTATATGTAGTGGAGGATGGCCTTGTCTGGTGTCAGTGGGAGAGGAGGGCCTTGTTCCTGTGAAGGCTAGATGTCCCAGTGTGAGGGAAATCGAGGGCAGGGAGGCAGGAGTGGATGGATGGGTGGGGACACACCCTCATAGAATTAGGAGGAGGGAGATGGGATAAGGGATTCTTTTGTGGGGGGATGGAGAAAGAGGATAACATCTGAAATGTAAATAAATAAAATGTCTAATAGAAAAAAAGAAAAGAAAACGATCTTCAGTGGAAAACCCTGCATTGTTGTACAAGTTGACTCTCCATCACTAGGACTGTGAAAGAAGACATTAAAAGCTGAGGCACACAGGGAGCTATTAATTCTGCACAGTCAATACACCATGGTATATTTACAATATTTCTATAAGGCATACATTATTGCAAAGTCTTGCAATGGACCATGCCAGGAATCTTATTAGAGTTGTTCAGAGTTCAGAGACTCTGGCACCCATCTGAGAATGGGAGGCATCCTCCTGAAGCCTATCACATTCCTTGTCTGAAATATGTGACAAAACTTCCTACATATGGACATGACCAATGGTTGTATAGGGCAGAACAGAGTTCTTCATGGTAATGAGGTATCTAGATGGGTCCTGAGTATTTAGTCAATAAGTTTCCCTTCGTGAAAATTCCATCCTGCAAAAGGTATTTAATCTCTGGTCCACCCTGAGGAAGTTGTATATATCCATTTTCCACGATGAACATTCAATACATAGTTTATAACCGAGGACTGGCTCTTCATCAAGAATCATGGGGAGAATGGAAGAATCCTTCATCTATAGAATAGTGCCACCCAAGTGCCCCTCAGAAGGCCCCTCTGTGCTCTTGGACAATTGCCTCTAATATAAGGACAATTACTAATGAGTTAAGCCAGGCTTTCTCCTCCCCTCCCCCACAACCAGGGCTTCTCAGGCTCCAGGTCCCCTTTGTTCCTGACTTCTTGAGATTTTCAGCAGCATCAGTATGTCCAGGAGTCAGGGAATCCCATCTTTGGCATCAGCCTACATCGTTTCTCCTCCAGGCTGAGGTTTACATCTTAAGCCACGTTTTCTTAACCCCTGTGCAATGTATAAGCACTTCCCTCAACCCCAGCACACAGTGGTGTTGCAGGGTAAATGCAGTCTAGATTTCTGGTTTGCCAGGCAGAGTTCCCATACCCAGGGACTAAGGCAGAACTCAGAACCACATAGCAAGTTTGATATTATTGACAAATTTTGAATGGCTTCCTTTAATATTCAGAGCTTCATTCTGAGATGTTTCTATGAAGCTTTCCCAAATATAGTACAAAATTAGAAACTGGCCAGTTATAAGGATAATAAAATATAGTTAGCTATGTGACAATATTTAAACTCAAGACTACATTTTGACATCTTTTTACCCCTCATGTGATTAATAATAGAAAAATAAAAACAGAGAAACAAGAGGTAATACAGAGACCATCTTCTATAAGTCAAGAAGTACACCCTCCAAAGAAGCAATCCAGAGCGCTACATATATCTGATTTTTCGACTCTCTACCTTATATTTGTAAGACAAAAATTTTTCTCCTTAATCTTCTGAGTCTATTGTGTTTCATTATAACAGCTCTATCAAAATAGAACAGGATTGGGTACAGAAAAATGCAGTCCTCCTGCAACAGTAACCTAAAATGATAATTTAGGATTGGTAATGAGCAAAAACTGCTTAAGTTTTAAGGTGCATATTCAGAATTGTCTAGAGTATCTTCAGAACATTGCCAGTGAAACAGAGAAGTCAAAACTAGTAAGGACTCAGTAAGGAAGGGGAATTGAAGGTGTCTTCTGTTATCATATAGACATGCCCATCTGCTATGATTTTGGCCTCAGAAGGGCAGCAGGAAATTTATATATCTTTTTTAAATAAGATACAGCCACAGGTAGAAAAAGCTTACCTTGAATTTCAGAAGGTAATTTGGAATTGTACTTTGTAGTAACCTGAGACGAAATAGTCCAGGAATCTAGGTTAAGACCAAATACTACTGTTCTAAAAAACAAACAAACAAAATGAAATGATTACTAATAACATTTGTCTATACTCATATATCAGTGCCTTGCTCAGCAATCATCAGAGAAGTTTCCTCCTACAGCAAATGGGAACAAATAAAGAGATGCACAGTCAGATAATCTCCAGATAGTCAGAGACTTTGGAACACTCTCAGCCCCAAGTTTGCAATCTGACCAGCAATGGAGGAGTGTTCCTCTTTCCCTACATCCTCATCAACATGTGCTGTCACCTGAGTTTTTGATCTTAGCCATTCTGATTGGTGTAAGGTGGAATCTCAGGGTTGTTTTGATTTGCATTTCTCTGATCTCTAAGGACTTTGAACATTTCTTTAGGTGCTTCTCTGCCATTTGACATTCCTGTTGTGAATTCTCAGTTTAGTTCTATACTCCATTTTTTGATTGGGTTGTTTGGCTTTTTGGTGATTAGCTTCTTGGGTTCTTATTATATTTTGCATATTAGTCCTCTATTAAGTGTGGGGTTAGTGAAGATTTCTTTCCCATGTGTGGGTTGCCAATTTGTCTTATTGACTGTGTCCTTTGCCTTACAGAAGCTTTCCAGTTTCACGAGGTCCCATTTGTCAATTCCTTATCTTAGAGCATGAGCTACTGGAGTTCAGTTTTGGAAATTTCTTCAGCTGCCAATGAGTTCAAAATTCTTTTATCTGGGTCTTCAATTGTATTCCACTGATCAATGTGTCAGTCTCTGTACCAATACCATGCAGTTTATCACTATAGCTCTGTAGTAAAGCTTGAGGTCAGGATTGGTGAATCCTCCATTAGTTCTTTTATTGTTAAGAATTCTGTTTTCTTTTTTTTTTTTTTTTTTTTTTTTTTGATGAATTTGAGAATTGTAGCAAATCTCCTGAGATGCCTTCAGGGTACTGTATCAGTTGCCCCATGTATGGTAGATCTCCTGGGATGCCAGTTATCCTGTGTGCAGCATATCTTCTGTGATGCCTCAGGCTCTGGTGTCAGTTGCCCAACTGCTCTGAGTGTAGCAGATCTCCTGGGATGGCTCAGGATATGGTGTCTTCAGGATTGACTAACAGTCTGCCAAACAGAAAGGACCAGGTGGAAGAAGAGTGGTTTTGAAGGATGATTGGTCCCAAGTCCACTTGGCTCCCAGTTGCAGCTGTTGGACTTCAGGGGGGTTCTTATCAACTGCTACAAGTGCAGTGGACCTTCTGGGATGACTCAGGATAAAGTGTCTTCAGGTGAGCACACTAGGCTGGTATCCTTTTGATGTGAAATTTTGTATAGATAAACTAGTCAATGTTTTGGGTTATTTTGCCCATGCACCTACAATAAATTTTCCATTTCCAGTTTGTAGCCTTTACTTACCTGGTAATGATCTCATACCTAACCTAGAATAAATGTTTTCCTAAATTTTAAATTTATTCCAAGTCTGCTTTCTTTTTACTAGTTAATTAGCCTGTTACAAATGAAGGTTTACAGAGCTCTTATTTGCAGCTTTCATACCTTGCCTCAAAGAGGTCATCATTGCAGGTCATGCAAAACATTGGGCCATCTCCAAAAAATGCACTTGCAGAAGCCATTCCTAAATGGCTTCTAATACTCTTAAATTGAAGAACAGATTTTATGAAGAGTTAAATCATTTTATTTAAAAAAAAATGTGGCCCATAAGACCCATGAGCTCTAAATAAATTAAGAATTATCTAAAACAATTTAATAGAACATTCCAGTGTCATAATAGGCTATAATATTCTCACTATTACTTGCAATAGTTCATAAGCAGGAAAACATTTCTCAAAATTAAGTTATCAAAATTCATGATGATTTTACATTTGTTAAAAAAAAATTCCTGATGTTATTGTCTAAATTGTTGATTAAAAACGAAAGATGTTATAGAGTAAATTTTTAAGTTAAAAACTAATTTAAAAAGTCATCAAAATTATGCTTAATCAAAATGTCACATTAACAAGTAATATTATTTGTCAGTGTTTTAAGTGTTAATGTTAGAAACCTTCCTTTTCCTAATTTGCAAGTTTATCATCATCACCATTGTATGACAATAAGGTCACTGCTACCTATTTTTATACATGAGAAAAACTCAGTAAAGAAAAACGAATATATTTTAGGTCCATACATATGATCTTTCATATTGTTACAAATGGGCATGAGTTTTTCTTTTTCACCGATTTTATACCTTGTATGCTAGTTTTCAAAGGAAATAAAGACCTAAGTCAACAAGATATTCAGCCACAAATTAATGATAAATGCACAGCTATAAAACCAGAGACAGAGAATTTCAAACATTCTGTTTAATCACATCAGGAAATCCATCAGTGTTAGAGAGTACTGGTATAGAAATTGGTGAGATTTTGGTAAGAATTACTCTGCATTTTGTGCTTTACTCCATACAAATTTTTCATTTTGATATGCCTGACTTTGATGAAAACCAAAAGTGAAAAACAAACAAACAAAATAAAACAAACAAAAAAACCCCCACCATGTAACAGAAGGATTATGCAAAATAGACATTGAAGTGAGAAAAGAAAGCTAATAATTGTGAAAATAATCACAATATATTGTATATATGTGTGAAACAGTAAAAAAATAAATAAAAAACATGTAAACATTTAAAAAGTATACACACTTTATTTGTTAAACAGAAAGGTCATCTTGGCAGCCAGGGATACAGTGAAAGTTCAAGATATTCACATCCAAAATAAATATTCATCCAAAATAAGTCATTCAGAATTTATCCATAATTATGGTTCTCAATTGTTTTGTGAAATTTGTTTTTGCACATAAAAGGCCTCAATCCTGTATCTTTCATTTCTTACAGAAGTTCCTTAAGCATTATAATGGATACCCAAGGGTCTTGAAGAATTCTTTAGCACAGAGGGCTTCCTTCTGCCCTGCATAGACTGTAGTGTTCTTTAAGTGCCAACCAATATGGAAAAAATCATATTCACACCTAGTAAATCATTTTTCTGTTACCATGACTCAGAGATGACAGGAAATAACTTAAAAGAGATGATGGGAGTTTAGTTGTTTTTAGTCTGAGGGGACAGGGTTCCTGATGACGGGAAAATTATGGCAGCAGAAGGTGACTGAATATTTTATTTTTACAGACTGGAAATACAGAGAAAGCAGAAAGTTGGGTCAAGCAACAAAACCTCAGGTTTTAACCTCTATCCCACTTCTTCAGTGAGGCTCAGGCAATTCTGATTTCTACAGGTTTCCAGAATAACACAATACTTTGGGAATGAAGCATTTTAACATGAGATCCTGCAAAAGCATTTCACATTTAATACATAATAATAGGGCAACTAGATAAAACATATATTAACAGAGAATCAGATTAGAATATGTCCTAAAGGAAACTATGGAAATATACTTTCCTATATCCCAATAAAGACAAGAACAGAGAACTTTCCTTCAGAAAAAGTGGAGGAAAGTAAGCAATAAGGCAACACACACACACAAACACACACAATCTATATCTGGTGAAAATGTCCTTTAAAGGTAAATAAATATGAGAAACTTCTCCAACTGATAAAATTTACTGTGAGTACAAAGTAACATTATATTGAATAATCATTGCATATGAATGATTGTAATACTTGAAATCAATGAAATAAATAACACAAGGCAATAAGAACAATTATAAAGATTCTATGCTGCATGGAACCAATAAAATGATATTTGAAAAAAAAACAGATGACATATAATATATAATTAGAATTTTGAGAGGTCACTAACCTTTTTAAAAGAATACCATGAAGAGTAGGGAAAAGTCATATACAAGCAGATAGTGTAGAAAAGGAAAAAATGAATATGGTATAATATAAAATGTTTATGAATATGCTATACAGCAATTGACTAATGAGTAATTTATTGATGGTAGATACTAGCTAAACTATAGATATCAAGAAAAAAGTGTTAGAAGGGAATAAGGACATTAAAACCTAGTATAAGAAGAATTTTTACAAGAAACTCATCTAAATATAAACAGAAAGATTAGTACGTGGAAAAGAAAGGAAATTTATACCATGTTAACACTAATAAATGTAAAATGATTTTACTTTATAAATTCAAATGAATGGTGTTACAAATCAGCAGGGATATGAACAGGATGTTACACAATGATAAAATTGTCAAAACTCAAGGATTAATATGGCCCAAATGATTGTGGTGAAATGACAAAAGTTGAGGTATAAAAATTGAGGCAAACTATATTAAATAAAAGAAAAGTATACAACTTGACCATTCTAAAAGACAAGAGGAGTCTTTTTCAGTTACTATACTTTACATTTTAAATTGATAGTGGCTCTTCTGTTCTCAGTGTTGGCTAAGAACTCCAAATTGTGTGTTCAGTATACTAAAGTCTTACTATAGGCATTTGGATGGACATATGTTCTCTCTAGAAATAATTTAATACTTAAATATGGGACAACAAACTTTGTTCCATGTTAGCTAGCTTTCACAGTGCTAAATGTTGCTATGCTTCCTGCTATAAAAGAAAAGTCAGCATCAATCTTACCCATTGAGAGAGTCTGTGTGCTCAGTCATAAAAGGCACATACATGTCACTCCCTCCAAAGCTCAGGAAGCATCACAGAAGAAGGGACAGGAGGGATGCAAGAACCAATGAACGGAGAAGGATGCAATGTAAAGTTGTCTTCAGAAAATGACATGGCCACTGTACTCATGAACTCAGAGTATCTGTGGTACCCACACTATATCTATAAAAACTTTGATCTGTCAACATTTTGTCATGGATAGGGGAGAACTCATGAGGCTCTGTTCCTCCTTGAGTAGCTACTATTGTTTGCTGTGGGACAGATAGGCATTTTCTTCAATGGTGTAGCCACTGATAAGTTGCTAGTGCTCCAGTAAACAAATATCCCCCTACTCATGTTCATACAGACAATCCAATTTAAAATCAGGTGGCCACAAAAAGACAAAATTATAGTAAGTAAGAGGAGGAATATTCGAAAAAAATTCAGTTGGAGAGACACAAGAATAATGGTTGGTAATTATTATATATACATATTTAGTAATATATAAATATATATTCATATATATATGAAACTGTCAAACTATTTGTATTATGTCTTAACTCAACATTTTATCTGTTAAGATAGTATTTTGGTAAAATAATTTCTGAGAAAATTATCTAATAAAGAGGAAACAGCAATAAAATCAAAGCAGTAAAACTGTTGAGAATCAGTTGAAGATTTTATCAAAGGATAGGCATTTGATTTACTTATTTAAGGTGATAAGAATAAACTTAAGAGTGACTGCAGTAAAGGTGAATAACTGCTGTGTGCACCTACACCTTGTGGTTGCCTCTGGGCCTGTGCTCACCTAAAAGGAACTTATATGGTTTGGTATGAGTAACTGTTTTGTACCTAGTTACATGCCAATGGCTTTCTTGAACATGAATCATTCATAAATAGCTCTGCTTATTGTGGTCAGTCAGGGTTGTCAGTCATGACTTTATGCATTTTGCCATCAGTGTCTTCTCCTTTAAGGCCATTCTGTCATTGTCATACACAAGGACACTCCTAGGCATAGTTTGAAAGGCAGAAGGCAGTCATAACCCACCATCTTGTTGTAGATAGAGAATGAACTCAGGCTGTCCAAACCTGAAACTTCCATCAAAGTTACAAAGATGGAGATTTTGCAGTAGGGTGGCTCCTTGCAGGATTGACCCTTCTTGGAAACTGTCTTTCCTCCCAGGCTTTAGTATGTGGGTTTTGTGATGGGAAGCACTTGCAGTGGTTCCTGAAATGACACAGGTTTATTTTTTCACTATCATGGACACTAAAGATACAGCTTATCACATGACTGCAGGACTGCTAAGTTGACACTCTCTGCCAAATCTTGGTTCTTATTTATAATATAGATAACTGACAGGCTTATACTTTAGTGGACACTACTATCTTTCTATCCATTCTCTTTTCCCTCATTTCCTCCCAGGAACTGACAGAAATATAGCCTGTTCTTTAAGATACTGTTCAAATATTTTATGTTATTTCATTCGAATATCTGACTTCAACCATCTAAGAAAGAGGAAGGCCCAAACACAGTCCCTCTAGTCGTGTGAACTTTCTAACAAACTGGGAACTCTTCCATTGTTCAACAGCATGTCCCTTACTTCCGACTGAGGTCTCAGCATAAGGGCTTTTACTGTCTCCAATTCTGACCATGACCATGATGGTTCTCTTGAAGAAGACTGAGCCTTTGTTAAGATACTTTTTTTCCAGATCTCACTAGGTTTCTCTTTATTCTATTAGTGCAATGATGGCTTTTTACAGCAAGCACTTCAGAACTCCCCAGCCTCAGCCCATCTCTCAGTTTCCAAGCTGCTGCCTTAGTTTTGTAGGTATTTTCAAGAACACATGACATGTTGCAGCAATAATTTTCAACTCTATTCAATGCAGGCTGTTATACCAAAATCCCACCAAATAGGCAGCTGGAATGTGATAGAAATGTCTTGTTCAGAGCTCTGATGTGGCAAAGTCCAAGCTTATGATGTAAGCAGTTCAGAGTCCATGAATTGCAAGCATTTAGTTAGCAGCACCTGGGTGAATTTACCTACTTTAATTATATTTCTTCTGTGATGAGAACACTTGGGAGTACTATTACAATAAATTCTGATTTATAATTCATTATTATCAGTGATAATCACACACTAAGTTAGTTAAGTTCCGACTCATTACATAAGTGTTAGAACAGGTAAGAAATAGCACCAAGAGGCAGATTGTCAAACAGGCACCATGAAACTTTTAGTATTGTTTGCAAACAATCTTCAAACCCCCTATTACTTATACAAATATGAGCCAAAAGACAGCAATGTAGGGGGAGACATGATTGGGTCAATAAATAATGCAGATGCTGGTTTAAGATATAGAGACAATTTTTCCAGGTCCCTTGAGGAAGAGTAGGAGGAGAAAAGGGAGAGAGGGAGAGGGGAGAGGGAGGTGGGGAAAGAAGGGAGAGGGGGATGGAGAAGGGAGGGGAAGAGGGGAGGGAGGCGAGGGTGAAGGAGATGGCTCTTTTGGTTAGGCTGTGGAGTAGAGAAGGACAGACACCATGTAGGCCTGGAGGGTATTAGACCAGGTGGTAGCCTCTGACACCTGTTCTAATATAGTATAGCTGATGAGTTTAGGAGAGTAGATTCTGAGCTCAGCAGTTGTATCATCTTGCTGATTTTAAATATTAAGATTGCCTGGTGCTTTTCATCTGTGACGATTCAGGTGGGCAAGAGAGGGCACAGCCACAGGACATTCATGGGCAGTCAGCAGAGATAGTCATGGAGGTGGATGGTTGGTGTAGAGCGATTGCTGCTCCAGGAATTTGCGGGTAAAGTGTTAGCTAACCATGGGGACTGACTAGACTGTAGGCAGACAGCTGCTAGTCTGAGAGACTTGCGGATCAAGAATATTTTATAAATTTACATGCAATAAAGCTTGGTGCTTTAAATTGTGCATAAACCTAAAGAGTGTACCGATAATAGTAAAAATTACTAGTTGTTCCTTCCTGGCCAAAAGTTACAGAAGCTACAAGGTAAATAGTATATGATGATGAATTCAGTTAGCTGTTTCTATCTCAAATCCCATCTTAAATTTTGAATCACATGGAATAGCTATTCACTGACTACAACTTTAAAACTAACAGTAGTACAATGTAATTCCTTGTTTCCCTTCACATTGATCTTGACTGGAGAGGATAGATTTCAGTTTTGCCTCCTCTCTTCTGTAGTCTAATAAGTAGTTTTTATGCCCATTATATAAAAGCCTCCACAGTGAAACACTTGTGTGACCATTACTTTGCTCGTTGCTTTTTCCTCCTGCCTCGAGGCCTACTATACTTTGTATTCTGGTTTCTTTAAAAGCCCTTATAGGTTTCATGTCATTTTCAGTGGTTATTTTAGAAAACGATATAGAGAAGTTATCCCTAGTCTTAAACACACACATTCAAGGACCTAGGTGAATTTCTAGTTGTCTGGTAACAAACTGTACTTAGCATTTTCTGCTTCTCTCCATAACTATTCATAACTATCAGTTTGTTTCCTTTTGTGAGTCTGACATTTTAGAATATGCATGCCAGTGAAGTCATGCAGCATTTTTCTCTCTGAATCAGTTTCATTTCATGGAGCTTCTTTTTCACAGGGGTCACCTAAGATCATTGGAAAACACATATACTTATATTATGATTTAGAGTAGTAGCAAGATTACAGTCATGAAGTAGTAATAAAGTAATTTTATGGTTGGGGTGTCATCACAACATGAGGAATTCTATTAAAGGGTTGCAGCTTTGAAGGTTGAGAACCAGTCCATTAGAAGAATGAGAAAGGCAGGAACTGTGGAGAAATTTCTAAGCAATAGTTCCTTATTGTTGGAGAGAGCCAGAATCAGTAAGAGCAGCTAATAATGTAAAAGTTAATATCAAATCCTATGTATAAAAAATCCAATTTATATCATCATTAAACATGCTTTTATTCTTCTCATTCATTTAATTCCATTTCTTGCAAAAATCTCTTAAGTAGATGGAGGTGGTAGTGTTTCTGTGGATGTATATATGTAAACCTATATGACTATTACAAAAGTTGCAATCTGAAAGAAGCAACAAAGACTCTATATGAAAGTTATGAAACTAAACCATTACAGGGCAAATAATCTGATAGAAAGTATGGTCCTCAACAGCTCATAAAATACTTTGAGTGTTACATTAATTATTAATGCACTCAAATTGTCCCACCAGCAGTGGTGTGCTTTCCCTTGCCACTTGCCCAATGTTCCAGATCTAACACAAAAAAACACACACACACACACACACAACAGCCTTTTATTTAACATGTCATAAGCACCTCAATGGACTAAGCACTTCAATCCTCCATTGTTCCTAGCACACTCTCCCCTCTATATTCCTGAATTATTACTTACTAAAATCTATATTCTACCCTGTCCACTCCAGATCCAGTCTGCAGTCCTCCTGAGCCACAATCCTTAACTCTTAATATGGGTCATCTCTATGTCTCTCTGTCCTCAAGCCTGATCCTTCTGCTTCCTCACCAGGTGGTCCTAAATCCTTCATCTCTGGGTTCCCTTGCCTGGGAAACCTAAAGTTGTCCCTCTGTCTCCCTGAACACTCATTGGCCACTTGCAACTTTATTTAACAATTAGAGCCAACTGGAGGCAGGAACCTATAGTTTTTTACATGAAGATGTGAAATTCCTGTGTAATTTGTGAAACCAGTTAGCATAATATAAGCAGTAAACCAAACCTACATTTGAGGACAGAAAGAGAGTTTTGTAGCTATAGATTTGGGATTAAATTTGCCAGGGAACTCTGACTATTTCTTGTTTTCGAAATCATGAATCATTTTTCCACATTCATATCTATTAAATCCTAAATTATTTAATCATGTTCAGTGATGTTGTTTGAGAATATATGCTACAGTAATTTATAAGATAATGATTACCTCTAAAATACAAGATACCTTCCATTCATTATTTAGTTATACATATCCATGAGGTCGTGAGGTTTGAGTTAGAGATTAAGGCAAGTCTAGAGCCATAGATTTCATATATATATATATATAATATATATATATATTATATATATATTTATGCTATAATAATAGTAGATAGATAGAGATAGAGATAGATCAATCTTCTTTCAATTTTAGGTGAACATCACTACACAAGAATAAAGTAGATGAGCTACCACTGTAAACATTAAGTTTTATTTTACTGCTGAGTAGTTTCTATAGAATGAAAACAAGTAAAAACCCTCCTTGAAAGGCATGGATGTAAAGAAGCAAGAATGTTCTAAATGGCACTAATTTCTAAACAAAGTGTTTTAGTGATTCTATTTATTTATAGCTAGTATTCATACATTATTTAAAAAAAACGTATGTAAAATTTACTAGTATCACTTGCTTTTAGTGATTTTGGATACCAGCTACATTGAATGTTTCTGGCCTATCATAGGAAATAAAAACTATACAAGTGGTCTGTCATTGTTAATGAGATTTCAATGTCCTTTTCAAGAGGTATAATCATAATCCAAATCAGAGTGAAAAACATTCATAGCTAAAAACTCTACATGAAACATCATGTTGGATATGGGCCAAAAAGAGGCACTATTATATCTACTGTGGAACTGGTTCATTCCCAGAGTTCCAAAATGAAATAATTATTTCAAGAAAAATGCCCAAGTTAAATGTTACCTTATATGTTAAATGCACCTTAAGCGTTGAAAGTTAAAGAGTTTATTAAATTCTGACACCATTTTCTTCCATTACAGCTTTGCTCCTCCTAAGGCTTGATTAGAAGGTGGGGACCTTTTTGTGGGGAAACCTTCTACTAAGCAGATCCCTGTAGCTGAACCATGTTTTCAGTTCCATTATTTCTTTACAGCAATGAACAACATTCTTGATTACCAACAGAAACACACACACATGTGTTCCATGATGCCTCTTAACAAATTAATGTTTCAGGGACTTGAATAATTTTTCTTATAGCTAACAGACTAGAGCAAAGAAAGCACCATGGTCTACATGCCCAGGACCAGTTACCACACTCAGAATATCAGAAAATTTCTCTCTGCTAGTCTTGCCTACTTTAAGTTCTCGTGTTAAGGGTTAGCTCTCTGTTCTTGTGGAAAAAAACAAAAACAAAAACAAAATCCTTACTCCCAAATTAGATATAATATGTCAAGAAAGAAACAATACTAGAAAATATGTTCTCATATATGTAATATATTCATCATTTATTTTCACCTAAATCAAGGAGGACATTTACCATCTGGGCATTCTTTAAAATGTGTCAAGGTAGGAATTTATTTAAACAGTTGGTGTATCTAGGTTGTAAAAATAGAGTGCTTCTTTGTTTGCTTTTTTTTTTTTTTTGATTCTTTTTTTCCTATGTTGGTTGATTCAACAGAGATCCTGCATTAAATGGTTTTCTCCATAGTGATTAAAAAAGACCCAAAAGAAATGATGGGAGAGGAAAAGAAAGCCTTTCGACTTGGGAAATAACTCGGATGTGAACCTCACTCTGCTTACTAAGGACACTGTTGATATAAACTAGCATAGTTTATTTAAAAGGAACTATTCATTTCTACTTTTCTTCTCATTTTAAATATAAGAAAACATTAGATCCACATGTATCATATATTTACCAGAGGCAGAGACGCAGAAATAACCCCATACAAAGCCATTATCTAGCCTACTTGTCCATAGTTAGAACCAATTGCAATGATTTCTCAAAGAAATACAGTATCATTTGCAGCCATCCTTGAGTTTCTTATATTCTTGAATGTCCCTCAATGTTGTCTCAGTGTCTCAATAATTAGAAATGTGTCTATGCTGTGGTATTCAGGGTCTGTGTTACTTTCTCCTACCTTAGTGATGAGTAAACTATGCACAATTAATATTTTTAATATCATGCTTCTGAAAAATTTTCTGTATTTCAATTAGAGAGTTTCATTTAATTAAAATAGTCACGAATCTAAACATAGAGAAGGTTGTTGTGTCCTGCTTCTTGTGCTTGGATCCGCCTAAAAGTGCACTTTTATTTGAACCTATAAACTTTAAAAGATACTTAGTTCACCCAAAACTTTCTGGCTGAAACAAAATGGAATTCTCAACCCTTGAATTGCAATCTTGGAAGATAACAGGCTCTCTCCATGTGCCTTGTACTGTGATTGATTTTCAGATGCTCTTCAGCAATCTGCTTGCCACATAATTGAAAAAAAGAAATTCTCCATTCCTTCAGACTCCACAAGGAACAAACATAGAGGAAGAATGTGTTTTCTTCTGGTTACACAGAATCTAAATACATTCAACAGCTGATGTGAGCAAGAGGCTATAGGAAGCCACCCCACTAGATAGAAAAGAATGTACTTTTATGTTGTGACAAATATACTAAAACTGAGGTTTTCAATAATAATTACTTTGTTAAAATACTCAGAGACTTCTATGGTTAGCTTTTCATTTCCTAGAACCTTTTGATGCATACCAATATGATTGTCTACTCACTATCACTACCACAGAATGTACATATTACTACTTGTACTGTAAACCAACTTTATCATGGAGTAGACACACTAAACTAATAAGTAACCTTGAAATAACATGGTTTCTGAAATGAAAATTGGTTAAACAGGGTAATCCATGTTCAGAAAAATATCACTAAAATGTTTTAAGTCTTTCCTTTTCCTATAAAAACAGGACAGAGACTTGATCAGTATATAGGACAGAGACAGGAGTGATCTGAAGAAAAGCTATTTATGTTAGTCATAAAAATTCAGTGTTGCAAACTGTGTTTAAACAATCAACATCTGGATTGGGCATATCACAACATTTCAGAAAGCCAGATATTTGAATGGTTATGCATTCAACAATCATTTTTAATATTTCTATTTTATATCAAAATTTTACATCTTAGCCAAGAATGGCCATATTCAGAAGAAATGTGAAATTATAAATACTATATAGATAATACAGATCACATATATTCCATGCATTTTATGGTTTCCATTGTAAAGTAAAAACAACTATATGAAGTAAATCATTGCAATAAATTTGACAAATCCCATTCATCTTTTGTATTTAACTATAATCCTATGGAAATTCATAATGAGGAGAAAATCAAAGGAAAGAGATATAGAGGAAAGGTAGTTATATCATATAGTTGAGTCATGTAACCCTAGGATTACAGCACTGGAAAATCAAAGTACAAAGCATCCTTTCAAATTTGTTAGCTATTACAGAGCTAATATGACTATTTATACCAACTAATTTGTCAAGAAAGTATAATATAAGGAACACTATCTAAAAATAGGCTTTTAATATCTGAGATCAGAAAGAGGTTTAGCAACTTTGATGTTAGGTCAAAAAGAGGAGAAGGAAATTTACTTTTAGTGTATCTGTGCTCCTGTAGAAAGAATTGTATTAGTTATCCACAGATACTAATTCTTGTTCCAGATATCATGCTAATCTATCTCAATTTCCCATTTTGGATAAGAAATGTTTGTAGCTTCATTTGCATCTCTAGTACAGCATATTAATAAAAATTATTTGATACAATTATTGTCAAATACATATAGGACATCAATTAGTTCTGAGCCCAGAGCAGGTGTCTCTTGTCTTATGGGGGCAGTCAGGCTGGATCATGGCTTTTTCTAGGTAGAATCATAAGAGGTGGCAACTCAGGTGTGGAAACAGCTACTCAGAAGCTTGGAATGGTTTCTTAGTTTCATAAAAGCTGTCTACTATGAACTGATCTTTCCACCCAACAAACAGACTAACAAACAAACTCAACCAAAAGTGTCTTCAAGGCTGATTGACACATAAACCAAATCATGGTTGTAGTAAGTTTGAATCAGATCCAAAGCCAAATCATCCTAATCTATCTTGAAATTCCTTAACCCTTGATAGTCATTTTTTGCTTACCTCTATGATCCAACATTCTTGTGATTCTCAGGTAAATTCTTTTAGCATGCATTACCAAACAGAATACTGCCTTTAATCAATGAAAAAGCTAAGAATGCCATAAGATAGTGACTAAGAACTAGTCTGAAGAATTCTCCACTCTTCTGTAAAACACCTATGTAGTGGTTCATCAATTTATGTGCAAATAGCATTTTAATTTTCTCTTGTTAAAAAATATAAACTCTGTGAAACTGTTTTCACATTAGTAGGGCAAAGCTCGATGCTTTTCCCAGCCATGCTCAGTCTTACTTGTTTTAAAGATAAGCTACCTATAATTCACTTAGGGTAAGAGACGTGCTTTGAATTGCCACCATAGTTACTGAATTCTCTGGCAGAGGAACAGAACACCATTCTTACTTACAAAATTCACACAATTCTTTCCAAATATTATGTTTGCTTCTCTTTTCTTTTGGGTATAAGAGATGTAGACCTTAGGTGCCTTTTAAAAACATGATGTGGTAAAGATCTGATTGTCTATTCAGATTTATTTCTCAATGGTTCTTTTGAACCATGTACTGGGAGATTTAATGAGAGAACTAACAATGTTGCTATGGGCAACTCAAAGAAATCATTGTATGGTATGTGAAACAGTGTTTCCCCTTAAAAGATCTGTCAAAATGACATGTAATATAGACATGTCCAGCAAGTAGATAGTGGCCTACCAACAGCTGGGTTCTCGGCCTCAGGTTTCACCCAAAGCGGCTCTGCCTGCCAGCTCCTCATTGGTAATTAGATTAAAAACTGCAGATTAAACTACTAGACACAAATTTGAAGAGTTTGCTTCTCAGAGCAGGCAGGTATGGAAAGTAGAGACTGCTTTCATTTCTATGTTACTGAGGTAAGTAAAAGAAATAGGCTATTTCATTTGCTTAAGTTTGCATGATTGGTTGTTAGAAGAGTTGAGAGAAAACCAGGCCCTCTAGCAGAGATATATATCACCAGTGCTCAAAGAAGGGGACATTTGTAGCAGCAGAATTAAAATGCATCAATTTGTATTCTAAAGCTCTTCAAAATACCTGAGGGTCTGAATTTACATATATGCTTAAGTTTAATTTCAGATTAAGCCTTCTATTTTTGCTATAATTATATGGCATCTAAATACAGCAGGAATTGAACTGATTGCAGAAAGTCAAGACATAGGAAGCCTAGAACTTCATGCCCCTATGTTGCCCCTGTAATGCCTCTGCTATCGGCCATGTCATATGTCCATTTCCACAATGGCTATAAATAAATTAACAATAAGCTGATATTAAACCTGTAAACTGATGACCACTGAAACATGTCTGTGACTAAGGGAAAACAGGAAGCTCTTTGGCCAGGCTCTCTAATATAAAGTGTGTACCTTGGCTTCTTATCTGAATGCTGCTTCTTAATGGAGCAGAGAAATTGAAGTTTCTTCCCAACCTCTCACACTGCTGTCTGTTCTGGCTTCCCTGGGACAGAAGCTTATCTTTTGGAATTAGAGGTAGAGTTGCTGTGCCATTTGTTTACTTCCAGAAAACTGTGATCAAAAGCCCCTAACATAAGCTCAAACGGTAGCTTAGTGGAGTCAACATCTGGTAGATAATACTTAAATTCCTTACAATCCTACTTTTACACCCTACTAGGATAAAATCAATCTTTACTTTAGTGGGAAAAAACGAAATAAACAATAACTTTCTTGCTGTGAATTTAAGTCTGCAGTTTTAAAAACTAATTCCTGCTTGTTTTTCATGGAGACAACTGTAGCTTTTGTAGTGATTTGTATCTTCAGACAAAATGAGTACAAAATAAAGACTTTTCAGGATGACTCTCAGTATTAACTCGAGAACAGAAAAATAGTTTATTGTTCTTCATTTTTTTTTAGTTTTTCTTTCTCTGTCTCCCTGTCTCTGTTTCTATCCTCTCACTTTCTGTATCTCCCTATCTCTCACCCTCTGTTTGTGTGTGTCTGTGTGTGTGTGTGTGTGTGTGTGTGTGTATGTGTGTGTGTTTGTGTGTGTGGTGGGTCCATATGCCCATAGAGGCCAAATGAGTGTGTTAGATCACCTGGAACTAGAGTCACAGTCAAGTGTGAGCTTCCCATTCTGAGTACTGGTGCCAATCTCAGCTCCTCCGGAAGAACAGTACTTTGAACCACTGAGCCATCTCTCCAGCACTGAAAAAAAGGTTTCTTAGTAAAGTGCATGTTTATGAAAATAATGACGTGAAATGTAAAAGTAAAGTAGTATACATTCCTTAGCAGATATATACATAAAATAAATTTTAAGGTTCAATATGCAGTTTATAAAATGTTAATAAAAACTTATTTTATATGTATATTTCTATAATTAAGTGGTTTAAAGTAATTTGTGTTTGAAATCAAATGGATCTAAACATTCCAACTTTAAATGAATATAGGTGAATAGAAATTATCTTCACCCCCAGCAGTAAGGTGACAGCAACACCTGCCCCAAACTGGGAGTAACTAGGATGCACTGGGACCCAGGAATTTACTCCTGGCCAGGGGCACTGGTTCCTTCCAGTCTGCTCCCTAGCACTGAGCAGATTTTGGGCTTCAGCTCTAACCCCAGCAGCAACATCCACCCCAAACAATTAACAATTCTGACACAAGCAAGATAATAGGAAACACAGGCTCCAGTCAGAGACAATGCAGGTAACACTAAGGAGATCCAGATGGCGAAAAGCAAGTGCAAGAACATAAGCTTCAGCAACCCAGGGTACTTGGCATCATCAGAATCTAGTTCTCTCACAATAGAAAGTCTTGAATTCCCCATGTCACCAGGAAAGCAAGATTCAGATTGAAAGTCACTTCTAATGATGATGATAGAGGACATTAAAAAGGACAAAAATAACCCTCTCAAAGAAATTGGTAACAAAGGTAAATAGATAGAAGCCCTTAAAGAGGAAACACAAAAATCCCTTAAAGAATTACAAGAAAACACAACCAAACAAGTGAAGGAATTGAACAAAACCATGCAGGACATAAAAATGGAGTTGAAAAAATAAAGAAATAAAAAAGGGAAACTACCCTGGAGATAAAAAAAGAAATCAGGAGTCATAGACACAAGCATTACCAACAGAATACAAGAGATAGAAGAGAGATTCTTGGGTGCAGAAAATACACCATAGAATATATTGACATACTGTCAAAGAAAACACAAAGTGCAAAAATTTCCTAAACCAAAACATCGAGGAAATCCAGGACACAATGAGAAGACAAAACCGAAGGATAATAGGTATAGAAGAGAGTGAAGATTCCCAACTTAAAGGCCAATAAATATCTTCAACAAAATTATAGAAGAAAACTTCCCTAACCTAAAAAACAAGATGCCCATAAACATACAAGAAGCCTACAGAACACCAAATAGACTAGACCAGAAAAGGAATACCTCCCATCACATAATAATCAAAACACCAAATGCACAAAACAAACAAACAAAAAGAATATTAAAAAAGGAAAAGGCCAAGTAACATATAAAGGCAAACCTATCAGAATTACACCAGAATTCTCACCAGATACTGTAAAAGCCACAAGATCCTGGACAGATGTCATATAGACCATAAGAGAACAAAAATTCCAGCCTAGGCAGTTACCATAGATGAAGAAACCGAGATATTCCATGACAAAACCAAATTTACACAATATCTTTCCACAAACCCAGCACTACAAAGGAAAAAAAGAGGGAGAACTCCAATACAAGGAGGAAACTTATACCCTAGAAAGAACAAGAGAGTAATCTTTCAACAAATCCAAAAGAAGATAGTCAAACTATCAATGCCACAGCTAATAAAAAAAAATATAACAGGAAGCAACAATCTCCTTTCCTTAGTATCTCTTAAAGTTAATGGATCCAATTCCCCAATTAAAAAACAGCCTAATGGACTCGATATGCAAACAGGACCCAGCATTTTGCTGCATACAGGAAATCCACCTCCTTGACAAAAGTAAACACTATCTTAGAGTTAAAGGCTGGAAAACAATTTTACAAGCAAATGGTTCTAAGAAACAAGCTGGAGTAGACATTCTAATATCGAATAAAATCGACTTTCAATTTAAAGCTATCAAAAAGGATAAGGAAGGACATTTCATACTCATCAAAGGAAAAGTCAACCATCATGAACTCTCAATTCTGAACATCTATGTGCCAAATACAAGAGCAACCCACTTTCATAAAAGAAATCTTACTAAAGCTCAAAGCACACATTGCACATCACACAATAATAGTGGGAAACTTCAACATACCACTCTCAGCAATGGACAGATCATGGAAACAGAAACTAAACAGAGATAAAGTGAAACTATCAGAAGTTATGGACCAAATGGATTTAACATATATCTATAGAACATTTTATCCTAAAACAAAAGAATATACCTTTTTCTCAGCACCTCATGGAACCTTCTCCAAAATAGACCATATAATTGGTCACTAAACAAACCTCAAAATACAAGAAAATTGAAATAATCCTATGCATCCTAACAGATCACCATGAACTAAGGCTGGTCTTCAATAATGACGAAAAACAATGGAAAGTCCATATTCACACAGAAACTGAACAGCACTCTACTCGATGATAACGTGTCAGGGAAGAAATGAAGAAAGAAAGTAAACACTTTTTAGAATTTAATGAAAATGAAGACACATCATACCATAACTTATGGGACACAATGAAAGCAGTGCTAAGAGGAAAACTCATAGCTCTAAGTGCTTACAAAAAGAAAAATGGAGAGAACATACACTAGCAGCTTGACAACACACCTAAAAGCTCTAGAACAAAAAGAAGCAAACACACCAAAGAGGAGTAGATGGCAGGAAATAATCAAACTCAGGGCTGAAATCAACCAAGTAGAAACGAAAAGAACTATACAAAGAATCAAGAAACCAGGAACTGGTTCTTTGAGAAAATTAACAAAATAGATAAACTCTTAGGCAGACTAATCAGAGGGCAGAGAGACAGTATCCAAATCAATAAAATCAGAGCTGAAAAGGGTGACATAACAACAGAAACAAAGGAAATAAAAAAAAAAAAATCAGATCCTACTACAAAAGTCTATACGCAACAAAATTGGAAAATCTGGATGAAATGGTCAATTTTCTAGACAAATACCTTACTAAAGTTAAATCAGGTCCTGACAAACCATCTAAATAGTCCCATAACCCTGAAAGAAATAGAAGCAGACATTAAATTCTCCCCACCCAAAAAAGTCTGGGACCAGACAGTTTTAGTGCATAGTTCTATCAGACCTTCAAAGAAGACTTAATACCAATTCTCTATAAACTGTTCCACAAAATAGAAAGAGAAGGAAAACTACCCAATTCATTCTATGAAGCCACAATTATGATCATCCCTAAACAACAAAAAGACCCAACAAAGAAAGAGAACTTCAGACCAATCTCCCTTATCAATATCGATGCAAAATTACTCAATAAAATTCTAGCAAACTAAATTCAAGAACACATCAAAACAATTATCCCTGATGATCAACAAAGATCACCTAATCTTTGTTAAAGGAGCTAAAACCATCCAATGGAACAAAGAAAGCATTTTCAACAAATGGTGTTGATTCAACTGGAGGTCAGCATGTAGAAGAATGCAAATCAATCCATTCTTATCTCCTTGTACAAAGCTCAAGTCCAATTGTATCAAGCACCTTCACATAAAACCAGATACACTGAAACTAATAGAAGAAAAAATGGGGGAAAAACTTGAACACATTGGCATAGGGAAAGGTTCTTAAACAAAACACCAATGGCTTATGGTCTAAGTTCAAAAATTGACAAATGGGACCTCATAAAACTTCAAAGCTTCTGTAAAGCAAAAGACACCATCCCAGGAACGCAGGAATGGTTCAATATTCATAAATTCATCAATGTAATCCACTATATAAACAAACTGAAAGAAAAAAACCACATGATCATATCACTAGATGCTGAAAAAGCATTTGACAAAATTCAACACACCTTCATGATAAAAGTCTGGGGAAGATCAGGAATTCAAGCCCCATATCTAAACATAGTAAAAACAATATACAGCAAACTAGTAGCCAACATCAAATTAATGGAGTGAAACTTGAAGCAATCCCACTGAATTCAAGAACTAGACATTGCTGCCCACTCTCTCCCTACCTATTCTCCCTACCTAGCCAGAAGTCCTAGCTAGAGCAATTAGGCAACAAAAGGAGGTCAAAGGGGTACAAATTGGAAAGGAAGAAGTCAAAATTTCACTATTTACAGATGATATGATAGCATACTTAAGTGACTGCAAAACTTCCACCAGAGAACTCCTAAACATGATAAACCACTTTAGCAAAGTGGCTGGATATAAAATTAACTCAAACAAGTCAGTAGCCTTCCTCTACTCAAAAGATAAACAGGCTGAGAAAGAAATTAGTGAAATGACACCCTACAAAATAGTCACAAATAGTATAAAATACATTGCAGTTAATCTAACCAAGCAAGTAAAAGATCTATATGACAAGAACTTCAAGTTCCTAAAGAAAGAAATCAAAGCAGATCTTAGAAGATGGAAAGATCTCCGATGCTCGTGGATTGGCAGGATTAATATAGTAAAAATGGTTATCTTGCCCAGAGCAATCTACACATATAATGCAATCCCAATCAAAATTCTCACTCAATTCTTCACAAAGATAGAAAGAGCCATTCTCAAATTCATTTGGAATAACAAAAAACCCAGGATAGGGAAAACTATTCTCAACAATAAAAGAACTTCTGGGGAATCACCATCCCTGACTTCAAGCTGTACTACAGAGTGATAAAAAGTGTATGGTATTAGTACAGAGACAGGCAGGTTGATCAATAGAATAGAATAGAAGACCTAGAAATGACCCTGCCCCCATACCTATGGTCACTTAATCTTTGTTAAAGGAGCTAAAACCATCGAGTGGAACAAAGAGAGCATTTTCAACAAATGGTGCTGATTCAACTGGAGGTCAGCATGTAGTAGAATGCAAATCAATCCATTCTTATCTCCTTGTACAAAGCTCAAGTCCAATTGGATCAAGCACCTTCACATAAAACCAGATACACTGAAACTAATAGAAGAGAAAATGGGGGGAAAACTTGAACACATTGGCACAGGGGAAAAGTTCTTAAACAAAACACCAATGGCTTATGCTCTAAGATCAAAAATTGACAAATGGGACCTCATAAAACTTCAAAGTTTCTGTAAAGCAAAGGACACCATCAATAGGACAAAGCGGCAGCTAACAGATTGGGAAAAGATGTTTGCCAATCTGATGGAGGGCTAATATCCAAGGTGTATAAAGAAGTGAAGAAATTAGACTCTAGACAATCAAATAACCCTATTAAAAAATGGGATACAGAGCTAAACAAAGAATTCTCAACTGAGGAAACTCAAATGGCAGAGAAGCAACTAAAGAATTGTTCAACATCCTTAGTCATCATGGAAATGCAAATCAAAACAACCCTGAAATTCCACGTCACAGCAGTCAGAATGGCTGAGATCAAAAACTCAGTTGGCAGTAGATTCTGGTGAAGATGTGGAGAAAGAGGAACACTCCTCCATTGTTGGTGGGATTGTAAGCTGGTAGAACCACTATGTAAAGAAGTCTGGTGGTTCCTCAGAAAATTGAACATAATATTACCTGAGGAACCACCTATATCACTCCTGGGCATATACCCAAAAGATGGTCCAACATACAACAGGAACACATGCTCCACCATGTTCATAGCAGCCTTATTTATAATAGCCAGAAGTTGTAAAGAACCCAGATGCCCCTCAACAGAGGAATGGATACAGAAAATATGGTACATTTATACAATGGAGGACTACTCATCTATTAAAAACAATGAGTTCATGAAATTCTTAGGCAAATGGATGGAACTGGAAAATATCATCCTGAGTGAGGTAACCCAATCACAAAAGAACACATATGGTATGTTCTTATTGATAATGAGAAAAGCTCACAATACCTAAGATACAATGCATAGACCACATGAAGCTTAAGAAGAAGAAGGAAGACTAAAGTATGGGTGCTTTGGCCCTTCTTAGAAAGAATATCAAAATTCTCAACCAGAACTCCCAGAGTCTAAACCTCCAGCCTGGGAAAATGAAGGGACTCATGGATCCACCCGTATAGGTATTTGAGGATGGCCTTTTCAGGCATCAGTGGAAGACGAGGGCCTTGGTCCTTGAAAGTTTGGAAACTCTAGTGTTAGGGAATTCAAGAGAGGGAGGCAGGAATGGTGGATGGGTGGTGGCATACCCTCATAGAAGTAGGAGGAGGGAGAATGGGATAAGGGGTTTTGGGGCAAATGGGAGTGGGGATAACATTGAAAGGTAAATAAATAAAATACCCAATTTAAAAAAAAAAACAAAAAACATAATGGAGCTGGAAATTGTTATCCACTAGTTGAGACGTTTTGTCAGCAATATATTAAGGAGATTCTGTATAATCCTCAAGGACAAGGTATTACGGAAGAAACCCATGGAACTGTAAAAAGACTGGTGAGACACGCTGTTGCTGAGACAAAGAATGATGCTGAACTGTGAGCTTGCTGAGTGCCCTACCAGAGTGACTGGGAAGCTCTATTGGACATGTTTCTGACCCAATTTTGCTTGCCTATATCCCAGATGATACATGCTTCCTTGCCTCAAGCTTTTAGACATTGTGGGACAGAGAATCAAAAAGAGAAATTATAATGTCTCTTGCATTTTTCTTAAAGGTGACCAGCTATTAGGACTCAATCATGTACTGGTCTATAAATCAAGCCATTATTGGAAATAACAGTCTACACTTGCAAGTCTGGATCTGGACATTTTCAGAGACATATTTGGAAGTTATCTGTAGTTCACTATGATGTTATGATAGCAAGAGATAAAATTGGGACAGGATCTGGATTTCAAAAAAAAGGTTAGTGAGTGTTTTAAGGCTCTTTTGTCAGGCTAAAATTGGTTTTATCTCTTCTATAGTATTTAATGTAAGTTGCATTGACTATATAATTTCCAACTGTGTTAGTGTGTTGAAACCTATCATATCTTTTACTGGGGTCTACCAAACAGCTTTTGTCTTACTGCCCTGAATATTAGAAAACCTTGGTCCTCTGAACAAAGCTTAAATGGGCTGGAAGAAGGGAATTAGGCTTTGAGCAGATGCAAGAGAGTAGCAGGCTTGATTATTGCTGGTATAATAGCTTTGATTTTATTATTTGCTAGCACCACTGCTTCTGCAATATCATTGACACAAGGAGTTAAGATAACTATTTTTTGTTAACCATTCAGCAAAAAATATGTTAGTAATGTATTGAGTATACAAAAGGATTTATATAGGTATCTGGAACAATGGATGGTTCTCTATAACCTATTCAAATTATCTGAAGGAGGTTCAGGGTTCAAGAGTTAGGAGCCATCCCAAGTGTCATGACAAATATCATTGGAGTTAGTGTTACTTCTGATATTTACAATGATTGTCATTATAATTAGAAAAAAAATTTAAAGACACCTATAGGATTTTTGGCATAATCCTAACACGTCTCTGGGTGTGTTAACTTTGCATAGTGAGATTATGAAATTAAAAACTGCTGCTCTGTTGAACTTTGATTATGCACCTAATGTCGATAAAATTATCCATGGCTTGAGGTCAATATTTCCATTTTAGTCAACCCTAGAAATGGCATATATAGCTTGATCAGGCTTGCCCTTATTGTACTGGGAATACTTTTATTCCTGCCATCATGTTAAAGCTTGTCTCTAACTACATCAACAGGCTCCAGCCAAAGTACATGACTTGAAACTGATAATTGACCCCCAGACAGATTTATTAATTTAACTGGCTGGCAAGCAAGGACGGGTAAGATTCTGTACAGAGCCGTACCAACCTAAGACAGAAGTGCATTGCTTATGATAATGCATGTTCCATGATGGGTAAGGAAGGCTTTCTTGATGACCTAAGGCAGGCTCAGTCTGGTTTATGCAATAAAAAGGGGGAGATGTGGAGATCTTTTGGGACTTCCTGGCAGGAATCTGTCATTGGCCAAGGACAAGGAAATGGGCTGCTTGGAAAGAATCTGACATAGGCCAAGAACAAGGAAATGGACTGCAGGTAGTAATCTGACATTGGACTGGAACGAAGAAGTAATTTCAGGCAGAAATCCTAGGCTAGAACAAAGAAGAAATTTCAGGCAGGAATCTAAATCTTAGGATAGAATAAAGAAGTAGGCTTCAGGCATGAAAAAGACTTTGGATTAGGACAGTGAAGTATGCTCAGATATTTTGATCATCCTGATAAGCCCTTAGAAATAGTGACCACAGAAGTGATCACTGGACTCTGTTTATTGTTGTGCATGTTCTTTGATTATCTGAGTTTATTGTCTTCCTTGTTCCTGGACTATTTGCTTCTATTTATTGCTAGTTCCTCAACCTAGAATTAACTTTAATATTTGCATGTAATTTAATGGTATAAAGGCAAAAAAGGAAGAGGAGAGATGTGATAGGGGATTAATGGGTGGTGGGAATGGGGAAGGGGGATAGCATCTGAAATGTAAATAAATAAAATATCATATAAAAAAACCAAGACTGCCAGAGACATTTTTCTACCTCTATGTCTTTCTCCTTGCTTTTAAATAAAAAGAAAATGGAGGTAAAAAAAATTATCTTCATGATTAGTCTCCATCATAGAGGAACTATGCCAATTCTCAACAAACATTTATGTAGGCCCTGAATGTCTGCATAATAGGGTATTTGCATATCTCTATTCTGATTGAATAGAGGCACAAATAATTAGGGAAACCACACTTAGGATTTTCTACAATAATTATTCATTATTAAGAAATTTTAATGAATCAGAATGTAATACAGCCTTGTGTATATGAAAAGTTCATGGGTTTAATCAAAAAATAAAGTAAAATAAGAATTTCACTAAGACATATATGATTTTCGGAATATATATTCTGTAGTTAATGTTCCAAAGAAACAGTAAAACCAATACCCTTAAGCTACAGCTACTGAAATTTATGTAACAGAAATGATGGGTAAAATCTTCAAAATAGTAGGGTCACTTATAATATCATTGACTTCATTCTTCTCAAGTAGTTTGCTAGATTCCAAGTACCTAACATGTTTACTCTCCTGTTGAATGAGCCTTAAGTCCACTTAGATAATTCTTGAGTATCAGAAACATATGAGTGCCACTATTGCACTTTATTGAGATGTTGTCAAGTTAGTCAGTATTGTGGTCCATATGTGTCTGTCTGGGAGATAATTGCTTCCCTTCCTTGGCCGTGTGCCTCATATTTTCTGGTAGCTTTGATAACTAGACGACAAAAAGATTTTCAGGTTAGATTCAGCTCTAATAATCTAAGTTGTGTGTCCTAAGTGTACAATGAATTAGAAAAAGCGACTTACCTTCAACCTGTGAGACATAGCAACAGTCTATAGTGTTTTAGAAATCACATGGTCTACCCTGGGTGGTTGCTCAAAAGGATGTTTCTTATGCTTGTTATTGTGGTATTTTTGTTGTTGTTGTTGTTGTTATTCTGTAATTTATATGGGGGGCATTGTTATCTGAAATATCACAACATCATTTAAAGTATTTTATATATAAGCATTCACTTTTAAATATCATACTGATATTTAATTATCACCTTTTATACAGAAAGCTTCTCTCTACAGCAAGTTGAGTCCTTACTCCTAAAATTAGTCCCCAAGTCCTTCATTCAATAACTCAACAAGCTATAACTGTTAACATCACAGCTATCAAAGATTATGAAAGTAGAGTTTACCAGTACAAACATATAAATTAAAAATTAGAAATAAAAATAATTTGAGCATCTATTATATTCATCTACAATAATAACATGCTGCATCATCTAAATGAAATATGCAATCAAGGAGAATAGACAGTAACATGAAAAAGGAGATGTAGAGAAAAGCTACAGAAGTGAGTAAATAAAAGTTGATCAAAAATTTTGAGGTATGAAATAAGTGGATAATAAAATCTTAAAAATCTGTACAAGGGCTGGGCGGTGGTGATGCATGCCTTAATCCCAGCACTTGGGAGGCAGAGACAGGCGGATTTCTGAGTTTCAGGCCAGCCTGGTCTACAGAGTGAGTTCCAGGCCAGCCTGGGCTACACAGAGAAACCCTGTCTCGAAAAACCAAAAAAAAAAAAAAAAAAAAAAAAAAAAAAAAAAAAAAAAAAAAAAAAAATCTGTACAAGGCATCAAACATGCCAGTAAGCATAAAATTGGCATTTTAGAAAATGAGAGAAAACAATGTTTAGGTAAAACCCGGGGAAATAATGGCTAAAATAACTTATATTTCATTAAAAGAACATTGACTTGTATTTCCAGAAGGTATAACATTATCAAGGTGCATATGTTGTGGTAAATCTCCAACCCAAATAGGACCGGTCAAAAAAACACAACTCAGTAATTATGAATATATTCTGCATGCCTAGATTGGGTAGACTCACCACTACACTACTCTATTCTCCAGCTATGAGACCCTTATAACTTGGGGTTTTGCAAGTCATGGCTCTTGTCCTTCCACCTCCTGCTCCACCATTGTCTTCCTCCCCTGTCATACTTTCTCTTTCCACAAACATTTATTTCTCCACCTCCCCTTCTACTGCCCAATCACTGGCTCTAGCCATTATTTTACAAATTAAGGTGAGTCGAAGGTTCACTAAATTCACCTGTGTACTGATTCACTCCTCCTCTGCAGCCCTTCACTGAAAAGGGGAATTAGCATCAAAATACAAGGCCAGGGTTATCCACAACATGCATAGATCCAAAGCAACCAACCACTAAAGAGAAAAGCAAAACTGTGTAAGCCAAAGCAAAGAAATAATACTTGAGTGCAGCAACAAATGTGCGTGTGTGTATGTGTGTGTGTGTGTGTGTGTGTGTGTGTGTGTGTGTATGTGTATGCACGCGCGCGGGGTCTTGCTAATATAAAAACTTTCTAGTTGAGACAGCTTTCTCTGCTAGTAAAAATTCTAAAAGCCATCTGGATAGCTCATTGGTTTTCTGACCAAAGTCAGTAAAGCTGTTATAAATTATTCGATCAACCAAGTTAGAAATCCTGTTAGAAAAAAACAGTCTTGAAGAGCTGCTTTCACTCTCCAGAGATCTTGAGACAGCTCAGTTCTTTCTGCTAGCTTAGCTCATGCAGACAAAATGCCCAGTTTTTATTTTTATGTATCCATTCAGTTATTTATTCCAAGTTTCCTTTTGATTATCCTATGATAAAAAATCCTTAATTCTTAGAAAACAGCAAGCTCATATTTTCTTTTAGCTCTGTAAAGGAAATCTGAGATGTGCCTACCTCTGTTAAACGAGCTATGAGAGACCTTGTTCTGAAATTACGATTTTTATCACACCTAAAGTCTGTTTACACTTTCATGTACTCAATTAATTTTGCCTACAACAAGGAATCAAACACTTTCAGTGAGGACTGTCTGAAGAATGTAAATGTGAGTTTTTGAATGAAACTGATTCCACTTCAAAGATTCTCATTCTTTCCATTGATATTGAATGTACCAGAAAAACCTAATCAATGTAATCCAACAAGAAAAATGAACAAGCAGCAAACAATTTCTCAAGAAATGAAAACAGCTGTTTCTTCACAGACATAACCCTTTTTGTAATCTAAGTAATCGAAAGGTATTATTGAAACTAACAAACATGATGAAGTAGGTTTTTTTTTTTATCATAGATCAGTATAAAAATATTAACTATATTTTGATTTAGTAACCATGATCAATAAGAAAATTAAGGACACAATTTCCTTTGAATTCATCAGAAAGAGTAAAAGAGTAATATATAATTTTACAAGAAATACAAACCTTCCATGATGAAAATTGTTATTTTAATCTAAAAGGAATAAAAAATAAGGTAAATATTAAATTGTGATTTTTAGGTTTGTAGTAGAAAGCATTATTTAAACCACCAAATTTGTTGCTGTAAGATCTCCTACCTGAAGGAGACCAGTAAAGGAAGACACAACTCAATAATTATGGTATAAATAGCACGCCTAGATTGGGCAGATTTACCACTACACTACTCTAATTCCCGGCTTTGAGATCCCTTATAACTTGCGGTTCATCCCGGCCAAGTCCTTGTCCTCCCAGCTCCGGCTCCTTTGTCAGCTTCCTTCTACTGCTGACTTCCTTCTGCTTCAACTTCTTCCTGCTTCTACTTCTTCTCTTCTTCTTCTTCTTCTGACCTCCTTTTATATCAAATTCCTTTCACTCTTTCCTCCCCTAAGCCTTTTTCTCTGCCTCCCCTTCTAGCCCAATCTCTGGCTCTAACCTTCATTTTACAGGTTTTAATTGGACAGAAGGTTTACAAGATGTCACCTGTGTACAGATTCAATCATCCTCTGCAGCCCCTCCCAGGAAGGTGGAACTAGGATCAAAATACAAGGCTGAGGCTATCCACAACATAGGTTGAATAGTTTCACATTATTAATGAATCATTTCTGTTTGACTCTATACAGTTAAATAGGCAACAGGATATTAGACATTAGATGTTAGCACAAACTTAAAATCTTCAAATGTATGTTATAATTTGAGATAGCATGTGACATAGCCAGAGAAACTTGATTTTATTTAAGAAATAACTAAAGTAAAGCATTGTAGCATTCCCCTCTGCTCTCATATAAACCTTTTTCAAAATGAGCTTTGCACAATAATATACTAACTTGTTCCTTGCAAAGGGTTAACCTACTTTATATGCCATTATCATATAATCTCTGTAGTTAACATGTTACCATATGAATACCTAAGATTTAGTTTATACAATGAAAACAAAGCCACAAAACACATATTGTATAATTTTATTTGTATCAAGTGTCTAGATAATACAAACCAAATTCATAAAGATATCCAATAAATTGTTTATTGTAAGAGGCAAGTTTAAAAAGTTGAGATCAATAGTAAATAAATCTAATGGCTCATATTGTTCAAAAACTTCCAATATTGACCAATGTTAAGAAATCATAGCATAGTAAATCCCTAAAAATTCAAAAGCTTAATGAATTAACTTTATATGAATCATCTTAGTAATTCCAAAAGTATATGAAACATTAGAAAAAACTATGATGATGATTAAGAAATAAATCACTGTCTACACATGCATCCAAGCCTCTCTCTCAGGATGACAGATCCCTGGTAATTATTAGTCAGAATAAATGGCTGTGATGTGTGGCTGAAGAAGCTCAGAGAACTATGGTATGCAACTTCCACTGAGGATTCTTTTGCCAGCATGAAAGACCAGCAGAGTCAATTTCTAACCTAATTTCACAAATTGTAAATTTGTAAAACGTTGAAAGGAAGTTCTAAATGTTTTGAGTAATATTAGACATTTACAGCCGTGGCTGTTTTAGTCCTCCAGGATCCCTCTGCTGGGAACTTCTGTAGGGACTGTCATCTTTTCCAACACACACTACTCCACTCACATCATGATTCAATAGCTTCTAAAACATCCAAATGAATTTTGAATTAATCTCACCAAGTATTCATTATTGCTATGCAGTCTTTCAGCTTGATGGAACTTCAATGACATAAGGACATGTCCCACAGTTTTTAGTATACAAACTATTAGGTCTTTCTCTTATTGCTCTGTTTTGTTTTTGTTTTATTTGTTTGTTTGTTTGTTGAATATCTTAAGTGAAAATAACTTTCCTCTTTTTTGTCTCTAATAAGACAATTGAGACCCACAGATTTCTACATTCCATTTATATATGTATATCTGTAACATATGCTATAAACTGTATAATATATATTATAAACTACAATATGTATACATTGTGTTATAGTGATAGAATGAAAATAGATTCAATAGGCTCAGATGTTTGAATACTTGGCCTCCAATTCATGAAAGTATTAGGCAAGAGTTAAGACATGTGGCATTGATCAAGAAGTTGTGTCAGTGCAGGTGGGTGTTGTTTCAAAAGCCCAGGCCATTTTATTCCCAGTTAGATTTCCCATTATCTGCCTTTGGTTTTGTCTGAACATGTTACAATTTGACATATGGAATTAACAACTGATACAGGCTAGCTGGGAGAAAGGTATTCTTGTGGTGACTATCTTGCTTCAATGTTGGTGACATGCTCTTTTGTCTTCAACTTTAAAAATTTTGCATATTTTAAATATTTTGTTTATTTTATTTAATTATGTTTTAACAACTTGTATATAAGCGTATTACATGTGTGCCTAGTTCCTATGGAAGTCAGAAAAGGGTATCAGATCTACTGGAATCAGAGTTACAGGTGGCTGTGATTCACTATGTGGGTGTTAGAAACTGAACTCATGTCCTTGATAAAAGCAGTAACAGCTTTTAACTGCTAATCTATCACTCCAATCTCAGTTTTTATTTATTTTTGAGAATTTTATACAGTGTATCTTGATTATATTCATGTAATCCTCTTTCTAGATAGACCCTGAGTTTGCTACCCACCCAGCTTTGTGTTTCCTCTTCTCCACTCTCTTCCTCTCTTTCTCTCTTCTCTTCTCTTCTCTTCTTCTCTTCTCTTCTTCCTTCCTTTTGTCCTTCCTTCCTTCCTACCCTTCTTTCATTTATTCTTTCTTTGTTTTACTTTGAGGAGTTCAGGTTGACTATTGGAAAATCTTTTCACACAGGACCATCCTCAGGGTTATGATTAATCTACCAGGGAGCTTATGTTTAAACAATTTGTAGGACTTCATAGCTACTTACCCTTCGATGCTTGGAATTTGTCTAGCTTGATCTAGCATAGGTCTTGTACATGTCATCACAGCTACCCTTAGTTCATATGTGCAACTGTCCTACTGTGTTGGGAAAACACTGGCTGTACATACACCTCCCAGGGAACTTTCACTCTTCCTGTACTCTCCTCCTAAATGGTCCTTGAGCTTTTGGATGAGAGAGGGTTGAATTGTGTTTCTTAAGAGACATTTATATAGATCACTAAATATGGTAAAGCTTTAATAATGATACATTGATTTTAAATAAATGGGATTTTTTGTTTTAAACACTACATATTCTAAGAAAACATAGACAACATTTTTTAGCATATTTAATAATGGTTTATATTAAATATTTACTCAGTTTCAAGTTTTATTTATATTTAAATAAAACTTTCAAATTAGATTAATGAATTTGACACCAAAAATACCATTAAATGAATTCTTTGGAAACAAGCTGTACCCAAGGAAATGAGGGAATTTTAAAAATAAATTAATAGGTATAAATTTCCCTTCCACTGCTTTGTTTCTATTTTGATTTTTAGTGATTTTTGTGCTAATCTGCTTAACCATGATGGGTACAATGCTGTTGACTTTTACATTTACTCCATCTCAAAATAATTCATTTGTAAAACTATAAATGTCTATTCTATTTTCAACAGTGTCTTTTTTCTTATTTTCATTCTGAAATATATAATTAATTCACATTTCTCCCTCCGCTCTCCTCCCTCCACAATCTCTCCTGTTGCCCTTCACTGTCCTACAAAGTGGTCAGCCTTCTTCAGGGATGTGGCATCTGAGAGTCTTCGTTTGCTCCATTAGATTGCTTTACACACACACACATACAGGCAGCACTGATTGTTTAAAAAAAAAAAAAAAAAAAAAAAGAATATCTCATGAAGTTTGGTGGGAAATGTAAGAGAGTGGATAAATGAGAAAATGAAGGGTGAAGATGTGTAAGGCAGGTAATCAAAACACATTATATGTATATATGAAATTATCTTGGGCAATTGAAAAGTTATCATGTGCAAAAAATCGGAGTTTGAAATGTTTCCCCCTCTGTAGCTGAAATAGCATCAAGCCACCAATACTTATGTTCTTTCTGCACTATGGCAAATTCTAGAGATGTGGCCATTTGAGTTTTGTGACATTTTCAGTTATCTTGGTGTCTGTTGATCATAAGATTTATTTTACCAAGCAGAAAATGTGGAACATTGTATTTCATTTGTGGAAAAATTTGTATGACGAAGATACATACATGGTATTTTCTCTGAAACACTGTTAAAAAGAATATAAAGAGAGCAGAGCAGAGTGAAAACAAGTGCCCATTAACTAACAATGAGCTTTTGTGACACACTAATAAGAAACAGTAACTGTTCTTTCTCTTGTTCAGCTGCTATGATTTCTAGAACTATTTATAGTAGATATCAACACATAACAGATATTTTTTTCTCATCTTGGATTCTAGTGACAGATTCTTCCTGGAAACCATTGAAATAATTTTGAGTCAGAGTACTCAGAACTTAAAGATCTTGGTTTGTGCTTTGTCTGATTCACTTTTTGTAGCATTATTTTGTGGCTAAAGCAGCCTGTGTCTCACAGATGAAATCAGGAGGAGCCTTGAATTATGTAAGGTTAGACATAGTGCTAAATTAGCACACTCAAATGCTGAATACCACAAAGGTCAATTTTATAAGCAAGACTTATAAAACAATAAGTCCAAATGGTAAAACCTGAAAACATACATATAAGTAACATACGAACTGAACCAAATATATTTAGGAATATATACACACATGCACAGATACACAAACACACACAAACACACGGACACATACACACACACATATGCATACAATAACTATTAGTTAAAAAGGAGGGCATGAATTTGAAGGAGAGTGGAGAGGTATAGAGAAGATTCTGGAGGGAGGAAAGTTGAGGGAGTTATGCTATAGTTTAATTATAATTTCAAAACTAAAAAAAAAAGAATTTTAAAATGGTCATAGCTAGTATGATTTGATGTACATCAAAGCACTGTCATGTAAAGCAAACATTGTTTTGCTGTAAGTGTCAGTGACATCTGGTTTTTCTTTCCCCCATTCCTGTAGTGATTCCTGAGTCTTGATGTAATTGATTTAAATGTCACCTTTAATGCTGAGCACTCTCCAGTTTCTTAATCTTTGCACATTTACCAATTTTAGGTCTTTATATTAATTACCTTATCTATAAAATGAAAGTTCTTTAGGTGGGGTTGAGATAGTCAATAATCTGTGTAAAAGAAACTATTAGATGTTAGTTTAAAACTGTACCCTTTAAAGAGAATACTGATAGTACATTCTTTTCTAAGGCCTATGCCCTGTGTAGTCAAAGAGTCTTGGTTCTGATAAGTATGTCAAGAATTTTTTAGGGTTTTCCTTAATTCCAGTCTAATAGAAGTGGGTTATTCCTATAACATCGATGTCATTATTATAAGTATGGTCATACATTGCTAGGGCAATCCTTTCAAAAAATTCACAGAGTTTAAAGCTAGATACAACTATTATTGTTTTTCTCCAATACTATGGATAGCTACTTTTATTATTATGAAACTAGTGGTGAAGCTTCCAGATAGATAACTATATGTATGCCCAGCAGTCGTTTTACTCCTAAGTTTTGTGTAGTAGTTATATGCAATGGGAAGATTTCACAATGTTTATGGAGGTGGCTTCTATGAAAATCTCCTGGCCAACAACTATAAAAAAAATAACTCATACCTGGCACTGGGCATTTCATTGACAATTCTAAGGTATCTGGAGGAAACATTAACCTTTCCTTCCATCCTTTCTTCTTTCTGTATCTGTAAAATTTATACTATACTACAACAGTAGGTTTACTCACAGTATTTTCAAATGTCTTTAGTGTTATTTATTTCTTCCTACACCTACTCTCTCAGCCCTGACTTTTCATTCTCCATCCCATTTAAATCCTTTTGTTCAAGGTTTGGGAAATAGAAGGGATGATACTACTCCTTAGTTTTGTTAGTAATAAACATGACATACACAAATGGTATTTGTAGCTTCAATGCCACCACTTCATTTGGCTGATAGATTTGTAAGCTTATATTCATAATTGTCTTAGAGCAAAACAACCGACCTGCTGGCAGAGTAGTAAAAAGGAGAAATGAAGAAGGAGAAGCGCAGTGTCCCTAATTTTCTTTCTAAGTCACAGCCCCAGTTAAATTTCTTCCACTACTCTCTAACTCCAAGAGTCTCTTCCATATAATATTGCCATGAGCTAAGCATCTATCCTGCATTTATTTGGTACTTTAGAAAATATTGCAGATCTGAACTATATAGTTACTTGTATTCCCATGCTAATTATGTTTCCCCCAAACTCTGTCCCTATTTAGTTCTGATTGGTAAATAGAGATTTCAGTAGCCAATGTTTGGGAAGGACAGACAGAGACAGGACTTTTAGGATTCCCAGGCTTGATACAGACAGTAAAAGGAAAAGGGAGATCCATCAAGACAGGAGGAGAAGAAAGACACCACATCTGAGAAGGTGAAAGACAGAGAGCATAGCCCCCATGTAGGAGCCAGGGAAAAGTGGCTCCATTATATTTATTGACTAAGAACACCTGAGAAGTGTTAAAGCAAAGACTTCAATAAAATAACTTACCATATACAGGAGTTTTTAGTGTTTAGTTCTAATTTAATGCTATAATGTATTTTATGCTTTCTAAAGTAATGATGTTTGCTGCTCATAGGTTAATTAATATCATGGAAGACTCAACAATGGAATTAAACCGAATCTGAACATAACTTGCAAGAATGACTACAAAACACTGGTCTAGGGCATCAAAGATGGAATATAGATTTTAGTAAGTAACAATTTGGGAATATCAGAGGGAGGTAGATTAGCTGCATGGAAGTTAGAAGCTGAGCGGTTTAAGGCATATAAAAGTAAAAAGGCTATGTGTATGTGTCTTTCATTTGGGAACTCAGAACATTGGGGTGAATAGTGAGGAACTTGCTGCCACTACTGAGATCAGTTTGAGGATTTGAGTAGCATTAATTGGGTGCTGCTACAGAACTATATAATATATAGTTATTCATAGAGATTATAAAAAGAAGTCCATCATCAATAATACAATGACCCTGAAAAATAAATTTATGTGGAGAATTGTGACTTTTCCAATGAACAAATTTTGTGTGAAAAAGGAGATGGAAAAAGTTGGATGGGCATATAACTGAAGTTGTGTATTGAGACACATGGGAGATGGTCACAGGTAATCCTGAAAAGAATCATTTCTTTAAATTTCTATTTGTTGACTAAGAACACCTGAGAAATGTTAAAGCAAAGACTTCAACAAAATAACTTACCATATACAGGACTTTTTAGTGTTTAGTTCTAATTTAATGCTATAATGTATTTTATGCTTTCTAAGGTAATGATGTTTGCTGCTCATAGGATAATTAATATCATGGAAGACTCAACAATGGAATTAAACCGAATCTGAACATAACTTGCAAGAATGACTACAAAACACTGGACTCAAATTAAACATAATTCAAACAAATTGTTTTTTATATAGCCTGAAAATTTCAAAATAATCTACATATATTAAGAGATGACAGGCATTTAGATGCTAAAGGAGATGGTCTGGGGAGAGGAGAACATATATGTCTTCAGCTGATGATTATATCTGATATATAAGGTTTTAACAATATTGAAAATACTATAGAAAATGAAATAAAAAATGAAGCTTTATATGATCTAAACAAATTTACTCATTCCAAGCTCTGAAATACAAAACACCTCTCCCTTAAGCCTTTGTAAACATTTGCAATTCTATGTAGAATGCCAGCTGCAGCTAACATATGGAATATCTGTGAAGGAGTCCAAGATGACTGCCCACACAGATAAATCACTTTCAGCTGTCTTGTTATTTTATTTTAATGCTATAGAGTTGGCTAACTCCCCTAATATTAACCAGTAGGAAAGAGAGGTTCATCAAAAGTTTTATTCTAAGCACAATCTTATAGCTTTTAGTATTTCTTTTTAATTATTTTAAAAATTGTAATAGAATTACATCATTTCTCCCTTCTATTTCCACCCCCTTGCTCTACTTCATATTCATGGGGATTTATTTTTCCTTTAATTGTTGTTACATTTGTGTATGTGTGTGTGTTCTTAAATACATACAATCTACTTGATATCTATGATAATACTTGTGTGTATATATTTTCAAGGAAATCATTTAGTATTGGATATCTAGTATATTCTTAAATGAAGAGAATCATATCATCATGTACATAGATTCTGTCTTGCTATCCTGTTCTGATATTAGTTTTGATCAATTCTCAAACATGATTTCCTTACTGGATATTTACTGTATTTGAGTGAATAACTGTGCAAATGTAATCCATAGACAACTTAGAAAAAAAACATCCACTAGGGCAAGATAAGGAACTCCACACTCCAAATGACATGGGAAAAAATCATTTTCCTGCATTCTACAGTGGATTCTTTTGCCCCATTTATCATAATTTATTATACCATTTCCATAATTTAAAATATTATAAACAAAGTACAATATTAATATATCCTTCGAAATATCTACTCAGCGTGGTAGCAAACATCTGTCACCATATCACTAAGAGGTTTGTTGCAAATTTGAAGCCAGTGCTACAAAGTGAGTTATAGATCAAGTTAGTTTTGAAAAACCAAAACCACAAGTATATGATACTATAGATTTTGAAATTTGTTAGACGAGAAATAATTGTCTAAATGACAGTGTGCTATGTGTTCATAAAGAGAGTCATAAAGACATTTTTCTCTGTGGTTTGATCTATGCCGAAGTGTGAGCATAGGATTTCATTTACAATCTTACTCAAATTCAAAAATGAGCTACCCAATAAATTACTTACTATGAGTTGCCCTCCTCTTTTTCCCTATGCCATTAATAAGTACCTCAAAATCAAGTTTCCCTAATTTATTTGCCTGATAATAGATTATACAGTATTTATATGTCACTGTAAATTTACGTGTATGTTTAGCTATGAATAGTTATATGTCAAGTGTGATATGCAATGTTATATATATACATATATGTAAAAATCATATACATATATTTTTCATATATATATATATATATATATATATATATATCAATAATAACACACACACACACACACACACACACACACACACACACTTTGGAAAATTATCCCTTATCACAACTTTTGAAACAAATTGAAGCATATGAGTCTAACTATATTCCTGTTGATCCTGCCATTAGAGTCATTGCATTCTGAAATGGAAAGTCTACAACTGTTTGACCTTGGTTCTATTCATTTCTGGCAATATCAATTATAGTGCATGACATACAACAAGCATTGTATCTTAATATTTAAGTACCAAAATTTAAACAAATTTACATTTATTTTTACATCTAACTTTCCCTCTTTTGATACCTGTATTATTTTACCACAGAGGGAAAATATAAATTGATAAATCAGTAGGTAAGTTAAAGGGGTCTTATAAAAGTTATCAAAAGAAATAAGGAAGGACACTTCATACTCAACAAAGGAAACCAAGATATACTCTCAATTCTGAACTTCTATGCTCCAAATGCAAGAGCACCCACATTGATAAAAGAAATTTTACTGAAGTTCAAAGCACACATAGCACCTCACACAATAGTAGTGGGAGACTTCACACCCTACTCCTAGCATTGGACAGATCATAGAAGCTAAATAGAGACACAGTGAAATTAACAGAAGTTATGAAACAAATGGATTTAAGAGATATTTATAGAGCATTTAATCATAAAACCAAAAAATATATACCTTCTTCTCAGCACCTCATGGTACCTTCTCCAAAATAGATCATATAATTGGTCACAAAACAGGCCTCAACAGATACAGGAAAATTGAAATCATCCCATGTGTCCTATCCAATCACCTCAGACTAAGGCTGGTCTTCAATAACAAGAAAAACAAAGAAAAGCCTTCATATATATGGAAGCTGAGCAACACTCTACTCAATGATAACTTGTTCAAGGAAGAAAGAATGAAAGAAAGAAATGAAGAAAGAATGAAAGGAAGAAAGAATGAAAGGAAGAAAGAAAGGAAGAATGAAAGAAAGAGAAAAAGAGAGAGAGAGAGAGAGAGAGAGAGAGAGAGAGAGAGAGAGAGAAAGACAATGTAGGATTCGGAAGGGTAAGCATGCCCTGGCTGAGACTTTCCATGTGCTGCTGTCTACTAAGTAACATTTTGCTGTTTTTCTAAGATCAAAACATCCTAATGTAGGTATGGTGCCCCAGGAAGGGAATTTACATTTGACATCCCGTTGCCCCTCCCACCCCACAGTTGAGTTCCTGTTTTTCCTTGAGTTTGTGGTTTTCCTTCCCTGGTTTGGTGTATATATTGAACCTTTCCAGTAAAATCTTTGGTATTCTCTCATAATATATGACCCAAGTCTGTGTCTTTCTTTAATCCCCCAGGCTTATGTCCAAGCTTAGTCCCATGGCAGCCCTGAAGCTGTCAAGAAAGAAAGGAAGGAAGGAAGGAAGGAAGAAGGAAGGAAGAAGGAAGAAGAAAGAAAGAAAGAAAAGAAAGAAAGAAAGAAAGAAAGAAAAAAGAACGAACTCAGGGCTGAAATCAACCAAGTAGAAACAAAAGAACTATTCAAAGAATCAACACAACGAGGAGCTGATTCTTTGAGAAAATCAACAAGGCACATAAACCCTTAGCCAGATGAACTAAAGGTCACAGAGACAGTATCTAAATTAACAAAATCAGAAATGAAAAGGGAGACTTAACAATAGAAACCAAGGAAATTGAAAAAATTACCACTTCCTCCTACAAAAGAATATACTCAAACAAATTGGGAAATCTGGATGAAATGGACAGTTTTTAGACAGATACCAGGTACCTAAGTTAAATCAGGATCAGAAAAGCCATCTAAACAGTCCCATGCCTTCTAAAGTAATAGAAGCAGTCATTAAAAGTCTCCTAATCAAAAGAAGCACAGGACCAGATGATTTTAGTGCAGAATTCTGTCAGACATTTAAAGAAGGCCTAATGCCAATACTGTTCAAACTAGTTCATGAAATAGAAACAGAAGCAACACTACCCAATTTGTTCTATGAAGCCACAATTATGGTTACACCTAAAAGTTAAGAAACCTCCCCCCAAAAAAGAGAACTTCAGACCAATTTTTGTCATGAACACTGAAACAAAATTACTTAATAAAATTATCACAAACAGAATCCAAGAATAAATCAAAATGATCATTCACCAAGATCATGTAGGTTTCATCCCAGGCATGCAGGGATTGTTCAATATGTGGAAATCCATCAACTGAATACAGCACTGCATAAATAAACTCAAAGGAAAAAAATGATCATTACATTAGATGATGAAAAAGCATGTTACAAAATTCAACATCCTTTCATGTTAAAAGTATTAGACTGATAAGGAATTCCAGGCCCATACCTAAACATAGTAAAAGCAATATACAGCAAACCAGTAGCCAACATCAAACTAAATGGAGAAAAAATTGAAGCAATCACACTAAATTCAGGGACTAGACAAGACTGCCCACTTTTTCCATACCTAGTAAACATAGTTCTTGAAGTCCGACCCAGAGCACTTAGACAACAAAAGGAAGTCTAAGGGATACACATAGGAAAGGAAGAAGTCAAAATATCACTATTTGCAGATGATATGATAACATACTTAAGTGATCCCAAAAATTCCACCAGAGAACTCCTAAACCTGATAAACAACTTCAGCAAAGTGGCTGGATATAAAATCAACTCAAACAAATCAGTAGCCTTCCTCTACTTGAAGGATGAGCAGGCTGAGAAAGAAATTAGGGAAATGACACCCTTCATAATAGTCACAAATAATATAAAATACCTCAGTATGAATCTAACCAAACAAGTGAAAGATCTGTATGACATGAACTTCAAGTCTCTAAGAAAGAAATCAAAGCAGATCTCAGGAGATAGAAAGATTTCCCATGCTCATGGATTGGAAGTATTAATATAGTAAAAATGGCTATCTTGCTGAGAGCAATCTACACATTTAATGTAATCCCCATCAAAATTTTCACTCAATTCTTCGCAGAGATAGAAAGAACAATTCTCAAATTCATTTGGAATAACAAAAAACCCAGGATAGGGAAAACTATTCTCAACAATAAAAGAACTTCTGGGGGAATCACCATCCCTGACTTCAAGCTGTACTACAGAGCAATAGTGATAAAAAACTGCATGGTATTGGTACAGAGACAGGCAGGAAGATCAATGGAATAGAATAGAAGACCCAGAAATACCCCCCCATGGTCACTTAATCTTTGTTAAAGGAGCTAAAACTATCCAGTGGAACAAAGAGAGCATTTTCAACAAATGGTGCTGATTCAACTGGAGGTCAGCATGTAGAAGAATGCAAATTGATCCATACTTATCTCCTTGTACAAAGCTCAAGTCCAATTGGATCAAGAACCTTCACATAAAACCTGATATACTGAAACTAATAGAAGAGAAAATGTGGGAAAAACTTGAACACATTGGCACAGGGGAAAAGTTCCTAAACAGAACACCAATGGCTTATGCTCTAAGATCAAAAATTCACAAATGAGACCTCATAAAACTTCAAAGCTTATGTAAAGCAAAGGACACTGTCAATAAGACAAAGTGTCAACCAACAGATTGGGAAAAGATCTTTACCAATTTTATATCTGATAGAAGGCTAATATCCAAGGTATACAAAGAACTGAAGAAATTAGACTCTAGAAAATCAAGTAACCTTATTAAAAAATGGGATACAGAGCTAAACAAAGAATTCTCAACTGAGGAAACTCAAATGGCTGAGAAGCAACTAAAAAAGTATTCAACATCCTTAGTCATCAGGGAAATGTAAGTCAAAACAACCCTGAGATTCCACATCACACTAGTCAGAATGGCTAAGAACAAAAACTCAGGTGATAGCAGATGTTGGGAATGATGTGGAGAAAGAGGAACACTCTTCCATTGTTGGTGGGATTGTATGCTGGAATAATCACTTTAGAAAGCAATCTGGTAGTTCCTCAGAAAATTGGACACAATATTACCTGAGGACCCAGTTATAGTACTCCTGGGCATATATCCAAAAGATGCTTCAACATATAACAAGGACACATGCTCCACTATGTGCATAGCAGACTTATTTATAATAGCCAAAAGCTGGAAAGAACCCAGATATCCTTCGATAGAGGAATGGATATAGAAAATGTGGCACATTTATACAATGGAGTACTGTTCAGCTATTAAAAACAATGAATTCATGACATTCTTAGGCAAATGGATGGGATGAAATTCCTTATAATACTCATAGACAAGGTAATATGGAAGTGGCCCATGGAACTTCAAAACAATATATTCATAAAATAAAAAAGGGGGAGGCATGCCAATTTACACCACAAATTTTTTAAATCATGTTCTTTTTATTTAATTTTTTTTAACCATTTGGATGTCATGGAACTTTCTGTTGAGTGTGTATGGCACCCTACAACTAGGCATATTTATGCCTAGGTGAAATGGAGGATACATTTACTGGCATATGGCATGATTCCAATCAGGTATCTAATTTGGGGAAGAGGGCATGTTTGTGCTTTTTCTGCAGAATGCTGAAGGAGTATGGTGGATTTCAGAGTGATTGGTGAGACATGATGATGCTGGGATAAAAAATGATGCTGACCTGTGTGCTTTCTTAAGTGTTCTGACAATGATAACTGTGAAGCTGTATTGGACATATATTACTGACCTACCTTTGCTTGCCTATATCCCAGATGGGACAAACTTCCTTGCCTCAAGTGTTTAGACCTTGTGGGACAGAGATTCAAAAAGAGAAGTTATAATGACTCTTGACTTTTTCTTAACTGTGACCAGTTATTCGGAGTCAGTCATGTAGAAATCAGTGCAATATTGGAAATAACAGTTTTCATATGGAAGGATGTATCTGGGCATTTTTAGAGACATTTTTGGAAGTTAGATGCAGTTCTTTATGATGTTATGTTAGGGAGTGATAAAGTTGGTACAGGATATGGTTTTCAAACAAGTGTTAGTGCATTTGTTAAGGCTCTTTTATTGCCAAGTTAAAATTTCTTTTGTTCCTTCTACAGTACTTAATGTAAGTTGTATTGATCATATAATTTCTAATTGTGTTAGTGTGTTGAAACCTGTCATTTCTGTTATGGGAGTCTATCAGCCAGCTTTTGTTTTATTGCTCTGCGTATTTCAGAACCATGGTTTTCTGAAAAATGCTTGCAAGTACTGAAAGAAGTAAGTCAGGCTTTAAGCAGAAGCAAGAGGTAGTGGGTTTGATTATTGCTGGTATAACAGCTTTAATTACATTAATTGCTAGCACCACTGATTCTGCAATTGCTTTGACACAAAAAGTTAAGACAGACACTTTTGTTAATCATTTAGCAAAAAATGTTACTGATGTGCTGAGTATACAAGAGGATTTAGATAGGCGTTTGAAAAAATGGACTGATGCTCTTTATCCTATTCAAATTAGTGGATGGAATTTCAGAGTTTAAGGATAAGAAGCCATCTTGGCCAAAATAGAAATACTAACCTCAGGCCATGGGTAATTTTATCTGAAGTATCTACCGCATCAAAATTCAGCAGAGTAGCATTCTAGAAATTCATAAGCTCCCTATGTATCATTAAAACATCCCAAGAGGTATTAGAATTATGCCAAATACAAGGCATGTGTCATTAAACTTCTTCCTATTTATAATGACTACTACTGTAAATTGTAGAAGTAAAATGAATCTAATGGTATTTGGCATGACACTCAAGATGGCTCCTTACCTTTAAATTCTTAACCTCCTTTCAGTAATTTGAATAGGATAAAGGCTATCAATCTGTTCTTCCAAATGCCTATCTAAATCCTCTGGTATATTCAACACATTAGTAACATTTTTTGCTAAATGATTTACAAAAGTAGCTGTCTTAACTTCTTGTGTCATAGCAATTGCAGAAGCAGTGGTGCTAGCAATTAACGTAATTAAAACTGTTATACCAGCAATAAATGGCATATATAGCTTGATTATGCTATCAATTTTTGTCCTGGAATACTTTTATTCCTTCCCATTGAGTTAAAGTTTTTCTTCAACAACATCAACATGTTAGTAGCTAAGTACATGGCTTGAATCTAAAAATGTACCACCAGATATAGTTGCTAACTTAACAGGTTGGTAAGCCAAGGACGGTCAAGATTATGCACAGAGACTTACCAACCTAAGACATAAGTGCATTACTTTTGATAAAGCATATTCCATGAAGGGTAAGGAAGGCATTCTTGTCAGAATGACCTAAGACAGACTGAGTTTTGTTAATGAAATAAAAAAAGAGGAGAAGCGGAGAGCCTTTGGGGCTGCTTCGCAAGAATCTGACATGGGACAAAGATAAGGCAATGGGCTGCTTGGCAGGAATATAACACTACCCCAAAACAAGGAAGTAGGCTTCAGGTAGGAATCTGACATTAGGTTAGAACAAAGAAGTAATTTCAGGTAGGAATCTAAATCTTAGGCTAGGGCAAAAAAAAATCTCAGGCAGGAACCTAAATATTAGGCTAGAAGAAGTAATTTCAGACAGAAATATAATGTTAGGCTAAAACAAGGAAGTAGGCTTCAGACATGAAAATGACCTTGTGCAAGTACAGGGAAGTAGGCTCAGATACTTTGGTCATCCTAATAAGCCCTTAGAAACAGTGATCACGGGAGTGTTTACATAATTAGGTTTAATGCCTTGCGTTTTCTTTGACTATTTGTGTTTGTTATATTGCTTGTTCCTTGACTATTTGCATCTATTGTATTACTTGACCCTCAACCTAGAACTGACCTTAATACATGCATGTAATCAAAATGGTATAAAAGCATAAAGGAGGAGCGGATGGGATAGGAGGCTGAGTTCTAGGCAGGGAAAATTGGGAAAGGAGATGACATCTGTATTATAAATAAAGAAAACATCCAATAAAAAAAGCCGTCTTGAGTGTCATGACAAATACCAATGGAGTTATGTTACTTCTAAAATTTACAATGATAGTCATTATAATTAGGAAAAAGTTTAAAGACACTTGCAGTGGATCTGGGATAAGTCTAACACCTTCTGGATATTTTAACTTTGCATAGTGAGATTATGAATTTAAAGAATGCTACCAATGGTGCAGACTGCTGATAAAGTTATTCATGGTTTGAGATCAGTATTTCCATTTTGGTAATGCTTCAAGAATGACATATATAGCTTGACCATGTTAGCCCTTTTTGTCCTGGGAATACTTTTATTCCTGCCCATCATGTTAAAGCTGGTCTTTAATAACATTAAGATGTTGGCAGCCAAAGTACATGAATTGAAACTGAAAATGAATCCCCAGACAGAGTTACTAAATTAACTGGCTGGCAAGCCATGGGCAGGTAAGATTCTGAACAAAGCTTTACCATCCTAAGTGAGAAGATTCTGAACAAAGCTTTACCATCCTAAGAGAGAAGTGCCTAGCTTTTGATAATGCATATTCCACAATGGGTAAGGAAGGAATTATTGTCAGAAAGATCTAAGACAGGCTCTGTCTTGTTTATGAAATAAAAAGTGTGGAGATGTAAAGGGCTTGTGGGCTGTTGCCAAGGATCTCACATTGGCCAATGACAAGGAAATGGGCTGTTTGGTAGGAATCTGACATTGGGCTAGAATAAAGAAGTAATTTCAGGCAGGAATGTAAATCTTAGGCTAGAATAAAGAAGTAATTTCAGACAGGAATCTAAATTTTAGGTTAGAACAAAGAAATAAGCTTTAGGCATGAAAATGACTTTGGGCTAGGACAACGAAGTAGGCTCAGATATTTTGGTCATTCTTATTAGCCCTTAGAAATAGTGATCACAGTACTTTGTTTATTGCCTTGCTTTTTCTTTGACAATTTATGTTTATTGTCTTGCTTGTTCCTTGAATATGAGTATCTATTGTATTGCTAGTTCCTTAACCTAGAACTGACCTTAATTACTTGCATGTAATTAAAATGGTACAAATGCAAAAAAAGTTGAATAAATGACTGTAGTAATAAAATAACAGGAGTAAACAGGACTTAATAAAGGCTAATCAATGCTAACTCTCAATATTAATGAGCTAAATTCTCCAGTATAAAGAGATTGACATAGTAGATTAAAAATAGAATCTATCTTTCTTCCAAATCTAAGAAATAGACAATAACATCAAGAATAAATATAACATCAGCATAAAGTATAAAGAAACTATTCTGGTCAAATGGACCAATTGGGCAAGTAGGTATAATCATTTTAATATCTGATAAAATAAATTCAACTAAAGAAAGCAGTAGAGAAAGGGAAAAACACTATATATTCATCATAAAAAATTTAATCAGAAAAAGATGTAATTCTAAGTACTTGAGAACCAAATACAAGGGGACACATGTTCAACAAAGAAATATTTCTACACTTAAATTTACATATTGTTCCCCAACTCATGATAGTGAGAGACTTTAATACCCAACTCTTGTTAAACATAGATCATCCACACAAAAATAGAAAAAATTATAGAGTTAAATAACATTGTATTCAAAAGCATGGCTCACTAAAGCAGACATGAGAAAAATTCAAATAATCGTAAGAGCACTCTTTAAAACTCTATATTCCAAAAAATTAGAAAACTTAAAAGAAATGGATTAGTATCTTGATGTATATGACATAAGAAAGATAAATCAATATCCAATAAGCAATTTGAATAGAACTATAAAGACAAATACAAAATAAACAGTTATTATCCCTTCCTCTCAAAATCCTAAGCTTGATTCAGTTCAGAATTATATCAGACCTTCAAAGAAGAATCAACACTGATACACTTAAGTATTTCAGCAAAATGAAAACATAAAATATTTCTGATTGTTTTAATAAAGCCACTATTACAATGATAACAAGTTTTTCATAAATACTCAACAACAAAAGAATATTACAGATCAACATACATCATGAACATAGATTCAAATCTTCTCAATAAGATATTTGCAAACCTAATCCATGAACACATTAAAAAGTTCACCTACCATGATCAAATTTGATACATTAAAGAGAAGCATAAATGGTTTAACATATATAAATAGATAAATATAATCTATCACACAAACAGAGTTAAAGTCAAAAATAAATAAATCACTCAATTATCTCATTGTGTGCCAACTCTCTTCAAACCTATTACATATAGTGTTTGAAGTCTTCACTAATGCAATAAGACATGTGAAGGAGATCAAGGAGATACAAATAGGAAAGGAAGAATTCTAGTATCTTTATTTGAAGATAAAGTCATATCATTCATAAAGGACCCTAAACTTGCACAAAATAAATTTTCTACAGTTAACTAAACTTTCAGTTGAGTAGCATGATATAAAATTAACCCATAAAATTGTATCTTTCCTAAAAATATAACACAAACATATTGACTGGTAAGTTATTCTCTGTGGGTGAAATAAGCCAATTCATGCCAAATTAAAGTATATTATGATAGGTTTATTGGGAAGCTAATCATGGGTTGATTCACGGGTTCTCTGGAAGGTGGCCAGGAAAGTAGACATGGGGAAGAGTACAGAGTCTAGAATGAAGAGAAGGAGCATGCAGGGAGAGAGAAAACTCAGAAAACTGGGAGACCAAAATGTCTGGATTATATAGGAAGAAATTTCTTTGGGAGGCTAAGCCCCAGCCACTTGGCTGAAAATTTCAGGGCAGAGGGTGGAGTATGCCAGCCTTGTCCAGTATCAGACAGGCACTGAGGAATACTGGGAGAACCTGAAAACCTGCTCATATTTGGTATGTTAAATTTGCATCTTAGATCTTGTCCTGAATCTAAATCCCAACACTGTAAAATAAATCAGGGAAATGTTACTTCCACAATACATGAAAAAAAAGAATAAAGTATTTTATGATATTCTAAAAATCAAGTAAAGTATTCATATAATAAAAAATAATCTTAAGACATTGAGAAAAAAAGAAAGCACTAAAGGATCAAAAGATTTTTCATGCTCATAGATTGGTAGGATGAATATTATGAAAATGATCATCCAACTAAAAGCAATCTACAGATTCAATGTACTTTCTATGAAAATTCCAGCATGATTTTTCACACAAATGGAAAACAATAACCTCCAACTTTGTATGGAAGCACAAAACCCTAGGTGAGATAAAATCATTCTGAATAATAAGACCTTCACCATTCCTGATCTCACAGTGGACCACAGAGTTATTGTAATTAAAATAGGTTGTTGTGGACATACAATAAGGCACTCTCTTCAGGAAAATGAAGTAAGAGTTAGTGACAACTATAGATGCCTATTTTGGGGGGAAAAATCCAATAACACACTATAGAAAATATAGTATGTGCAACAAATGATTATCAAACTGACGGCTTCATGTAGAATAATATATAGAGATCCACACTTATCACTGGAACAAAACTCAACTCCAGTTGGATCAAAGTCTCCAACATAAGATCAGGTAACTTTACTGTGGTGTAGAGCAAAGTTTGAAACAATTATGAACTCCATAGCACTGGAAAAAAATCTTTCTGAAGACGACACCAGCATCATAGACGCTAAGACCAAAAGTTACTGAATGGGTCCTCATAAAACTGAAAAGCTTCTGTATGACAAAGGACAACTCATTTGGTAAAAGAGTTTTTACAAACTCTACAACAGAAATACTTGTTCAACCCTGTTCTTGGCTGTTCTATTCATAATAGCCAGGAATTGGATATAATTTAGATATTTTTCAATGGATGAATGATAAAAACCAATGTGGTTCATTTGTATAATTAAATATTACGCAGTCCATAAAAGTTAAAATTGACAAATCTATTGGTTACTCTTCATAACCTGATGGTAAGATGTTATTACAAAGACAACACTTCCTTATGTAATTAAATATCTAGATGTCAAGCTGTTGTATAACTATAAGCTTCACCTTCACTGACTGGTGTTTATGGAAGTTAGATAGACATAGTCTGGATTCTACCATAAAAAAAAAGTAGGCATTAATATCATTTAATTTCTATCCCTATTCTCACAATACTAACTCTCTCTCTCTCTCTCTCTCTCTCTTTTCTCTCTCTCTCTCTCTCTCTCTTTTCTCTCACACACACATTTCATACACATACACACACACACACACACACACACACACACACACACACACACACACACACTCACACTCACTCAGAACCACACACTGCCATGCTAAATAATATGTACAGATCATTTATCAGAGGGTCAGTGTATTTCCATGTTCTTGTTATTTATACAAAGAATTTACAGTCTTCACTGTGACACTAACTATTGTTACAACACATAGAAATACAGTATAAAAACATTTATGGTAATCTAACAAAATTTTTGATTGTGCAGATTACTTTGATATTATGTTTATTATTTCAATTACTACTATTTGGAAATTCTTGCTTGTTTCAGGAGGAATGACATACTTCTTTTCTGAGCTGATTTTTGTTTTTGAGACATGTTCTTATACTATAATCCATGCTAGTCTAGAATTCACTGTTCCTTATTCCTCAAATTACATAAATTAAAGTCAGCTATGCAGTTAAGGTTAGTCTTCAATACATCTGCTCAAGTTTCATAAGTGGTAGGGTTAAAGAAGTATGCCAAACTATCAAGTGCTGCTGTTGTTTTGATTCATGTTCTCTTTAGTTCAGACGGGCCTCAAATACATGTCCTTCTGAAATGATATGTTGGGATTATAAAATGTGTGCCACCAAGACCCTGAGTGTGTTACTGCAATTTATGAATGCAGCGTTTTGTATCCTAATATTGAAAGAATTGTTACAGATATAACAGCATATTAATATTTTCACATGAAAGCTTATTGCCTTCATAAAACAGAACTTTCAAAATCAATTATGTAATTCTATTCCAAAAGAGCATATGTTAGGCTAACATTCTTTTCAATTGCTATAATGGAATTCTGCTGAGCATTTTCAGTTTCAGTTTTAACTCTTTAGTAAGTTAAACCCATCTGTTACTTGAATTGTCTTAAGGAATTTATTCTCTTTAAATAACGTTTAACTGTGATTAGTGAAAATTATATTGATTTCACAATCTATTTGTATAGTGCCAACAACAACAAAAAGAAATCTTGCTTAAAAGCTATAATTATATAAGAGATTATGCTGTAAAGGCACCTGCTAGATTAATAATTATACCCTTGGTAGGAATAATGACTGTACAGAATCCTCCCACAGTTTATGTTTAGGTAGCACTCCCCCCAACCTGAAACTTTTTGTTAGCCCTCCCCCATCATAACAAATACCCTGTATGCACAGCTGCTTTGTGTGTGGTCTAATTATAAGGAGAAAAACAGCAATGGTAGAAATATCTAAAAATAAATAAAACTGTAGAAACCCCAAGGATTACAAATTTACAGATCATCAATATACCCTTGCTCACTGATATTCTAATTCAATGCTTTAAAACTGGTTTCACATAATCTCAAATTCTGGGGAGAATGGGTGGGTTTTTAAAAAACTTGATCTCTCTCTCATTCTTTCTCTCTAATACACACACACACACACACACACAGAGAGAGAGAGAGAGAGAGAGAGAGAGGAGAGAGAGAGAGAGAGAGAGAGAGAAGAGAGAGAGAAAGAATAGTGAGTCACAAAATTTTAAAGAATAATGTTTTACTTGAGACTCAGCTGCAGTCTTTAGATTTCTCAAATGCCACACACCTAGGTTTAGTTCTGAGAATCCCCACTGCTTGTCTGGTAGAATATTAAAGGAGAGATATTCAGTCTACCTATGAACCCTCACAGTGCAGGATGAAAAATAGAGGATAGAGTTGAAATAGCCATCTGTTTTCCTTACTTGAAATTCTGCACAACATTTGTAATGGGATTAACATCACTCCTTCTTCAGTCAGGAGCATTTCTGAGTTATGTGCTGGAACACTCAATGTAATTTGCTTTCTCAGTGATAGATGTATGATTAGATTTAAAGCCATCCTGGGGAATCAGATGTGTATGCACAAAGTGAAAGGGCATGTTATAAAAAACAGGCATAATGTTGAAAACATAATATTTTTGTTGGAGTCATTGGGCAAGAGGAAAACAGTGATGTTGTGCCGGGTTGCTCGAGTAACATAAATATGTATTGTGACTTATGGATTTTGCTCATTCTTTTTTAAATAGTATTTATTAAATTTGTTCTTTGTTATTCATTCCTTGGCTCATAGTTCACAGGTTGATTCCATCCTTAGCTGCTGTGAAAAATGGTAATAAATATAGATGTGTAAGTGTCTTAGTAGAAAGATGTAAAGTACTGTGGGTAGATGCTTGGTAATGTTGTAGCTGTATATTATGGCAGGTCTCCACAGAAGTAGGTAGGTAATTAACACTGCTTAAAAGACCATGGATAGAGAGGTTATAGGTCCTTAGCTATTATAATTTCACTAAATTGTCTTTTTGTCAGTTGCCTTTTCCATCTTTATGTTTGTATCCATAAATTAGAGATGCTTCCAAGTTTGGTAAAGAAAATTTCTTTTTGGAGTGGATATCAGTCAAAATGCTAAGAATATAAGACTGACTGCTTAGCCCTAAATTGGTTGTCTTTATCGACCTTAAACCCCAACCAAGTATCAGGTATAATCCCAGGGGAGTAGATGGATAGAATATATGAGCTGAACTGTGGAGAGGAGTGAAATGTAGGACATACAGCCTCCATTGCCAGGGGTTTAGCCCTGGGCTGGCTCATCTCTAAGGAAGTCAACAGGGAAGAACATCGGTGGGGCTGGGGCAAGAGGTTAAGGTTGCTTTCTATAATAAAGTTTACATGTCTTGACTCTAAGTTATTTTGTAGGACTCTGGCCTGTGACATAACAGCCGGGATTTATGTAAAGGATTAATTGCTAAGGCTTCTTTCTCTTTTGCTCAAAAGCCTAGCCTCTAACTGTTCAGGAGGGAGAGAGGTGTACAGCATTTAACTTTCATTGAGGCAGGAGAAGAGAATCATATTCACAAAAGGAAAAACTGGTACACAAGCAACTATGCATAAAAATACATACATGTATACACACACATTCATGCACACGTTCATTTCTTTTGTTTGGCCCAACCATGTCTTTTTTCCTCATCTTCATCCTCCTCATTTTCATCCTCATGCTTCTCCACCTCTTCTTCTCTTCCCTTCTCCCTCCTTCCTTCCTTCCTTCCTTCCTTCCTTCCTTCCTTCCTTCCTTCCTTCCTTCCTCTTTCTTTCCTCCTTTTTCTTCCTTCTTTTATTTTTAATCTCAAGCTATGACTAACAGGAATATGTGTTTTGACTTTTAAATTGTTGTGTCTTATTGTTTGTAAAGAAAGCTCACTTAGGTCCCTTTTGACTAGCTTATTTCCAAACTTTGCTCTCATACTGCATTCTCATTGTGGTCTACCCTAACTGACAACTTAACATCACCTGTCCCTCATCCTACCAGTCCTTCATAGTACTTTAGTTTACATAGCTTATATTTCCAGTAATTCAGTTTCTTATTTTTTAATTAGCTTTCTTTATAAGGACAAAAGCTTGTGTGGATTTTTACATTACTGTATCTCTAGTGTCCAAGTGTAAATAGTTCCTACTATACTTCATGAAAGCTCAATAAATATCTATTGAAATAGTAAAAATTTGACTATAAAAATGACATATGAGCTGTTATTAAATGCATAATGATCAAAGAAGAAGGTATGTTTGTTTATCACTAAGTGTTATAAAAAAGCTTTGGACATGGCTTTGACTTCTTGGTAAATTTTGATGTATTCTTTATAGTCCAAGGATACAAAATAAATGTATGAATTGTACAAACCATGGAAGAATTTATACCGCTAAAACCAAGTAGAATACTGAACATGTTAGTCAATAAAAGATAAAACATCACGATTAGAAGATAATTAACATCCAAAACTAAGAAACTGTTAAGGATTATAACTTTCCAAGTTCATAATGTAGAACATTGGGGCATAGTGACACCAAAAATATTGTAAAGAAAATTATGACTATCAGTATTTTAGCTATTTCATAAAGCAAAGACAAGAAGATCATAGGCTATAGGTGGTGGAAATGTGATGAAGCTTATAGTGGAGTCATAGCAAAGTTATAAGACTTCAGAAAAAGAATGAAAATGCAGTGTTGTATGATACTTATGGTTTTAATGACACCTCTGTTAACCCCATTAAGACAATAAGATGATAATATGATTAAGGAAAGTCAATAAATGTTAGATGTCCAGGATCTTATAGATGAAAGTCAGTTCTTTGAATAATGAATTTTATTGGCAAAAAAGAAGCTGAGTTGTATTTGAGGGTTATGTGTAGAATGTGGATTTTACTACACCACTTTAAGCTTCAGGCAGACTATGTTACCAGCCCCAAATAGATTCCCTTGGATCCATAGATCAAAAAACAACACACACAGACACACACACACAGACACACACAGACACACACACACACACACACACACCCATGCATGCATGCACGCCCGTTAATCTTAAAATGCCTTTGCTAACTCAATGACTGAGCACTACTAAACCTCTGCTGCCACCCCAGGTATAATCTGATAGAGTGGCTATTGGCCACTCCATCTGAAATCTCACATGTCTGGTTGGTTTTATCCTGCCGCTACTGCCTTCTTCTTCTCCCATTCTCCATTTTTCCCTGCTTTCTCGGGTGCAACTCTAACTTTCCTGCCCTGTCCTCAGTCATTGGTCACTTGTATCTTTATTGATCAATCAAAAACCAGTTGGTAAACAGAACCTTAGCATCAGAACCACCTTCGATATTATGGTATGCTTAACAGGAGACTTGAAGAATGATAATCAAAACTCAAAAGATAATATCTAACCAAGTGGCTGCAATTAGCTTGGAAATAAGTAGGACAGTGGATAGACTGAGCAAGAACCCACACAACTGCACTGAAGTTATCAGTAATGAAGACATCCAAATCCATTGTAACAATGGTTTTTATTATTTTAAAAGATGTATTCTAATAAGGAAAACCAATGAAACTACAATAGTACCTCAAAAACAATATAGAGAACAAGGTCCTCAATATATTTATTCCACCCATGTAATTGATAAATTGATAAAAACATATATTGTTAAGATCTTGGAATTAGTATATTCATAGAAAATAGTTTCTATGAATAAATAAAAAACTATTCATTTCTCTATCAAAAGTAAATATATTCTTAATAGCTAACCTCAGACAAATAAGATTCCCATTAATGAAGGTTTAATTATTAATGACAATTATCACAATATCTAACATACCCATGACCTTTCTACATCCATACTGTAAACAATTTTGATATATCAGGAAGGTGGGTGAAATGCTTTCAAAAATGAGCAAAGCAGTTGCTTAATAAACAACATAGGCAAATTACATGTTTACAGCACTGAACATTGTTTCCATTCTCTATTTGAAAATAAACTATTCTGCCAGGTACTGATGGTCAGCATATAAGGCTAACAGTCTCACTAGCAAGGTACACATCTCAGGAGAGTGAAGGAGGAGTACCATCAGGCTGGACTAATAAGAGATTCTGTCTCAAAAATACAAAGGAAAGGGAAAAGTGCAGTCTGCAGACATGCTACCAAAAGTATGTATAATATGCAATTACAATTACGTATTAAATGCATGTGCCATCATCAGTCTTGGAAAAGCAAATGCATATATAATGGCTTTATTAATCAAAATTATTGACCATACTTGTATACTAATATAAGAATAAAATATATACAAGGCAGGGTATTGCTGATATATCTTTATTCTGGTTGTGGCTCCTTTCTCCACTGTGGATATAATGTGATTGTGTTTATTGAAAGTCATATATAATAGAATATCTCATTGTATTTGTTGGAAAATGTGTCTTGTGTCTCTAGAAAATCATGCAATTTTTTTTACAGAATATTTAGTTTGCAATTATTCTGTGATTTAAGAAAATTTGTTCTCTAAAGTCCAGACATCTGCTTTAACTATAGTTCTGCTATGGCATAATAACTTTGGCTCACCTAAAATAATACTACATGCTAATTTTTATGACAGAACAGATAATGAGTAAGTTGTCTTAGGAACTTAAATAATTTAAAATGTAGCAAATGTTTGGATGGTTCACATTAAAGGTAGTTGAGTGTACACACATCTCATGTATTTAAAAATATTTAAAATCTAATTAATGTCCATATATGTGAACCTTTATTTTTTCACACAAAAGAAAAACAGAGAATTTCTCCATTTTGGACCTTAAAGTCTCTGGTAATGAATTTGGAACTCCTATATAGAAATCCCTTTCATTTCTTTTTCAAAGTAACAAAATATCTAGCTAATATAACTCAAGCAGATATAATCCATTAAATAAATATTCTAGGTAAGAAATTTGGCTCCTAAAATCTTCAGTGTCCCTTCTTTCAAAATGACAACTCTAGTATGAATATTATGAAAGTGTCTTTAGAATACATGAGTTTAATTATATAAAGCAATTAGCAAAGCACAGTGAAATGACTAAATGTTAACCATTATTTATACTCCAAATGACATCCAGCCACCTGCTCACTGTGTGGGTATGTCCATGTTGTTCTATGTTTCAGCTTCTGATTGTCATAATGCTTTTTATTTATATATGACAATGTCATGTATGTGGATCTGTATGGATTTTTAAGGAGAAGACAATGATTATATAAGTATCCCTGTAACTGTACTACAGATGGTTCCTGAAAGATACGTTTCTAAAGATCTACCCAACAGACAAAAATAACATAGCAGTTTAAGCAGTTTGTAAGTTCTTTCCCTTTCCCACTGTTGGAAATATTTGCTTTCCACAGTCAGAACATCTGACTCCCTGAAGCTACAGGAAACCTCAAATATCTCACAGCAATTAGATGAAAAATGAGGAACTAAGCAATGATGTTCAATGGTACCAACGTTCTTTCCAAGCTGGGCATGCTCTGCATGGTTTTATTATTTTCTAGGTGTCTCATGGTGATCAGAGAGGGAACATGAACACTTGAACATTGTGGAAATAAACCGAGATGGGGTAGAGGGTGGCCATAGTCATCTTTGCTTTGTGCCATAATTTAGATTATTCATATGTACTGCTAATTCTTAGAACTCTAGAAATGTTTTCATTTTTTATATTTTGCATAGTTGCTATTTGTTCTTTGGAAATGTATACAGGATTTATTTGATTTCTATTTAGAAAAATGAAATTTGTACTATTGGCAGGAAAGATTAATGCTCCCATGTTGTAGTTGTCTTGAAACTTTTTGAATGATGTATGCTTCTACCTGTTCACTGTCAGTGAAGAAAGAAATGCCTATAACAGAAGTATGACTTGACTTTTTCTCCACATTCTTATTTCAATATTTTCTTATATTCACTTAAGAAGTGTATGTAAAATTCTCAAAAACTATGAGAGTCTTTCCCTTACTACTGTCTGTATATAAAAACTAATACAAAAAATACTCAAGAACTTAAGGTTGTTGCAAATAATATTCTTAATCTCTACTACTAATATCTCACTGGCTAGCCAGCTAACTTATTGGGTAAAAAGGTGCCTGCTAAAAAACCCAATGACATAAGTTCAAACTCCAAATGCTCTTGCCTGAAAGAAAAATTCGACTCCCCAAATCTATGTTCTGACCTCCATATAAGCAACATGTCACATGTACACCTACACAAACATATACTCCACCTACCCCAAAGTAGTTGATTAAAAACATTAATTTAATTAAAAAAATTTAAAAAATAAAGGATATATGAGGTATGACTGGGAGAGGAGTTAGGGGGACTGTGATCAGGATGTAAAAAGATACAAATTAATGAACAAAACATGATAGGGAGAACAGAAAAAAACAACTATGTTTTTCAATATGTCATATGAATATAGCATATTCAAATCATACTTCAAATCCTAGTTAGCAAGATAACGTTTTGAGTAATGATATCACTCATTTGCTAAGGCTATCATGCCAATGATAGTCAGGGTGTCATATATATCAGAAGCCCATTACGGTTGAGTTGCAGAATAGAGTTGGTGTCGTCTGAGAATCTTCTATGTTGTACAGGTAGCCATCAACAAGTAATGTCCTCAAACAGTCATTTCCTCAATAAGCATCTGTGTTCAAATACCTTGTTTTTATAATATTTTGACATAATTGCTATTCTCTGATAGACACACATATTTGCATAGTAATTTTGATCCCACATATCTCTCAAGACTCTCTAATCCTGCCTCCACCAATGCATACCAAATCCCCAATGTACCCTTCTGTTTTTTATTTGATTTTGTCTTGCTTGTGGTCTGCTGACTATACAAACCCCCATATATATATATATATATATATATATATATATATATATATATATATATATATATATATACCAAGTGTCACCTCATTAATTTCTCTAGCTATTGATGGTCTAATGAGACCCTACCTCATCTATAGTAAATGTTACTGGCTTGTTCTTGTTCAGGCCCTATGCAGGTGACTGCAGTTACTGTAAGTTAATGAATACCATTGTCATGTCATACCCATGAGACAATACTTCAGTTCTCTTCTCTCCATATATATATATTTTTTTGGCTCTTACATCTTACCACTCCTTCTTCCATAAGGTCCTCAAGAAAGGAGGTAATTATATGGGAAAGACACAGGTTTTACTGAATTATATGAATCTATACATAAAACCTAGTTTTAATTTGACCACCTTTGTAGAAATTATTTTAATACAGCCACACTACATTGGGCATTTGACATTAATAAAAGATTGTATATAACAAGAGAAAAACTTAGCCCATGACATTGTCAAAAATGCAAAACCGAAGACAAACCATAACATTTCTTCTTCAGTCTTCTTTGTAATTTAGAGGATTTTAAACAAAACTTCTTGTTCCTAGGTCACCTGACTTAATCCAATTTCTCCATAGAGCATATCCTTCCTGTAGTTGGTTTATGGATCAGCCACACTGAGGACATAGGTTCCTTAGACTGATACCTTGTTTTTCTTTAAGGTGTTGTTTTGAAAAATAGAGCTATGTACCTCCCTGGCATCCTGTCACCTGGCATGTGTCATGGAGAAGTTTACACTTGAACATTTTAAGATAAGACTTCTCCAAGATGCCTATAATGTTAGAGAAAAGCAAAATGTCTGAGGAAAGATGATGTGAGATTATCACCCCATAAAAGCAGGTACGGTGTCTAAAGTTGATCTCTTAGCTAGCTCTTGCATTTTCTGCCTTTGTGCTAGTTACTGAATCTATAGCACTTGATTAGAGCAAAGGTGCCTGACTACCTGAGATAATAAAACTAAGCATATGATTAGCTGTTCAGTTGCCCCTTATGAATGGTAGTTCAGTCAGTTCTATAGTCATGTGAACATTATAGGATTTACATATTAAAAGTTGAACTATTTTACTGTAAAGGGCAACAAACTCCTCAATATATATGGACTGATTTTGTAATCTAATAAAATTCCTTTATTTTCAATATCTGGGTAAAGATAGAATTTAATGCATCCTTCTATGAATATTAATTCCATTTCAAGTTATGCACTTCTACAGCTATAAATGATAGATAGGCCTATGTCATAGTGTGATTTACCTATCTTATTTTGCCAAAGAAGTAAATAAGAGAGTGCAGTAATTTACTGGGAAGACTCTTATAATTTGATGTCATAATTCTCTTTGCATAGATGAAATCCCAGAAGATTTTTTATATGTGCTCAAAGGTTCCAGCTATAATTTCAATACTCTTTTTTTTTCTTTAAGTGAACAGAATCAAAGTCCACATCTAATTCAGCCACCTTTTGGTAGATTTGAGCCTGGTTTTGAATGCTATATATACAATATCATATGTTTTCTATATTTAAGATTGATATTAGTTTATGTTATTTGTATAAGTGCTCATCAAAATGAATGTATGTGGACCACTTGCATGTCTTTTGCCTCAGAGACCAAAATAAGGGATCAGATTCTCAGGAACAATGTAACAGACAGTTTGTACTGTCAAGTGGATGCTGGAAACTGAACATGTGTCCTCAGTTGAGTTATCTCTACCTCATCATTTTATTCCCATTACATTCACTGATATGACTTTTCATTGTAATTATCTTTACTATAATTTATTTGTATTACAAATTTTTTTCTTAAATGGAACATTTACACTGTCCCTGTTATGGAAATCAAAGTTCACTTAATCCATAAAAGTCATCCCTTACGTATCTATTCACCATCTGATTAAGTCATGGAACTTCCCCAGAGCCATGTAGTTATTCTTTATTAATTCCATTATGAAAATGAACGATGAAGAAATATTTTTAAATGTGCCTCTGAGAAGTACTCAGTTACAAAATCTTCCAGAGAATTGACCAAAAGGTGTTGACATGAATGTAGCTGTTATCTAGGGAAAAGTAATATTCGTGTTTTGAAAACATCATAGTGTTTCAGTTTATGTTAAGTACCATTGGTATGTAACACACTGCAAAAAAGCATGGGAAATTTGAATCTGTCACAAACACTTAATCATACACTTAAGCATTCTTATTTAGAATTTTAAAAGCTATGCAATATTCAAATTTCAAATGTTAACCACTGAGCCATTAAGTAGTAAGCAATAAATTAACCTGAAAATTTGATATCTTTAATTCTTGGTAAACATAACCCTTGCTTAAAAATCTAGGAGATTCTAACAACACTACTGGAAGTAGCAGAAAAATAGTAATAGATTGAGAAGCAGGAATCATCTACAGACTATATAGATATGATGATTTCAACTATATGAACTTTAACCAACAAGTGAACAAACAAGCTCATCAAACTTTGTGTGTGTGTGTGTACATGTGCATGAACATGCAGGTCTCTATGTACTTGTGTGCTTATGTGTATGTAGAGGAGAGAGGACCCTCTGAAGTGCATTTCTCAGCACTGTCTATTTTTTCTTTTCTTTTCAGACAATGTCTCTCATTGTCCTGCATCCTACTTCATAACTAGCCTGGCAGTCAGTGATCCCCTAAGATTTCCCTTTTTCTCTCTTCCTGCCAATATGATTAACAGTGTGTACCTTCATACTTGGCTGTTTCCATGTATATTTGTGTAGCAAACTCAGTTCTTGGGCTTATAAAACAAGCAATTTACTGACTGAGCCAACTTTCTAGATTTAGCAAACCATATATAATTGTAATATATAATATAAATTATAGTAAAGATTAGTTCCATCCAAAAAGGTGTGGGTGGTTTATAAATTGTTTCAATAATATTAGTAAGGATAGAAGAATAAATAATTTTTACCCTCCAGGTCATGATGGCGCACGCCTTTAATCCCAGCACTTGCGAGGCAGAGGCAGGCAGATTTCTGAGTTTGAGGCCAGCCTGGTCTACAGAGTGAGTTTCAGGACAGCCAGGGCTACATAGAGAGACCCTGTCTCAAAAAACAAAAAACAACAACAACAAAAAAATTATACCATTAATGAAGTACCATTGACTCATTCAAATCAGGATATGAGATAAAACTGTTATAGATAAAGAATGATAAGAATGAAACTGTTGCCAAAACATAGTAGCAGACATCAATTTTGTCATGTTCTTTCTTTTTATTTTTTAATTAGTCAATGGACAACATGTACCATAAAGGAAGATTCAAATGTATAATATGGCTTACTTTTGTCCAACACATAAAAGTAAAATGTGCATATAACAAGAGTCTTTGGGAGAAATTAGATGTTAAACAGTTCTCTGACAGCCAGGGAATAGTGGTTTTGGTAGATCAATGTATTTTTACTTAAACATTTAAGATGACTGAGTTCCTGATTTTCTCCTTTTCTAAGAATTCATAGACTTTTTCTCAACAGAGGGAATCACTCAGTGAGATTTTCAAAGTTCCTGGGGGTTAGGGTTCCTGTTTCTCTGCAGTAACCTAAACCAGCCAGTTCTGAAAGCAAAGGGGTTACATTTCATCCTCAAATGTAAAGCTGAGTCTCTGCTTGGCCAAACAAACTCCATTCACATCTTTGGGTCCCTGTATTAGTTCAGAGAATCTCTCTTTGCTGTGTGCTTCTGCTGCATCCAGCCTAAATATAACTTGAAAAGACTACAGCAAACAAAAGATATGCTAACATAAAAGAGGGACAGCTCATGAAGCCTCAACTCTAGACAAGGGACTAATGGAAAAAAGGTCATGAATTTGATAAAGATCAAGTTGGAGGTATGTGGGAGGACTCAGAGAGAGGAGAGGAAAGGAAAGGAAGGGATTATATAATTATAGTATAATTTCAAAAATATTTACTATATAAAAAAATGGAAAATTTTAGCTGAGTGTTGAGGCCTTGCTTTTCTTGCATTGTTGTTTTTTAAATCATCAAAGAAAGAAGATCTGCTCCTGTAACTTTAGTAGACCTTACCATGTCAACATCACACATAACCCTAGAAAGAAACAGACATTCTTATACACTAAAAAAAGGAAAGTTTCAACAAAAATGAGGAAGAGTATATAAAATGCATAAATGCCTACATTGTGGAAACCATTAATATTTACAAGTTACATTTAATATATCTATGGTTAGATTTTGTTCATTTGATAAAGCATAAAGATTTCTAAGAAGAAACTGAAACAAACAAAACCTCTGTTGAGAAAATACCCACATCATATTGTCCTGGATTCAGGCCGGTGAGACATTTTCTTGATTAATGGAAAAACTAGTCTATTATAAGCCAACCAATCCCTGCACAGGTGGTTCAGTGCTGTATGAGAAAGTAAACTGAGCAAGCAAAGAGGAGCAATGCAGTAAGTGGCAATCTTTCATAGCCTCTGCTTCAATTCCTGCCAGCAGGTTCCAGCCTTGACTTCCCTTCTTGAAGGGTAGTTACCTAAAAGTATAATAAACCCATTTTACCCCAGTTTGCTTTTAGTCATGGTGTTTATCACATAAATAGAAAAGAATATTAATACAATGAACAAACTTAAACTGGTGAACTATTCATAGAAATATGAGGATATAAGAGGAATATAATGATGGATCCTGAATGATTTTCGGAAATGAATACAAATAAAAGACTTGAAAACACATGTTCAAAATCTCCAATATTTCATCACATGTGAAACAAATACTCTAGTATTCATATTTGGCTGGACTTGATTATTTGTGCAGCCTCTGATTATGATTATGATTATGGACAAGAATGTCCAGATCTGTGTTGATCGAAGAAATGTGTAAACTAGCAGCTAAATTATGTTGTCTTAACATTCATGGTGGAAATGCATTCAATTATAACATTTCAAAAGCTGAGGCAGAGCAATGAAAGTTCAAGTCTATCTGGTGCAACACAATGAGATCCCCTCTCTATGAGAGTGCTCCACAACCTGCCCACCCACTCCTGCTTCATTGCCCTAGCTTCCTGCTCTACTGTGTCATCAAGCCTCCATAGGACCAAGGGCCTCCACTTCCAGTGATGCCAGATAAGGCAATCCTTGTACTACATATCCAGCTGGAGCAATAGGTACCCCAATGTGTACTCTTTGGTTGGTGGTTTAGTCCTTGGAAGCTCTGGTGTGTCTGGTTGGTCAACATTGCTCTTCTTCCTATGAGGTTATAAACCCCCTTCAGCTCCTACAGTCCTTGCCCTAACTTCTCCATTGGCTGCCCACGTTTAGGCCAATATTTGACTGTATATATCCACATATGTATTGGTCTAGCTCTGGCAGAGCCTCTCAGGGAGCAGGTATACCTGGCCTCTGACACTAAGTAATTCTTGGCATCAGCAGTAGTGTATGGGATTGGTGTTAGCAGATGGGATGGATACCTAGGTGGGGCTGTCTCTGGATGGCCTTTCCTTCAGGCTCTGCTCCACTCTTTTTCCCTACATTCTTTTTGACAGGAGGAATTCTGTATTAATAGTTTTGAATTGAGTGGGTCACCCCATCCTTCAACTGGGGATCGTGTCTATATTTAGAATATGGTCTCTACAGGCTCTCTCTCCCCTTTGTTGCCTATTTCAGCTAATGTCCTCCCTTCTGGGTCCTGGGAACCTCTTGGGTCCCTGGCATCTCGGACTTTCTAGGGGTTCCCAACAGTTCACCATCCCCCACTGTTACTACACACCTACTTTCAAATTGCTGACCCTCTGTACTTCTCCACCATCTTATCCCATATCTGACCTTGCAACCATTTTCCCTTCCCCCTCCTCTCCCACTCCCAGATCCCTCTCTCCCTCTACTTCCCAAAGATTATTCTCTTCCTCCTACTGAGTAATATTGTAACATCCACATTTTGATGTGATCTTCTTTCTTCTTGGGTTTCATATGGTCTGTGAGTTGTAATATGGGTATTCTGAGTTTCTTTTTGGTTAATATCCCCTTATTCGTGAGTACAGACCATATGTGTTCTTTTGTGACTAGGTTACCTCACTCAGGAAGATATTTTCTAGTTTCATCCATTTGCCTAAGTATTTCATGAATTCATTGTTTTTAATAGCTGAGTAGTACTCCATTGTGTAAATGTACCATAATTTTTCTTTATCCATTCCTCTGTTAAAGGACATCTAGGTTATTTACAGCTTCCAGCTATTATAAATAAGGCTGCTATGAATATGGTGGAGCATGTGTCCTTGTTATATGTTGGAGCATCTTTTGGGTATATGCCAGGAGTTTAGCTGGGTCCTCAGGTACTACTGTTTCCAATTTTCTGAGGAACCATCAGACTGATTCACAGAGTGGTTGTATCAGCTTGCAATCCCACCAAAAATGGAGGAGTGTTCTTCTTTCTCCACATCTTCACCAGTATCTTTGGTCAACTGAGTTTTTGATCTTAGCCATTTTGACTGGTGTGAGGTGGAAACTCAGGGTTGTTTGGATTTGCATTTCCCTGATGACTAAGAGTGTTGAACATTTCTTTAAGTGCTTCTCAGCCATTTGGGATTCCTCAGATGATAATTCTCTGTTTAGCTCTGTACTCCAATATGGTTATTTGGTTTTCTGAAGTTTAACTTCTTGAGTTCTTTGTATATATTTGATACTAATCCTCTACTGGATGTAGGGTTGGTAAAGATCTTTTCCAGATCTGTGAATTGCTGTTTTGTCTTATTGACAGTGTCCTTAACCTTCCAGAAGCTTTTCAATTTTCTGATGTCCGATTTGTCAATTCTTTTTTTTGTTTGTTTGTTTTTTGTTTTTTGTTTTTGTTTTTTTTCAATTTGTCAATTCTTGATCTTAGAGAATAGCTAGCCATTGCTGTTCTGTTCAAGAGACTTTCCCCTGGGCCGATGAGTTTGAGGATTTTTCCCACTTTCTCTCCTATTAGATTCATCATATCTGGTTTTATGTGGAGTTCATCCACTTGGATTTAAGCATTGTACAAGGAGATTAGACTAGATCAATTTACATTCTTCTATATGCTGACCTCCAGTTGAACCAGCACCACTTGTTGAAAATGCTGTTTTACACTGGATGGTTTTAGCTCCTTTGTCAAAGACCAAGTGATCATAAGTGTTTGGGTTCATTTCTGGGTATTCAATTCTATTCCATTGATCAACTTGTCTGTCTCTGTACAAATACTATGCTATCATTATTTTTATCATTATTGCTCTGTAATACAGTTTGAAGTCAGGAATGGTGATTCCCCCAGAAGGTCTTTTATTGTTGAGAATAGTTTTTGTTATCCTGGGTTTTTTTTGTTATTCCAAATGAATTTGAGAATTACTCTTCCTATCTTTGTGAAGAATTGAGTTGTAATTTTGATGGGGATTGTACTGAATCTGTAGATTGCTTTACGTTAAGGAGGACATTTTTACTATGCAATCCTACTGATCCATGAGCATGGAAGATCTTTCTCTCTTCTGAGGTCTTCTTCAGTGTCTTTCTTCAGACACTTAAAGTTCTTGCCATACAGATCTTTCACTTGCTTGGTTAGTGTCACACCAAATTACTTCATATTATTTGTGACTATTGTGACTCAGCCCATTTATCCTTTGAGTAGAGGAAAGCTACTGATTTGTTTGAGTTAATTTTGCATCCAGCCATTTTGATGAAGTTGTTTATGAGCTGTAGGAGGTCTCTTGTGGATTTTTTGGGTCATTTATGTATACTATCATATCATCTGCAAGTAGTGATATCTTGACTTTCTCCTTTACACTTATATCTCTTTTATCTCCTTTTGTTGCCTAATAGTTCTGGCTAGAACGTAAAATACTATATTGAATAGATAGGGGGAGACTAGGCAACCTTGTCTTGTCCCTGATTTTAGTGGGATTGCTTCAAGTTTTCTCCATTTAGCTTGATGTCTGCTATTGGCTTCCTATATATTGTTTTTATTACATTTAGGTATGGCCCTTAAATTCCTATTCTCTCCAATAATTTTAGCAGGATGATGTTGTATTTTATCAAAGGCTTTTTTCAGCATCTAATGAGATGATCAGGTGACATTTCTTTGAGTTTATTGGTATAGTGGATTACATTGATGGATTTCATATATTGAATTATCCCTGTATCACTGCGATGAAGCCTACTTGATCATGGTGAAGGATTGTTCTGATGCATTTTTGGATTCGGTTTGCAAGAATTTATTGACTATTTTTGCATTAATATTCATGAGGGAAATTGATCTGAAGTTCTTTTTCTTTGTTGAGTCTTTATGTTTTAGGTAGTAGTATAGCTGTGGATTCATAGAAAGTATTAGGAAGTGTTCCTTTGGTTTCAATTTTATGAAATACTTTGAGAAGTATTGGTATTAGGTCTTCGTTGAATGTCTGATAAAAGTCTTCTATAAAATAATCTGGTCCTGGGAATTTTTTGGTTGGGAGATTTTAATGATGGCTTCTATATCCTTAGGGGTTATGGAATTATTTATATGGTTTATCTGATCCTGATTTAACTTCAGCACTTGGTATCTGTCTGGAAAATTATCCATTTCATCTAGATTTTCCAGGTTTGTTGAGTCTAGGATTTTGGGGAAGGATCTGATAATTTTTGTAATTTCTTCAGTTTCTGTTGTTTTGTCTCCATTTTCATTTCTGATTTTCTTAATTTGGATACTGCCTCTGTGTCCTCTGGTCAGTCTGGCTAAGGGTTTATCTATCTTGTTGATTTTCTCAAATAACCAGCTCCTGGTTTTGTTGATTCTTTGTATAGTTCTTGTGTGTTTACTTGGTCGATTTCAGCCCTGGTTTGATTATTTCCTGTTGTCTACTCCTCTTGTATGTATCTGTTTCTTTTTTTTTTTCCTAGAGCTTTCAGATGTGCTCTTAAGCTACTAGTGTATACTTGCTCCAGTTTCTTTCTTTCTTTTTTTTTTATTTTTTCTTTAATTGGATAGTTTACTTACAGTTTAGATATTATTCCCTTGCCCCATTCACTCCTCCCATCCAGGAACCCCCATCCCATTGCCCTTCCTCCTGCTTCTCTGCGGATGTGCCCATACCTACCCCCCGATTCCCACCTCCCCACCCTCAAATTCCCCCACACACGACGTCCAGCATTCATGGGACCAAGGATCTCCTCTTCCAACTATGCCCTAGAGGACCATCCTCCCTTACATATACAGCTGGAGCCATGGATTACTCCCTAAGTGCTCCCAGGCTGGTGGTTTAGACCCAGGGAGCTCTGGTTGGTTGGTATTATTGCTCTCCTCATGGGGCTGCAAACCCTTTCAGCTCCTACAGTCTTTACTCAACTCCTCCATTGGAAACCACTTGATCAGTTCAATGGTTATCTGTAAGCATCCATTTATATGTCAGCCTCTGGCAGACCTCTAAGGATACAGCTACTTCAGGCTCCTGTCAGCATGCACTTCCTGGCATCTACATCAGCATCTACCTTTGGTGACTGCACATGGGATGGAAAGCCAGGTGGAATGGTCTCCAGACGGCCCCTCCTTCAGTTTATGTCCCACACTTTGTTTCCATATTTGCTCCCTTGAGTATTTTGTTACCACTTCTAAGAAGGACCAAAGGACCCCCAATTGGTCTTCTTTCTTCATGAGCTTAATGTGGTCTGTGAGTTTAATCTTGGGTATTTCAAGCTACTGGGCTAATATCCAATAATCAGTGAGTGAATACCATGGTGTGTTCTTTTGTGATTGGGTTACCTCACTCAGGATGATATTTTCTAGTTCTATCCATTTGCCTAAGAATTTCTTAAATTCATTGTTTTTCATAGCATTACCTGAGGACCCAGCTATACCACTCCTGGGCATATATATACCCAGAAGATTCTCCAACACATAATAAGGACATATGCTCCACTATGTTGATAGCAGCCTTATTTATAATAGCCAGAAGCTGAAAAGAACCCAGATGTCCTTCAACAGAGGAATGGATACAAAAACTGTGGTACATTTACAAAATGGAGTATTGCTCCAGTTTCTTTTTGGAGGCACTCAGAGCACAGAAACTATGCGTTTTCCTCTTAGCACTACTTTCATTGTGTCCTGGAAGTTTGGTATGTTGTGTTTACATTTTCATTAAACTCTAAAAAGTCTTTAATTTCTTTCTTTATTTCTTCCTGACTTAGTTATCATTAAGTATATAGTTGTTCAGTTGCCATGGGTAGTGGTCTTCTGATTGTTTTGTTGTTGTTGAAGACCAGCCTTAGTCTGTGGTGATCTAATAGAATGCATGGGATTACTTCAATCTTTTTTATTGTTTGAGGCTTGCTTTGTATCAGACTATATGGTCAGTTTTGGAGACGGTACCATGAGGTGCTGAGAAGAAGGTATATTCTTTTATTTTAGGATGTAGATTTCTGTAGATATCTGTTAAGTCTATTTGGTTCATAAGTTTTTTTAGTTTCATTTTTTTCTCTGTTTAGTTTCTGTTTCCATGATCGTCCATAGCTGACAGTGAGGTGTTAAAATCTCCTACTATTATTGTGTAAGGTTCAATGTATGTTTTGAACTTTGGTATTGTTTCTTTTATATAATGGGTGCCCTTGCATTTGTGGCATAGATGTTTAGAATTGAGAGTTCCTCTTGATGGATATTTTTCTTTTGATGAATATATAGTGTCCTTCTCCATCTTTTTTTGATAACTTTTGGTTGAAAGTCTATTTTATTGGACATCTACTCAAGCTTGTTTCTTGGGACCATTTGCCTGGAAATTTTTTTCCAGCTATTTACTTTGAGGTAGTGTCTGTCTTTTTCACTGACATGTGTTTCTTGTATTCAGGAAAAGCTGGGTCCTGTATACATATCCAGCCTGCTAGTCCATGTCATTAATTTTTTTTTTTTTTGATAATTGAGCCCACTGATGTTGAGAGATATCAAGGACCAATGATTGTTGCTTCCTGTTATTTTTGTTGTTAAAGGTAGAGTTCTGCTTGTCTGGTTCTCTTTTTTGTTTGGTTATTTTTTTTGGTGTTGTTTTGTGTTTTTTGTTTGTTTGTTTGTTTTATGAGAAGATTAGTTTCTTACTTTTTCTTGGATGTAGTTTTCCTTCTTGTGTTAGAGCCATTTATAGAGTCAGGATTCTATATTCATTTGTATTTGCTGCCCATGCCAAGTATAGTAAATTTCTGCCTCTTCCTGTCAGAAGCCTTGTTAAGTTTGCTTCCATGTTTTTTGTTCCATTCTGTATATTACCAGGAAATTTAAGAAGCATAAAGTAGGAAATTTTGTAAGAAAATCAAAATCAAAAACAAAACCAGAACAGTAGTTGACAAGAACATATTTACTATCAAAGATGGGTGGTAATGGGAGGGAAGTTCTAGACCCTCTGTGCAGTTTTCTAAATATAAAATAATTAGTTTGTAAATCTTAATACAGCTGTATCCCTAAAATGTGGATAATTATGTATTTCTGCATCTTACTTAACATACTTTTTTGTTAAATACTCTCAAAGAATTATAACATAAACAAATAACCAGAGATGTGATGTCAAAACATGTACTAAATTCAGATATAATACTTATTCTTAGTGAAAATTTAACTACATATGGAATTAACTAAAACCAAAGGGGTAATGTATACTTTTGAGGGTGTTTTCTCAATAAAATTAATTAAAGTGGAATGACCTGTCTTTAATTCAGATACATTCAACATGGGAGGAACATTCATTGTTGATTGGAAGATTCATTTTTAATCTTGGCCATACCTTCTGTGGCAGCCTATATAAAGGACATGGAGAAAGGAAGATTTTGTTCATTTCCTGTTTGTGCTCACTGTGCTAGCAAGTTCCTACCTTAGTTGGTACTGGAGCCTACCTCTTCAGGATTCTGGTATATCCTTAAGACCAGCTGAGATTTCCAGCCTTACGAGCTGAATTCTTAGACTTTCTTTTGGTAGACAGGCATTGTTGGATTAGCAGGACTATATAATAGGAGAATGACTTTGAGCTGTTTGAAGGGCACATTTCACAGATTCAGACCATTAGTTCCCAGACTAAAATTCTAGGATAAAAGTCAAGGTCAAGATGTGTTTTCTTTATCGTGAAAAAATTTTCAACGCTTTTCATGCCATAATTATAATTTAATGTAATAATCCAACCAAGCCTCTCAGGATGTGTATATGTCAAGCGTATCTAATATGTGATTATGGTGCATGAAAATGTCTCATAAACAGCAATGAATCCTGAAAATGAAAATAAAACATAAAGTATTCAGTGATAACAGTCCCCTCTGTGTCTAACACAGTCGTGATACTTTATACTGAGCTCGGTCATATGGAAAGAGATCTTATGCCTGTGAATTCACCGAAAGGTTGGATGGTTACTGATTATTTCCTGTATGACAGACTTCTTAGGAAAGGTGGAGAGATTTATGCTAATATTTACCAGGCAGTGGAAACAGAGTATAAGCTATGTGCCTGGCAGGACTAGAGACATTCTAAAGAGACACTTGTACTCTGTGGTTAGATATCAGACAATTGAAAGATTGAACCCCATGAAATTGAAATTTCCCAATAAATCTCTTGCTGCAAGAAGAATTGGTTGAAAGTCTGGAGACTTCCAAAGAGAAATTTGTCATCTAGAAAAAGAATATGTTTCTGGGAGAAAAGTTCCAACTTGTCAGATAACCTAAGAAGAGTCTAGAAGCTGAAATCACGGTCATTATATGCTAGAATATCTTATCATGCACATTTTCTGCTTTCTGTTTAAACACTGACATAGCCTGACATGGGAAAGGACATCAACAGATCATTGTCTCTTTTCTCAAACATTGAATAATCTCTCTTTTCTACTTTTTACTCTTATGGGTGGCTGTTTTAATTGGCTTACTAAAAATGGCTTACTGAAAACTTGTGTTGTTGGGGCAAACAACTGTAAGTCTGTAGTAACAACAGTCTTTTAAGGATTCTCTTCAAGACTATTAGCTCCAAACCGAGTCAGGAGCAAGTATCTACTACCCTACCTAGCAGTGATCTCCAGAAGAAAAATGTTTACCCATTTGAGATGTGTGTGTGTGTGTGTGTGTGTGTATGTGTCCATCCATATATATAAATAAACTTCCCTTACTTTAGAACTATTCCAGTATAACTTCTATCCCTATTAATCAAAGCTTTGTCCACAATCAAAGACAGTCTCTTTTCTCAAACATTGAATAATCTCTCTTTTCTACTTTTTACTCTTATGCTTGGCTGTTTTAATTGGCTTACTAAAAATGGCTTACTGAAAACTTGTGTTGTTGGGGCAAACAACTGTAAGTCTGTAGTAACAACAGTCTTTTAAGGATTCTCTTCAAGACTATTAGCTCCAAACAGAGTCAGGAGCAGGTATCTACTACCCTGCCTGGTGGTGATCTCCAGAAGAAAAATGTTTACCTATTTGAGATGTGTGAGATTGACAATCTATCTTCTATCACTTTTCAACATATTTTAAAACAATAAGTGAGTTTCAGTCTCAAATATTATGCATATTAAATTGAAGCAAAGCCCAGATTTGCCCATAAAATAATTTGGAAATGCTGATGTGAGATGATCTGTGAAGAAACATGTCTATTCAAATAAATTTAGAATATTCAGAGAAAGTAATCTTAAATATTCTTAATTCTTTGAAAGAAGAGATAATTTTTCCCAATATGTCTGTATTTTAGCTAAGTAATACTTTGAAACCTCACATTAGCATTAAAAATCTATTTCTTTTCAATGCATGAATTTTTATGAAATGCACATCTAGTCCAGTTGCATATGATAAAGTTTAAAATCTCTTAGACTCTTATTACTTTTTGCTAGCATTAAATATTGACAGAATTACTTAATCTCCTTGTAATTTCCTTTTCATGGCAGAAAAATAAGTCTAGGTATCATTAAACCCAACAATGGATTTTAGTAGGATAAATCTTGAGTCCCCAGAAAAATAATGATTCTGCCTCATATGTATAGGGATATATTATTGCAAAGTGGATAAAAATCAGTTAACAACTTAGGTACATAGCAAATACTTAACTCTTCCCTTTATATGCTACAGTCACAACCTTAAAAATATAATAAAGGTTGTTAACTAAGAATAAGCATTCCATTTTCTGCCTTACTTGGTTGCAGTGTGTGTGTCTAACAGTAATACTCTCATAAGTTGTCATGGTATGTCTTATAAATATGAATTTATCAAATAATTTTAAATGGTTACAGTACCCAGATTGTGGCCCAAACATTATTCTAGATCTTTATGTGAAGACAGTTCTTAGATGAGGCTGATATTAAAATTGCTTTTAATGAAGCAAATTAATTTATAAGGTGGATGTTGCCTATCTAATCATCTGAAGGCCTAATGGAGATGACTAACTTAACCTGAGCAAAAGGCCACACTACCAGTTTACTCACATTGCAGGCCTTCTCTGGGTCTTCAGACTTTATATGAACCTTGTAAATTTTGCATTTCATCCTCAGTGATCAAGTGTACAAGCATCTTTCTCCTTGATACCTCCCTTGCTCCCCTCTCTCACTCCACCTCTGTCACTGTCTCTCTGTCTCTCTCTGTCTCTCTCTGTCTCTGTCTCTCTCTCTGTCTCTCTTTGTCTCTCTCTGTCTCTCTCTCTCTCTCTCTCATCCCCCATTGGGTCTCATTCCACATTGGTTCTATTCATCTGGAAATTCCTTTTTCTTATGATGACTGAGCCTTTCTGTCTGTCTTGAGTGGCAAAATAACCCAAACTATTTTCATTCTTCTGCATGTAACTGTTCAATTTTATTGGCACCATTCATTGAAAGAGTCTGTGCAAAATTTCTCCAACATGTACTGTTGGTTTCTTTGTCAAAGTCAGATAGTTATAAGAGTGTTGTTGACATGCAGGTCCTTAATTCTATTCCATTGTTTTCTGTATCTGATTTTATACAAAAACTAAAGTTCCATGATAAGACTTGAGATCTGAGATGGTAATATCTCCAGAAATTTTAAATTTTTTTTCAGGATTTTTTTTTAAGTATTCTATGTCTATTTTGCTTCCATATGAAGTTTAAAACTATTTTCTATTTCTGTGAAAAAAAATTGTTTGTTTTTTATGGACACTGTGTTGAATCTATAGATGATTTTTGGTAAGATGGTCAATTTCTCAATATTAACTTACCAATCAGTAAGCAAAGTGGGGAGGGAGTGTCTTTGTATCTTATTTTCATCTTTTTTGATTTTGTGTGAGTGTGTGTGTGTGTGTGTGGAGAGAGATATTTTCATTATATATATCATTTTACTTTGTAACAATATTTATTTCAAGATATTTTATTTTGTTTTGGGGACTACTAAGAATGGTATCCATTTTCCAAATCTCTTTATATGTACATTTGTAATTTTTATGTAGGAATAATACTGATTTTATGTTGTGTGTGTGTGTGTGGTGTGTGTGTGTGTGTGTGTGTGTATGTGTTAACATTTTATCCTGATATTTTGTTTAATTTGTTCATCAGCTCTCAGATTTCTCTGGTGAACTTTTTAGAATATTTTAAGTATAAAATCATGATATCTGAAAATAAGCATTTGCAGACTTTCTCCTTTTCTATTTTGTAGTACCTTTTTATCCTTGTTTTAGCTAAGACTTTCTTATATTGAACACGAGGAGCAGAAAGTGGACATCTTTGTGCTTTTCCTGATTTTGATGGAAATGATTCGAGTTTTTATGTGTTTAGAAGGATGTTGGCTGTTTGCTTGCTATATAGCTCTACAAAGACATTTAACTTAAAGGGATGCCATATTTTTTCTCATAGTCCTATTCCCAACATGGACAGGGGAAGGGAGGAATTTATCCCACCAACAGCACAAAACCAATCAATGAGCAATTCATAGTTGCTAGGAGAGGAGTATCAGTTTTCTTTAAGAGTATACTTACGGCAAGTTGACTCCAACCAGAACAAAAGACTAAACATAAAAGACAGAATACATCAGAAAAAATAATTGGATTTAATGGATATAAATATAAATAAAAGGGAAATATATAAAGTTGTTTGAGTAATTATGGAAGCCTGATGGTAGATATGCAAACGCAGGAGAGAAAAACAAAACAAAACAAAAAACCAAAAAAAAAAAACAGTGAGGGACCCATGGCTCCAGCTATATATGCAAGGGAGCTATATATAAGTGGGAGAAGAGATCCTTGGTCCATGAAGGCTGGACGTCGTGGGGGGGGATACTCAGGGTGAGGAGGTGAGGTACGAGGGAGGGTGGGTGGGGGTACACCAACGTGGAGGCAGGAGGAGAGGGGGAAGGGATAGTGAGTTCCTGGGAGGGAGGGGGGAAATGGGGTAAGGAGAGAACATCTGAAATGTAAAAAAAATTTCCAATAAAAAAAAAAAGAAAATAGACCTACTGGCCTGGGTGGGTATCTAACATTAAGGTAGTTCTGATTCAGTCACTTTGCCAAGAGATTACCACTAGGAAGGCACGATAAATTATGGTAAAGAGATAAGCATAATAATTAGTTCTTTAGATCAGATTCTGTGTATTTCCTTCCCAAACTATTTACCTCTAGCACAGTACCTAACAGATAGGCTGCAGCATCTAATGGCCATAAGTATGCTTTTTTCCCTGGATGTTTTAAAGATGTAACATTTCCTTTTCTATTTCTCTTTTGTAAGTAGTCTTCCCTGAAAACTTTGGAATTTTCCTGTAGTATTTTGGGCCTTTTTATTCATTCTGCAAAGTCTCTACTACCTAGGTTGCTGCCTGTCAGTCATGTGTCTGAACCCCATGGCAGCTTAAATGACACAGCATTTCCTACTCTAAGATCTCCGGACAGCATCTGAGGTTGTACAGTTTCCTTGCCCTGAGATTTCTCTTTTGAGCACTACACTAATAAAATTGTGTTTGTGCTTGTAGTTGAGCCCATTACTAAATTATTTTGTTAATGAGACTAAGAATCTCAAAGGGACCCTGATTTACCTATATCAAAAATGTTAGGGGAAGGGGTAAATATGATCAAAACAAATTATAAAACTTTCCCAAGGAGGCAATACTACTTTAAAATATAAAAATTAAATTGAACAACAACATGCTCAAATTAGATCACTATTTTAAAGGACTCAGCATGTTTATAGTTATAGGACTTTGTCTTATGATGCTCTACAATATGTAAATCCTTAGGTGATGGTAAAGATATATTAACCTAGACACTATAATGGTCTTGCATTTGACATGAGAATTTTTATTAAAAGTAAACCCATTTCTCTAAAGCAGAAGTTCTAAGGGTCAAAATATATTTAGCTTCAAAAGGATAGCCAATACTATAGGAAATAATAAGGATGAATCTGTTCTATCAATTAGAATACAGTTTTTGTTCACAAGGAAATGAAATCTTTTTATTCCACTACCTTTTAAGAATTTTATGGAAATGTTTAAATTGTTCATGCCCATTAAACACTTTTGTTTACTGGTCCACTGATATATTCTGTGAATTTGTTTACTCCTTTCACTTTTGAGTTGAGATCCTTTTCCTTTCCCTCCTTCATTTTCTATGTTCCAATTTGTTTCAGACTAGCCAATCAGATAGGAAGTGAATGAGATGTCTTCACAGTCAATGGGGTTGGGGGGCCTTTACTACCTGAGTTAGAGTAAAAATTAAAAATACTTTCTGTGCCTGTTTTTTCCTCTTCAGACAATGACTTCTTGTCTTTGCCTTGTCCAGACACTTCAGTTGGATAGAGCTCTGATACTTTGGGTATACAAACTTCTTTCTAGCAGCACCAGTGACAATTCCTCTGGTCCTGTTTGCATAGAAAGCACTGAAATGTGCTCAGAGCAAAAGTAATATAAGTTATAAAGTTGTTTGGAACATATTAGAATTAACAGGCAAAACCTTAGGCTTGGCTCTGGTACCACAGAGACATTTAGCCAACTTCTCTTCACATTAACCCTAGTTACGTTTATCTATTACATAAATGTGTCCTAAGTTTTTCAATTAACACTGCATTTTTCATTAGTAAAAATTTTAAACATGAAGATGTGATGGCTCCATCCTCTATGGATATTTATGAATTCAATTTTAAAAAGTATGAGACATCTATTTGTTTGGCAGTGTAAAATTTCTTTAGAACAGAATATCGTTACTTCCAGAGAATAGCACTGAACAAGATGTAGGGTCAGTATATAACAACTGTCCTTCCAGTCCCTCACTTTTCCCCCTCCTCTCTGCTCCTTTTTTTCTCTCCCTTTTCTTGTGCTTTGTGTTTCCTTGCAGTGCAGGAGTCTGAACCCAGAACCTTATGACCTACCTGTAGGCCAAAGCTTGGACACTCAGCCATGTCTCCAGCATACCTTCCTTTAGTGATATTGCTGCTTTTTCATGACTGTTTTTCTTGGACAGATAAATCATGGCAGCTCAGTTAAAAAGAATACATTGTAATACAGAATGCCCTTTTTTGTGAAAAAATGATGTGAGGAGGGAGCTCACAAATTTACTGTTTGGGTGAGATTCAGAATGAATATATTTCAAACACTTTCAAAGAAATCAATGTACGTAGTTACTAAGAAACTTGTGTGACATGTCATAGAATTAATTTTTTTAAGAAAAGTATCAAAATATTAATAATGCTATTTTTCTTGAGTATAAATTCTAAATTTTATGTTTAATTTTAAATGTACAATTTTCATATCTAGAAACAGCTCTTACTATTAGGAATTATTAAAAATTCAGAAATACAACTACTAATTATTCAACATCACAATAGAACTTCGAGAAAAATAAACTGATTCTCCGATCCCTACTGGATTTGTATTAGGAAGTCAGTATGAACACAAGTACTGTCTGCTGTCCTTACCCCACAACCAACCAACCCAATCAAAGTGGCAGAATGCAAATGGACCACTCTGTCTCCTGAATGCTGTTTATCATTTCAGGTTGACTAATGGAATTTACTTAAGGTATATAACATATATATGTATATATGAGTAATATATATATATATATATATATATATATATATATGTTTATAAAATACATAAAATATATTTTTTCAAGGAGAAAGGAATAAAGAGATATTCTTTACTAGGCAGTGCCTTGGGTGTAAAGAAGGAACTGAACTACATGATTTAAAAAAAGGTAGGGGGTGAAAAAATAATCTGGTTTGATGCTACAGGATCAAAGGAAATTAGTGTGTTGTTTTAAGAGGTCTTCAAAGAATAGGAGGCCCATTGACATCATAGTTTCCTATAGTAGAGAATGTTATGTGTATGTGTATATTTTGAATGCCTTTGTAGGTTGTAGAAGACATCTAGCTGTAGGGGAATGGTGGGTAACAAAGTGCGTATGGGGTTTGTCAATCATTAGTTCAACGGTCAACAAACAAGACCATCAAAGAAATTGGAGTAGAAACGTTAGGAGCCAACACTGGCTTAGGAACACATCTATGGCATGGTATTTTTGTGGTATAAAGCCAAATTCTAAACAAGCAATTGACTCCCACTCTGCTTGAACAGTAGCAGACGTTTATGTCTGTCAAACAACAATCACAGGACTAGAGTGTTATGAGGGCTTTGTTGTATATCTGGTTTTGCTAGCAAAACACCTTTTCATCTATAATAATGGGAAATAATTAAAATAACATTAGAATAGCTAAAATTACAAGGGGAACAGTTTTCCACATAAAGACAAATTCTGAAGAGAGGCTCAAGATTTCTCTCTACCAATATTTGGTATTCAAAACACTAACCTATGGATATTGTTCCTAGGTTAGAAAGAATGGTAATAAATGTTGGGCAAGTAGAGGATTGACATCTAGAAGTTATTGCTCTCTAATATTCATAGGACATTTCTCTCACTCGTATTACAGCAGGAAGAAACTTCCTGTCATGATGTGATATGGATCTGATGGAGAGTGGATTGCAAAAGAACGCAATGCCTGGACTATCTTCCATTTGGAGTACACTTCACAAATCGCAAGAGGTTCTTTTTTATGTGTACCCTGATATGAACAGTACATTTTAAATTATATATTGGTAAGTGAGATGAATTCTTCCTCCAATGTCATCTTTTCTCTTGTAGAACCAAAGTATTCATGGGTGGTATTTCCTCTCCTGTCTTTCTATCCAGGTTTGACAGTGTTCAAGTACCTTCTCAAGTGGTAATTCTTTCAGAAATCCTTCTAAAACATCCAGATATTGGAGGTGGGATGGGTGTTCATAATTTTGCTTTTTCCATTTAGTTAGTCGTTCATGAGATATGGTTTATATCTTCTACTAATGGCCCATGGTAGGAACACCACAAATCATCATATATCTATTAGTACTCCAGGCAGTGAATGTTCTTTCTATTGGCCTGTGTCTTTTCTATAAAGTGATTGTTCTAGTACTATCTATACAATTTAAATATTTCCTGAAACTGCAGCCTTCTTCCTTCTCTAAGTAAAACATTCCTTCTATGGCTCAAACTCAAATCATCTGAGTTTTTCACAACAATCATACAGAACATACCTTGGAAAATTTTACCTCTTACTTACTTTTATCTTCCCTTCTCATCCCATTCATCTTGTGGAAGAAACCTAAATAGATATTTTGTAGTGTTATACTTTTGTTTGCCCAATCACTAGCATAAGTGATGATAATTACTCACCCACTGCTTCTGTCTGAGTAAATTGATATAATGTTCCCTTTTCATTTTGTCTGAAATTACTACAAGAAAGACACATGTGTGGCTTCAAGGAGCACAAATATAAAATTTCAGATTTCCTTTAAAATTTATTTATTTACATTCCAGCCATTGCCCCCTACTACCCCTTATAGTTCCTCATCCCACTCCTCTTCTCCCTTGCCTTCCCCTTTCCTGAGGCCTCAAGTTTTTCAAGGATTAGGCCCACCTTCTCCCATTGAGGCCAGACCAGGCAGTCCTCTGCTATATATGTGCTGGGAGATTCAGAGTAGCATGTATATGTTGCATTTTTGGTAGCTTAGTCTCTGGGAGCTCCCTGAGATCCAGGTTAATAGAGACTGCTGGTCTTCCTATGAGAATGCTGTTCCCTTCAGCTTCTTCATTCTTCCCCTAATTCACCAATAGGGGTCCACAACTTCAGTCCAATGGTTGTCTTTATCTTCCTCTGTGTCAGTCAGATGCCACTAATACCTCTCAGAGGACAGTGATGCTAGGCTTCTGTTGTCAGTCTCTTCTCCATTTTTATCCCTGCAGAACTTTTAGACAGGCTGGCATTTGTGTTGTCTTAAGGTCTGGATGATAGTTTTGTCCAGTATCTTCTGGCTTTTAGAGTCTCTGTAGAGAAGTTTTGTGTAATTCTGATAGATCTGCCTTTACATCTTACTTAGCATTTTTCCATAACAGCTTTTAATATTCTTTCTTGTTCTGTGTATTTTGTGTTTGAATATTATGTGACGAGAGGATGTTCTTTTCTGGTCCAACCTATTTGGTGTTCTGTAAGCTTCTTGTACATTTATGGCCATCTCTGACTTAGGATAGAACCAGTCTCCTGGGAGAGAGTCAGTGCTGTCTCTGGTTGTGGTATAGAGCTCCTGTGTTTCTGCTTAGGGCAGACCTCTGTGTACCTGGTCAGAGCTAACCTCCTGGGAAACAGGCAGGCTCTGTGCTCCAGGGGCAGGATCTGTTAAGGTGCAAACCAGAGGATGATGTCTCTAGTTAAGGTAGACCTCTTGTGTCGCTGGTTATTGCAGATCCTCTTGGAGAGAGGCAGGCTGTGTCCCTGGTTACTGCAGTCCTCCTAGGAGACAGGCAGGATATAGGATATTGGAGAATATCAGGCCTCTGATCAGGTCTGGGGGTGTGTGGGAGAAAGCAAATCAGAAAGAATGTGGAATAGGGCAGGATGGGTAGGTCCCAGTTTAGCTGGGCTCTGTGGGTGTCCAACCTGGCATGAGAATGTGACTGGAAGGGAGTCTCAACTCTGTCCCTGGTTATTGCAGAGTTCCTGAGATTCAAGCAAACTCAGGATTTGGGAGAGTATTGGGCACACTGATCAGGACAGAGTCAGGAAACATACCTAAATTTTCAGAGTTTTAAGTAATGTTAGCTGGTATACTAAGGGTAATTCTCTAGAAACAAAAATAAACGTACATGATTTATATTTGAGTCCATGTACATGTGGGTATATACTCAGAAGATAACAAGGACACTTGCTCCACTTTGTTCATAGCAGTTTATACTAGCCAGAAGCTGGAAAGAACCTAGATGTCCCTCCACAGAGGAATGGATACAGAAAATGTAGTACATTTACACAATAGAATATTACTCAGCTATTAAAAACAATGAATTTGAGAAATTCTTAGGCAAATGGATGGAACTAGAAAATATCATCCTGAATGAGGTAACCCAATCACAAAAGAACACACATGGTATGCACTCACTGATAATTGGATATTAGCCTAAAATATAACTCACAGTCTACAAGAAGCTCATGAACAAGGAAGATCAAAGTGTGGGTGCTTTGGTCCTTTTTAGAAGGAGTAACAAAATACTCATGGGAGAAAATATGGAGACAAACATGGGACAGAAACTGATGGAAGGGCTGTCCAGAGACTGCTCCACCTGGGTATCCATCCATTGTGCAGTCTTCAAAGACAGACAATGATGTGGATGCCAGGAAGTGCATGCTGATAGGAGCCTGATATAGTTGTCTCCTTGGAGGTCTGCCAGAGCCTGACATATACAGAGGCAGATGCTCACAGCTAACAATTGAACTGATCATGGGATTCCCAATGGAGGAGTGAGAGAGAAGACTGAAGGAGCTGAAAGGGTTTGCAGCCCCATGGGGAAAGCAACAATACCAACCAACCAGAGCTCCCAGGGTCTAAACCACCAGCCTGGGAGCACATAGGAAGGGACCCATGGCACCAGCTGTATATGTAGGGGAAGATGGCATTGTTGGGCATAGGTGAGAGAGGAAGTCCTTGGACCAGTGAATGCTGGATGCCCCAGTCTGTGGGGAGGAGAGAGTGGGAGGGTGGGTGGAGGACAGGAGATCCATAATAATCTAGGTGGTTTTTATATTACCTCTATGTCCGGAGGGTTCACTAACACCCAACCTCCCACAACCAGAATCAGAGTTGTCTAATTACTAAAAATGACCTGTATGCTATTTCTGCATTACAAAGACCATGACAAATCTTTCACTAGGCCCGCAAGCTAATGCATGTAGTTTATTTCTAGAGCTCATTTTCTTGGAAGAAACTATGTACAGTAAGTTTAGTTTTGATGTTATTATGCTTCAGTGATCACAGATATTGTTTTATATAGTGGTAACTTGGAAGATACTGCTTTGGCTCTCTGGCGGTTGCACTTATGCACCTGCCCAGGAACTATCTGGATTTGCAAATTGAAGATACACACACACACACACACACACACACACACACACGTGCCAGCTCATGCATGTGCCCCCACACCAATTAATTTTTGACATGCTGTAACTATTTCAAAAGCTGTGTATTCCTAAACCTTTTCCTAATAGCAAATGGTACCGTTCAGTACTCCTGAGACTCCCAAACCTTCCCTTGCTACCCCAGGAGCACTTGGGGCAGTGGGTGGGTGGGGAGACACCCTCTTAGAAATAGGAGGAGGGAGGATGGATAAAGGGGTTTCTGAGGGTGGGGAATGGGGAAAGGGGATAATATCTGAAATGTAGAATTTTTATATGACTTTCTCTCCTACAGCTCTTCTGTCCCATCCTTCTTCCTTGAGTCATGGTGATTCTCCCTTCCTCACTTCCAGTTCTTTGCCCACACAATCTAAAATTCTGCCCAATGCTTTCTGCCCAGCCATTGGCTGTTGGCTCTTTATTGACCAATCAAAATCAATTGGGGACAAGGACCTTTAGTGTTTGGACATGCAGATACCTGATAAATTCAAACCATTAGAACCATTCATCAACATCTTACCTTTTCTGTTCAAATATTAGCCGAAAATCTCACAATACCCAAGACATAACTCACAGACCACATGAACCCCAAGAAAAAGAAAGACCAAAGTGTGGGTGCTTCGATCCTTCTTAGAAGGAGTAACAAAATACTTGCAGGAGCAAATATGAGACAATGTTTGGGACAGAACTAGAGGACAGACCATCCAGAGACTGCCACCTGGAGATCCCTCCCCAAAACAATCACCATATGAAAACATTGTTGTGGATATCTGGAAGTGCATGGTGACAGGAGCCTGATATACCTGTCTCCTGAGAGGCACTGCCAGAGTCTAACATGTACAGGACAGATGCTCACAGCTAACCATCAAACTGACCACGGGGTTCCCAGTTGAGGAGTTAGACAGAAGACTGAAGGAGTTGAAGGGACTTGTGACCCCATGGGGAGAGCAACAATACCAACCAACCAGAGTTTCCTGGGTCTAAAAAGCTACATGGGAACACACATGGAAGGACCTATTTCTCTAGCTGTATTTGTAGAGGAAGATGGACTTGTTGGGCATCAATGGGAGAGGAGAGCCTTGGTCCCTTGAAGGCTTGATGCCCCCGTGAGGGGAAATTTGAGGGAGGGAATGTCGGAGTGACTGGGTGGGTGACACCCTCATAGAAATAGGAGGAGGGAGGATGGGTAAAGGGGTTTTTGGGGGTGGAGAATGGTGAAAGGGGATAATATCTGAAATGTAGATGTCAGGGGCAACCTTTCTTATGCAGTGAAGGCCTAAAAGTCAGCAACAGGCCTAAGTCAACTTGCTAACACAAAGTCTTGGTCTCTGTGGAAAAACATTGAACAAATGGGTATAAGATCTTAGAAACAAGTAGTCTTGGTGGAAATTTACCAACCTGGATAAGAACAAGTAATCATAGACCTTGTGGATATGTATCCTTGGTGGAAAGTGCCAGCTTAGATAAGAAACAAGTGAATCATAGACAGAGTCATAGTGACCTGTTTCCTGCTTCTTCACCCAGCCAACACTCTGTTCTGGAAGATATCTGTACTGCCCTGGGAGCACCTATGCTCCTGCATCATCCCCTTCACCACATCCTGCTTCTATGTGTGTATAACTCCTGTGTGAAAAAATTATAATTGGTGGTTTGATCATATTATAGACAAGCTGCCTGTTCTTTGTGCCCCCATCCTCCAGTTCTCTCTTCTAGGTCTTCTGATCCCAATTCAACGCCATGAGGGACTGAGACATAAAGTACCCAATAATAAAAAAATAAAAAGATAAACAAACAAACAAATAATAGAACTGGCTAAGGCGGTCAAACATTTGAGACACTTTAGCAGCAATTTAGTGTTACCCATATTATGGGAATTTCTTATAATTGTCAAGTACAAGAGATTGTGGAATGAGTCCATGGGACTTTAAAACAGTATCTTCATAAAATAAAAAATGGGGAGATATACCCCCTGTACACCACAAATTTATTTAAATTGTATATTTTTTATTCTTTTATTTTAAAGGTGTTTTGTTTTTTAATTTGGATGCCAAGGAATTTTCTGCTGAATGTCTATGGCACTCTACAGCTAGGCATACTTATACATAGGGGAAAAGGAAGGATCCATTTATTGGTGTAAGGCATGATCCCGATCAGGTGTTAAATATGGGAAACAGCACATGTTTGTGGTATTTTTTTTTTTCTGCAGGATGCTGAAGGAGGATACTGGCATCCAAAGTGATGGGTGAGACATGCTGATGCCAGGACAAAGAATGATGTTGACCTATGAGTTCTCTGAGTGCCTGACAATGGTGACTAGGAAGCTGAAATGGACTTAATTTCCAGACCCACCATTGCTTACTTATACCCCATGGGACAAACTGCCTTGTCTCAAGCTCTTAGACCTTGTGGAGTAAGAATCAAAAAGAGAAGTTATAAAGACTGTTGTATTTTTCTTAATTGTGACCAGTTATTCAGACTCAATCATGGACTGGTCTAGAAATCAATCCAATATTGGAAATAACAGTCTTCATTTGGAAAGCTTTTTCTGGACATTTTCAGAGACTGCAGTTCTCTATGATGTTATATTAACAAGTGATAATATTGGGGAAGGATCTGGATTTCAACAGGTGTTAGCAAATGTGTTAAGGCTCTTTTAATTGTCAAGTTAAAAATACTTTTGTTTCTTCTACATTAGTTAATATAAGTCACATTATTGTACACCTTCTAATTGTGTTTGTGTTTTGAAATCCAGCATGTCCGATATGTAGGTCTATCTAGCAGCTTTTATTTTAGTGCCCTGAGTATCACAGAACATTGTTATTCCAAGAAGAGTTTGCAAGTACTGGAAGAAATGAGTCAGGCTTTAAGCAGAGGCACGAAGGTAGTGGATTTGATTATTGCTGGTAGAACAGCTTTAATTACATTAATTGCTAGCAACACTGCTTCTGCAATTGATGTGACAAAAGAAGGTAAGCTACTTTTGTTAATCACTTAGCAAAAAATGTTACTAATTTGTTGAATATACCAGAATATTTAGATAGGCATTTGGAAGACCAGATTGATGTTCTTCATCCTATTCAAATTACTGGAAGGAGGTTCAGAATTTAAGGGTAAAGAGATATCTTGAGTGTCATGCCAAATACCATTGGATTCATGTTAGTTCTACAACTTAAAGTGGTAGTCATTATAAGTGGGAAGAAGTTTAATGACATGTGCAGTGCAGTGTATTTGGCATAGTTCTAACACCTCTTGGGATATTTTAAGGGAGCTTATATATTTCAAGAATGCTACTTTGTTGAGCATTGATGTGGTAGATACTTCAGATAAAATTACCCATGGCCTGAGGTCAGTATTTCTATTTTGGTCAAGCTTCAAAAATGCCATATATAGCTTTTTGTCCTGGGAATACATTCATTCCTGCCTATTGTGTTAAAGCTTTTATTCAACAAAATCAACATATTGGCAGCCAAGTACATGGCTTCAACCTAAAAATGGACCACCAGAATATAGTTTAAATTAACAGGCTGGCAAGCCAAAGATAGGTAAGATTCTGCACAGAGACTTACCAACCTAAAACATAAGTGCATTGCTTTTGATAATGCATATTCCATGAAAGGTAAGAAAGGCATTCTTGTCAGAATGACCTAAGACAGGTTCAGTATTCATAACGAAATATAAAAAGGCTGAGAGGCAGAGAGCCTTTGGGGCTGCTTGGCAGAATCTGACATGGACCAAGGACACTTAAGTAGGCTTCAGGCAGGAATCTGACATTAGGCTAGAACAAAGACGTAATCTCAGTCAGGAACCTAAATATTAGGTTAGAAGAATTAATTTCAGACAGGAATCTAAATTTTAGGCTAGAAAAAGGAAATAGACTAGAGTGTCATTATTTAATACAGATCTGCTTGGTAATGAAGTAATACTCTTTTTTCTTGAATTTACCTTAATACCTTGGTCAAATACCTTGCCATTGAATTTCTGATAACTACTTGTACCTTTCCTATGAAACTGTAACTATACTGAATTTTCATTTGTAACTTAGTTTTATTTCTTGTTTTACTAGGGTCAACTGAGAACACATAGAATTTTTTATTTGAATTTTTCATTTTATATTACATGATTTAATGTGATGTCAGTGGTTCAACCTTTGGAACTCTGAACATATGCTTTGTCTCACAAGCACATGAGGATGAGAAGCTCAGCAGTCTGGAAGAATATAGAGATGCCTGATGCTTCCCAAGTAGATCAAAGACCACAAAGCAGAGTTCATGTTCTACTTTGCTCCTTATTAACTCCTCTGATTATTGAATGTGCAACGTGAATGTGCACTCAATCTTATTTTAGGTAGGTGAAGTTATCAATTATGGCATTATAAATGTCAGAGCATTTTCCTCTTTACTCTGACCCAGTCTCCACACACTCATACTCAGAATGTTTTTGTCTTATAACAATGCAGATACTATGTGAGTCGGGAATGTTAAGAGCTACATTAGACATAAAAATTTATCCAATTTTCTACCTCAATTCACAGTTAGTTGCAGAAATACAAAAAAATAGTCACAAATGAAGTTAAGTTTATACAGGTTTACATACAAATAGGGATAAGAGTTTTTTGTGCAATCCTATCTTGATTTACAGATGTTGATTTTTTACTAAGATTTTAAAGATGTCACCAACAAAATCTACTGATTAATATATTAGTGAAATTTAAAGAGGTTCAGAGGACAGTTTAGCAGAGCTATCATTAGAAGCCCATAATTCTTCAGTGAAGAGGGTATAATAGGGTTCGGAAAGTACTACCAAGTGGGAGGTACAGACCTGACAGCTGTGCAAAAAGGAAATAACTGACCCCATTGTGCTTTAGGTTGTGCAAGCTCTGGAAACATATAAAATCTAATGGTTCAAGGTTTTTAAAGAGTATTATAAAAGCTGGTGTCAAGATGCAGCAGTTTAAGACTACATTCAGCTTTTTTTTTCTTTTTTTATACATGCATGTAATTAAAATGGTATAAAAGCAAAAGGAGGGGGGATGGGGTAGGGAATTCTAGGGAGTGGAAATGGGGAAAGGGGATGAATCTGAATGCAAATAAATAAAATATCCAATAAAAAATAAAGAATTAAAAACCAGTACATCTTACCATTATAAGCCATTATAAGTTGGATTCCAAAGACACACAATGAGCAATAACTATTTCCAAAACATTCAGTACCTTTATCTGGAATACACAGAGCACTATAATCACAGAAAATTCACCCATTCCCAGGCACAGACACATAATTAAACAATCAAAAATGACTTTATGAAATTTCAAAGTTAGATAACTGGCATGGAGGATAAAAGACAAAGTGTGATATGAGCATTGCTAAGAGAAAGGAGTCCATGGACGTTGAAGTATAGAATTTGGAAAAGAAATGACTCAATTCAATGAGCTAAATGGTCCTGTACAGGAAGCAAATATTAGGTAGCATAGGGGACTAGTGATTAACCAAATCAAATATATAAGTCCAGTGATGACTTTGGCTGTCTGTTATAAAATAATTCTAAGTTTGTAATTATAGCAAGCAATACTGGGTTTCCTTAGTAGAAGATTTTTGCTAAAATTCATGCTTCTTTGTTCTCACTTTTCGAAAGAAAATTGGGGTCTGAGAAGATGGCTTAGCCATTAAAGTGCTTGCCACATAACTGTAATGACCATTCAAGTCAACAACCCATAAAATTGGTGTGGCAGTGCATGTCTAAAATCCTACAGTGGGCAGATGAAGACAGAAAGATCCTCAGAGCTCAACAGTCAGATACTTTTGCTAAATTAGTTCACCCTAGGCATAGTTTCAAGAGTCATATCTCAAGAGAGAAAGGAAAAGAAGAATCCAAGAAGACACCCAACATTCACCAATGTCTTCTACATCCACATGCATACATGCACACATATTACTGAACATTTAGGCACACATATGCTAGAGAGAAAGAAAATGAGGAGGAGAGAATGGGAAGGGAGTGAGAAAGGAGGAGGAAGCAGAAGAAGAAGAAAATGAGGAGGAGGAAAAGAAAAGAGGAATGAGAAGAATAACAAGAACAACAAGAAGAACATGAAGAACAAGAAGAACAAGAACAAGTAAAAGAAAGTAGAAATTCCTAATTTTCTTGGAGACTTGGGTTATATGATGTTTGTTTTTTTGGTTTTTTTTGTTTGTTTGTTTGTTTTTTTCTGAAAATTGTCTTACAACAGGATGTTTTTGCTGAAGTAAGCACATGGGAAGATGTTTTGATGAGAAAAGGCATGTGATGTTTTTGTTGAAGCTGCCTGGAAAAATGACATGAGATGTTTTGCTAGAGCGGACACTTGAAGGAAACATGTAATGTTTGAAAACCCTATAAATATAACCCAACCCAACAGAGGGTGGACAACACTATGGTATTGATTCAACTTGCAATTCTTTCCTGATTATCACTGGGCTTTAATGATGCTAGTCTTTGCTGAGGATGATTTGTGGTATTGATTTGCCTTGCCACTCTTTTCTGGTCATTGTTTGTCATGACTTCATAGAGAATAATGTGTCCATAGAACTTCTGGTAACTTCTTGCTGCTTCAGTAGACTCAGACTGATTGGCAGAGCCTTGCAGTTTCTTTAGGATCAAGCTGCTTTTGCTGATTTGTGAATGGTGTTTGTGAGTGGATCAAGCTGCTGCTGCTGATTCATGTGAACTAAACTGTTGATATTCTGACAATGCAAATTGTATATGCTCCAAAGAACTATTTGTAAATAGGTTCACAATGTATTTTGCTTTATTACCAATTCTTTTCAACTAGCTCTGGTGGGTAATAGGCTAGAAGGGATATTAAAACATTTTAAAACCATTATTAAAAGTAGGTTTAAAAAAAGAAACAATCTACAGAAGGAAATGAAAACCAAGGTGAAATTTTGTGACACCTTTTGATAAGTCAACTAATTACAGAAGTTCATGTTGTTCATGAACTTCGTAAAACTTTTGCGTATTCAAAGAGAAGTGGTTCACATAAGTATCAACTTCATATATGATCTTCTGAAAAAATACTCTAGTTTTATCTCAGTTTTTCACTTCATTGAAGATCTATAATCTCATTAGATTACTCGGATCACTGAAGAAGTAAGAATCTTTTCAGTTTCTCTGAAATAGAAGAAGGAGAAACAACAACTGCATCATATTTACCTGTCCAATACAGTCCCCTTTATAAATCTATAGAACTTACATCTTATTAAATACATCTATTAAAATGTGAGGTAGATACACAATTCACTAAATTTGACAATTGTGACACTGTTTATTTATAACTTTTGAGGCTCTGCATTAAATGATATACTTAAGTCTCAGGAATAAAGAATATGGTATTTGCAACATGCATTGTTTTGTATACTTGTCAGTCTGTGTGTTTTTAATAGCAAAGGCTGAATGAAAACCTTCAAAACCACAATGAAATCCGGCTCCATATATCTTTACAAATGAAAATTTTTTGTACAAAATAAATATATCAAAACTCCAAGTCATAAAATAATACAAGGTTTAAGTCTTAACAGCAAAAGGAAGGACAATGTTCATGCATCTGATGTTAAGTTACTATTCAGAGTTTGTTGCTGAAAATCAGATATACAATGTATTTTGCCTGTGGTTTCCTGTTTTGATGTTTCTTTGTTTGCTAAAGTGATGCCATCTTACTAAAGATAGAAATTCCGTGTCTCAAGTCAAAGCTTTTATAGACTTAGTTTTAAATAGCTGAGTTTAGCACAATGTTTTTAAAATAGGACCACCTGAATAATTTTGATTTATAGAACACCATGTTTCTACATCACATTTAAGATTTCAATTTTGAGGCAGATATTATTCATTTATAGTTCCAACATTTCTCTCTGTTTTACATATGCAATGACCACTGCAGTGCAAGCAGCTGTTAGGAGAGGCATAGAGCAATTTGGAGTAAACCATAAATCACTTGAGCTTTTTTGTTCCCTTTTAGATTAGATAACCCAATCTACTTAAATGCTTTAATTGAGTTTTTAAGGTTCGATGTTTAATCTGTGATTCTTGTAAATTACATTGAAGTTCCAGAATTTAATTATAAAAAGATGAGATTCCTTTTCTGTATAATAAAAAAACAGTATCAATTTCATGAGATAATAAGAACACTTGGGATAAAAAATTTACAAAACCACATTATTTTTTATTTTGTTAAGGTCACCAAGTGTACAATATTCTACTATGCTGTTAATGTATTAAATAGAAAAACAAACAGTGAACCATTCTTTATGACATTTCCATAATCAATTTTTATCTCTCTTCCAAATTGGATTTTTAGCAAGAGTTCTCTGTTTAATGTGCTTTAATTAAAGTAATCAATAATCAATAGTCAACAGTATTCACAACCAATTCAATAAAAGGTTTTAGGAGAAAAAGATAAAAGCAGAAAGTAACTTCCCAGTCACATAAACACCAATTACTTTATTTCAAATGAAATCATAACTTCATAATGAATTCAAAGTAGGTATCACTGAAAATTTTTGAAAGATATGGATATTACTACTGTTGAGAAAAGGAACTAATGACAGTTCTAATAAGCAACAATAATTTGAAGATTTAATTAATGCTGTAAGTTTGACAAGGGTTCCCCAGTTTTCTCTTCTATGTGAGTACTTAGTACGTTATTGTGCAAAATGACTTGATAAATAGTTTTATTTAGTGGATGGTGATTGGGTAGAAACAGTAAGATAAAAATGTGCAATCTGCATCTAGTGAGACAGGTCCATGATTCCTGCACTTCAAATCAGAGGTGACTCATCACCTAACATCTAATGTTCAAGGTCAGAATTCTGTTAGAAGAAGTGTGTAATCTGCAACCACTAGTAATAATAGAAATAAAAAATTGAAAATTATTTAGGCACCAAGCATTGAAATATTAGAAACAACCTCAAAGTGTCAAGGAATGAAAACTATATCAATTAAAACTAATGAAAAAGAGGAAAATACACCAGAAGATGCTGACAAAGTAAATAATTTTTTTTCTATTTTTGTAATTACTAATAACTGAGAAACATTTGGAAATTGTTCAAAGAAAAGAGATAAAGAATAAAAGGAAGGGAATGTGACATAGAGTTCACATAAGAAATACAATGACGGTACAGGTATTACAGTGATTATGATTCTGTGAACCACACTGTCATCATAGATTCAAACACTTTGGGAAAAAAAAAGTTTAGCCTACAGTGTTCCATTTCAGAAAAAAGAAAGAAAGAAAGAAAAAAGAAAAAAAAAGAGAGAAGAAACCCAAGAAGTGAGAGTAATGTTATACTAAAGTAACCAGAAAAGTTACTGAATCCTTAAAATTAAACTTTCCTCTTAGGGAATACTATGCTTACAGAGACTCCATTAGTTCTATCAAATATTCAAACAAAAAGCAAAATTTATAGTGTAGGACTGAAATAAGCCATGAGTATCAGTTCTTCCAAGGATAAATATAAAAAGAAAAATAAAGAAATTTTCTAAGTCATTTCTGATTTGACAAACTGTATAAATGTATATTTATTCATATAAATGTATACCTTTAGATTTCACAGTCAAAAGGCTAATAGAAGAGAAAGTAAGGAACTGCTTCAACTTTATTGGCATAGGAGATAAATTCCTAAACAGACTACTGATAGCTTAGGCAGTAGTATCAACAATAAATAAATGGGACCCATAAAACTAAGCTTTTGCAAGGTTAAAGACGCCATCAATAGAACAAAACTGCAGCCTACAGAATGGGAATAGATCTTTATCAATTCTACATCCTACAGAGTATTAATATCCAAAATATAAAAGGAACTCAAGAAATTAGGCGTCAATGAACCAAGTAACCAATTTTAAAAATGGGGCACAGAGCTAAACAGAATTCTCAATAAAGAAATTGTAAATGGCCAAAGAACACTTAAATAAATTTTCAGCATCCCTGGTCATCAGGGAAATGCACATAAAAACAAATCTGAGATTCCATCTTTTACTAGTTAGAATTGCTATGGCCAAAATCCTCAAGCAACAACACATGCTGGTGAGGATGTAGAGCAAGGGAACCCTCCTCCATTGTTGGTGGGAGTGAAAATTTGTACAACCACTTTGAAAATCAATTTGGTGATTTCTTAGAAAATTAGAAATAGTTCTACTTGAAGATCAAGCTATACTGCTCCTGGTCATATACCCAAAAACTGTTCCACAGTATCAGCAAGACACAGGCTCAACTATGTTCATAGAAACCTTATTTATAATAGTCAGAAGCTGGAAACAACCTAGATGTCCCTCAACTGAAGAATGAATAAAGAAAATGTGGCACATCTACACAATGGAATACTGTTCAGCTATTTAAAAGAAAGATATCATAAAATGCGCAGGCAAATGGTTGGAAGTAGAAAATATCATCCTGAGTGAGATACTGCAAACCCAGAAAGACACATATGGTGTTTACTCACTTATAAGTGGACATTGGTCATAAAGCACAGTATAACCAAACTGCAATGCACAGATAAAGAAAGAAAAAAAAAAACCTAAATAAGGAGGACCCAAAGGAAAATATGTGAATCTCACTCCAAAAGAAAAACAAAATAGTCATAAGATGGATGGAAGCCAAGATGTGGGTGGGAGATGGGGTGAGAAAGGGAATGGTGATCAGATGTGGGGAGAAGGGGTATGGCACAGGGTTGAGAATGAGAACAGCAAACAATTTCGTACATCTCTGGGAGTAGATTAAGACCTAATATAGAAAGCCTGAGAAGTCTATGAGCATTACCCTAGCTGAGATTCCTACTATGGAATTCTGATTCCTACTATGGATTCCTACTATGAAAACTGAAGTGCGCATCTCCTTTAGCCCGGAGGAACTTCTAGTAGATGTAGAAACATATCCACTTACCTACAAGAACCTCAACCCAAAATTTGCCCTGCCTACAAGATGAACAATGATAAAGATGTTAGAGAGATTGAGGGTCCAGCCAAACAATTACTGACCCAACTTGAGAAACAGTCCATGTAAAAGAGTCAATCCCTAACATGAATGATACTCTGCTATGCTTAAAAATAGGAACCTTGCATGACTGTTTCCTAAGAGGCTTTATCCAGCAGCTGAGGAAAACAGATGCAGAGATCCATTGCCAAATATCAGACAGTATATGAAGAGTCTTATGGAAGAGTGGAGGATAGAAATAAGCAAACTGGCAGTTACCACAAAATACCAAAAGGATACCACCAAAAAACCTAAAGAGTCAAGTAACCAGGGCCCACGACAGTTGACAGAGACTGAACCAACAACCAAGAGTACACAAGGGCTGGACTAGGCCCTCTACACATTTGCAGCAGATATGCAGCTAGGTCTTCATGATGTTTTCTAACAATTGGGGTAGAAGCTGTCTTGGACTCTGTTGCCTGCCTCTGAATCTACTTCCCATAGCTAGACTGCCTGGGTGGGCCTCAGTGGGAGAGGATGCACTTAGTCTTACTGTGACTGAATGTCGCAAGGTGGGGCTTCTCCTTCTTTGGAAAGAAGATGCTAAGAAAGAAAGGTATTTGTAATGGTGGGACTAAAAGGAGACTAGGGAATGAAAGGGGTGTGAAGTGAATAAATAAATTAATTTTAAACATCAGAAAACATTTATCTACATTATCACAGTAACTATTTTCAAAACAAATTAGCTTTCTATGTAGAAGCATATTCATTAACTAATACTTTATATTCCTCATATGAATAACACAAACAAGGACAAAAAAAAGAGAGAGAGTTGTTTAAATTGCAACGACCATCTCCATGCAATGTATGGCATTTATTCCCACTGGGTCAACGCTAAAGTATTCCTTAGAAGATATAAAAATTATAGGTGTAATTTCTCTAACACAGTTTGTGAATCTATGTTGACCAGGTGGTAAAATCAAATTCAACGAGCAAAAGAAATATATGTAAATTGTTAAACAACAAACAAAACAGTTATTAGGATTAGTGCAACGGTTGTGTCTGTGCCTTCACAAAAATATTATTAACTAATGACTCTATTTAGTTGTCTGTAATTCAGAGTATCCATGGAACACCTCATAATGCGGAGAACACAGCAAATTAAATACTCACAATAATAACTTGCATGCTATCTCTACCACAAATAATAACGATATTAATTATATTTTAGAAGGTGGCAATTGAATTAGGTACAATACTAAACACAACAACATCAGCAATAAAATTCAGTGCAGAACTCAGTGACCATGATCAGGAAATGATATGTGAATTGAAGGAATAACTCCCTCAACTGAACACATTTCTTTACAAAATGGGCATAATGTAAGGAAAAGAAAGAAAGGATTCTGGAAGGAATTATATGAAATGGAAACAAAGGAACTATGATTCTACCCAAGTTGAGCCAACAGCTATTGCTAAGATGAATGACAGATTATAGAAGTAAGTGAGGACTAAGAAAGAAAAAAAAAAAAAAAAAAACCAGAGGGCAATGATCCAAAGTACCAGGTCCATGCACCTGCAACATCTCAGATCGATTCAAACTTGTTATTTACCTAGAATTCAATAGGGGGTCACAGGCTAGATTTGAGTAGGCAAAGGACTTCTAACATTGTAGTAAGCGAATCAGAATCAGTGAAGGTGGTAACAAAAAATGGAAGAACGGAAAAAAATTTATCAGAATCAAAGAGCAAGATTGGTTTCCTGGATTTGCTAATCAACAATAGGTGGAAAGAGGTATTAAAATTGGAGGCAATGTGTACCAAGTCTCTCCCAGTGTGTGTGCACTGTCCGCCAGGCTGCTTTCTGTATATTCTACCCCCATGGTCTTTCTACTTCTCCTCAACTGCAGCATTGCTCCCCTCTGGCCATCTCCGCCCTTTCTGACTCTTAGATTTACCACTCTACCTTTGAAATGACTCTTCCCAAAGCCTTAAAAACCTAGTCTCAAATATCAGGGCTGTTTTCTGGGTCTCCTCTTTTTTGCCCACTCTAGGCCGCTCACTCAGGTCTTACTGCTTGACCTTTCCTCGCCTGAGGTCCCCATCACGGCTTTTGGATCAGTCATCCTGGACAGGAAGGGCTACATAGGCTTGAGTCCTGTGCATCTCCCATCATTTCTTTTCTGTCTTCCCCTGTTTCCGTTCATATCAGTCCCCTTGATTGTTCATGTGTGCTTCTAGCTAGAGAGCTTTTCTTCCACACCTCAGCTCTCTCAACATGAATTCACCTCTCAAAAGGTGGCCAGCAGCAGAGCTTTGCTCTAGGAATAGTGCTTTCTCTTTACATTTTTATTGGATATTTTATTTATTCATCGTTCAGATGTTATCCCCTTTTCTCATTTCCCTCCCTGGAACTCATTTATCCCATCCCCCCTCCTCCTTTTTGCTTTTATGGTATTTTAATTACATGCAAGTATTAAGGTCAGTTCTTGGTTGAGGAACTAGAAATACAATAGATGCAAATAGTCAAGGAACAAACAAGACAATACACACAAGTAGTCAAAGAACAAGCAAGGCAAGAAATAAAATTTCGTGAACACTCCCATGATCACTGTTTCTAAGGGCTTATCAGGATAATGAAAATATCTGAGCCTTCTTCCCTGTCCTAGCCCAAAGTCATTTTTGTGTCTGAAGCCTACTTCCTTGTTCTAGCCTAAAATTTATATTCCTGCCTGAAATTACTTCTTTGTTCTAGCTTAATATTTAAAGTTCTGCCTGATATTACTTCTTTTTTTTTCTTTTCTTTTAATTTTATTTTTTTGCTTATTCACTTTATAACCCTTCCCAGTCACCCCCTCCCACAATCCTTCCCCATCTCTTCATTTCTGAGTCCCCCCTCCTCCTGTATCCCCACCCTGCCATTTTAAGTCTCTGAGAGTCTAGGTGCTTCCTCTCCCACTAAGGCCAGATAAGGCACCCAGCTAGAAGACCATACCCCATATACAGGCTGCAGGTTTTGGGATAGACCCCACTCCAGATGTTGAGACCTGCATGAAAACCAGCTGCACATTTACAATATATGTGCAGGGAGGCCTAGGTCAGCCCATGGGGCTACATTTTGTGTAGACTAGGTATGCTCCATGGTTGGTGATTCAGTCTCTGAGAGCTCCAAGGGTTCAAGTTGGTTTACTCTGTTGATCTTCCTGTGCAGTTCCTATCTCTTTAGGGCCCACAAATTCTTCCGCCTATACTTCTATAAGAGTCCTCAAGCTCCATCCACTGTTTGGCTCTGGGTGTCTGTATCTGTCTGAGCTTCAGAGTTTAAGAGTACGGAGCCATCTCTAGTGTCATGCCAAATACCATTGGATTCATACTAGTTCAAAATTTACAGTTGTAGTCATTATTAGTAAAAAGTTTAGAGATACTTGCAGTGTATTTGGCAAAATTTTAACATGTCTCTGGATGTTTTAACTTTACATAGTAAGCTTATGAGTTTCAAGAATGCAGCTCTGCTGAGCATTGATGTGGTAGATACTGCTGATAAAATTACCCATGGCCTGATATCAGTATGTCTATTTTGGTCAAGCTTCAAGAATGGCATATATAGCTTGATCATGCTAGCCCTTTTTGTCCTAGGAATACTTTTATTCCTGCCCATCGTGTTAAAGCGTGGCTTTAACAACATCAGCATGTTGGCAGCCAAAGTACATGGCTTGAACCTGAAAATGGAACCCCCAAACATAGTTACTAAATTAATAGGCTAGCAAGCCAAGGATGGGTAAGATTCTGCACAGAGCCTTATCAACATAAGATATAAGTGCATTGCTTTGGAAAATTCATATTCCATGATGGATAAGGAAGGCATTCTTGTCAGAATGACCTAACACAGGCTCAGTCTTGATAACGAAATAAAAAAAGCTGAAAGGCAGAGAGCCTTTGGGGCTGCTTGGCAAGAATCTGACATGGGTCAAGGACAAGGAAGTAGGCTTCAGCGGGAATCTGACATTAGGAACCCTACTTTCTAAGGGCAAAATGATCTCTTATGGTCACTCCTAGTAAAGGGGGATCTTTGTTCTCTCATCCCTTGTCCCAGTAGGGTGCTCTTTAGAAAGTCCACTCACCCCATTAGTTTCAAGTTCAATGTGACCCTGTTGTTGGGGAGGCCAAATTGTGCTTTCTGGCTAACTCAGAGTTCCCTGTCTTTGCCTATTACATCCTGAATTATCATCAGAATAGATGGGTGTCTTATCTTGACACATCATCAGAACCCTAAGCCACTGTCTCCATACATAAATAGCTCCTACAGAAAGACCTGGATCAGCTTTGTTCCTTTTCTTGTTCTTACCCAGCTATTAAGCAAACAAATCTTTATGTTTTATTTTTATTTTCCATTTATGCCAATCAGGTTGTGCTTGCTAATTTTCTATATAAATTTGGCTAGATCACCACATGTAGTTGTTTGGACAGATATTCTATTCACTATCATGAAGACATTTCTTAAAAACAAGATTAACCTTTGAATCAATAAACTTTACATTAAGTGCCTATCAAAGAGGTAGATCTCATTTACTCAGTTAAAGAATAAAAGACCAGTGTTCCTAAGGAAGAGATGATTCTGCATAGACATCACCTGTGACCTTGGGCTTCCATGTCAACTCTTTCTTGGATCTACAGTTTATCATTCTGTCTCATAGTTTCAAGTTACCCTAGTCAGATTAAATTGCATTAAACTGAATCAAAATGAGTAAAATGGTCAAAATTTCAATTAAGGAAAAAGTATTTATTGATGCAGATTTTGGAATTACATCTCTACAATTGAAAGAACCAATTCATTAAACCTGCTCCCAATATATGTGTATTATGCATACACATACACACACACACACACACACACAAAGGTAGACACGTATTTATTCATTTCTCTAATAAATTACAGGTCTTTTTAAAATAAAAAATTGAGGCAATGCAAATTTCTTGAAACATTAGATATGTCTATTAAAAAGTACCTGAGTCATATATCACTTCAGAATGTGGTAATTGAATTTCAAAGTTGCTACACATCAGGCAATTAAACTTATATGCAGTCAAAACAAGCACAAAATATAAATGTGAGTTTCATAAAGAAGTTTATATTAACAACTAGAAATATAATATAAAGAGATTTAAGAAGCTGGAGTCATGACTAAAATGGTTTATTCCTTGCCATGCAACTATGAGTGCCAGAGTTTGAATATTTAACACATCTGTAGAAAGTTAAGGACAAGCTGTCAGCCCAGTGCTGGGGAGAGGAAGACAAGAATACAGGAAAGTGCTTTTCAGCTACTCTTTTTTTCCCCCAGAATCAGCAAGGTCTCAGTTCAGTGAAGAACATGCCTTAAGTAATAAAATAGAGGGTGCTGAGTGATGTCATGCAGAGATACACACACATACACACGCTTGTGTGTGTCTCTCTGTGGTGTGTGTGTGTGTGTGTGTGAGAGAGAGAGAGAGAGGACAGACAGAGAGAGAGACAGAGAGAAGACAGAGAGACAGAGAGATAAATACAGAGAGACAGGAATAGCGAGACAGACTTACACAAACATGCAGAGAAAGAGAATTCAAACTACAAATTTTATAGAAAACATAGTTTAGATGTTTAGTATAAAAGGACACTTAAATGGACAGAGAGATCAAATGTTTAAAGTAAAGTCTGCCAAAATAATCTTTTCAATGTTATTTCAGTGAAAAAAATAATCACTAAATACTCTCTGAAATAATAGAAACTATCCTGTTGTTTTTAATTTTGGTCCTGAAAACTTAACTCAGCAATTGTTTGTTTCTGAAGGAGAAAGGTAAGGATGGAAAATGATTTATGTAATGATGAGAATCATATAGCTAGAAAAAATGCTAGTAGATAAACCTAATATGTAAATAAATGAACAAGCTATTCTAACACAGTAGTGGGCATGAAAAAAAATATATGGATGTTGAAAGCAAGAGCTATTAAAAATTTGTTGTTTTCTGGTTTGGATTTTAGTGGATCCTAGACAGATTGTCCATTTAAGTCAGAGAATTACTAGTTATTAGTGCCATGCCCAGGGAGTCATTAGCATAATGGATACTCTGAGAATTTTGACCCATAAGACATTGTGGGAGCCATCTTAGGTCTCAGAAAATGGAGGTCATGCCATGTGGTTTATGAGAGGCCACTACATTGGCACTTCTTGCAGCCCAGCTTTCCCTGATTCCTCAGTTTCAGTAAGAGAAGTAAAGGAAATATTTGGATAAGGTGTAAAGTTTGTTAAGGTATACCCATTATACAGCTGAGGGATGCATCTACACATGGTTCTCTGAGGCCCAAGTGTCTGGAAATTTGAGTAGGTAAACTTCCTGGGACAAGTGAGAATTTCTACATATAGTATTCTTTTAGAATCTTGGACCATAAGGAGTCTCTTAAGGGTTAGATTTTTTTTCCAGTGGGTATGACTGGGAACCAAGCTTCTGTGGGTTAACCTTTTTACCTAATAGATTTTCTTATATTATATATACTGATTATGGTTTCTCTTCTCTCTATTTCTCCCAGTTCCTCCCCACCATCTCATCCCTTCCAGATTCACTCTTTTTCTGTCTCTCATTAGAAAACAAACAGGCATCCAAGTGGTGACATATACCTTTAACCCAAGCATTCTGGAGGCAGAAGCAGGTAGATATCTGTATTTGATGTCAAGGGGTCTACAGCCATGTATAGCAGAAAACTCTTTCTTAAACAGTAAACACACACACACACACACACACGCACAAAGAAAAGAAAGAAAATAATTGAAACAGATTTCTAAAGGTTAATTATTATAACATAATATAACAATATAATATAATTATATGTTAAATGTTGGACTATGAAAAATACAAAAAGAAGGAAAGAAATAGATATGGATCTCAAGACCTATGCTTTCATATACTAGAGATCCCATAAAAATAATAAAGTAAAAGTCAAAGGATCTATAGGTTAAAAGAAATATAAATCATATTGATAAAATAGTAGAATCCCTGATATGGAATTATGAAACAGGGAACCTCCAAATATGCCACTAAGGATGCGACAGGGATCATTTTCTGCTGGCCATCTACTTCTGGATATGCAGCCTACTCCATAAGAAGAGTTTGCTTCCCAGGTGATATTCTTGAAAACTAAATTTTCAGTTTTAAGTGATTATAATTTGGAAATAGCTTCTGTGTTAGGAAGAAGGCATGTGTTCAGCTCCATTATTAACTAAGACTCCATTTGGTACAAACTCATGCATTTCGTGTACCTGTAGCTTCAGTCTCCATGAGTTGATATGGGTGTCAATGTTTTTGATTTAGGGGCTATTATTTCCTTGGAGTCTTCCACTCCCTCTGACTTTTAGACTTTTTCTTCACCTTTTATGCAGTATTTCCTGAGCTCTGAGTAGAGGATTTTGATAGAGACCTATCATTTGAAGCTGAGTATGATATGATCTCTTACTCTCTACATATTATATGACTGTGGGTCTCTATATTTGTTCTAATTTGTCTTAGTTAGAGTTTCCATTGTTGTGATAAAACACCATGACCAAAAGCAAGTTGGGCAGGAAAGGCTTTTACTTCCATATTTAGTTCATCACTGAAGAAAGTCAGGATAGAAACTCAAAAGGGACAGGAACCTTGAGGCCAGGGCACATGCAAATGACATAGATGGGTGCAGTTTAATAGCTTGCTCCTCATGACATACTCAGCCTACTTTCTTATAGACTTCAAGACTACTAACCCAGGGAAGGCACCACTCACAATACCCGGTGCCCTCCCATATTAATCACAAATTTTAAAAAGTTCCTATAGGCTCGCATACAGCCCAATTTTAAAGAGGCAATTTCTCATTTGAAGTTTCCTTCTCTCAGATGTCTTCAGTTGCATCAAGTTGACAGAAAACTATGGTGTCCATTATCTACTGCAGGAGGAACATTCTTATGATGACTGAACAAGCCTCTAATCTATGAGTGTAGCAGAATATCATTCAGAATTTACTTATTTCTATGTTCTTTTAGAACAACAGTAGTATTTTGTTTTACAGTAGGACCCTGAGCTGTCTCGTCTCAAGTTGTCTGGCTCTCATGCAGTGTTAGATAGGGCTTCCATCTCATGAACCAAATTAGATATTGGTTAGTTACTCCTACAAGCTTTATTACACCAATGTACTAGCATATTTTTCAAGAAGAACATTGTAGATTAAAGGTATTGTGGCTGGTGAGTGTTTATATTTCTCCATTTGCAATGTGAATACTGCCTTCCTATATAAAAAGTGAAAGTACATATAGGTGAGGCTGTATGTAGACGTAGACACCAGCTTGAATTTTCCATGTTCAAGGGGCTGTGTTGATGCTGTCTTCAGCAGTAAACCACAGTATTATCCTCTCATGCTAGAATAAAAAAATAGATATCATTTACCATGAAATTAATAACATTTATTGAATAATATTTAGAGCGTGTGAGGGAAGTAAATTCAATTCCATAAAATTTTAAGTACTACTGTTCATTAAAATTCATTAGTGTAGCAGAGGATATTATTAGGCTTTGGATAAGAAATGTAGTGATTCAAAAGAGAATGATATGAATTAATGAAGACTGGAGTTTCTTTTAGAAGAGTCATTTTTCAGGAGCCAATAAGAAAAAACAGAAAAGTTGCAGGTGATCCTCTTGAGATGGATCTACCTTGGATTAAAATCTATCATGGATTTGCTCCTGTATGCAAGGACCAGGAGAAATTCACTTTAGGAGAGATTCCTGCTATTAATATAAAAGATATATGTATGTATATATACATATACACACACACATATATATATATATATATATATATATATATATATATATATATATATATATATATATATCCCTAGGTATTAGTCCACTCTTTTGAGCAGATCTCTGCAGAACAACAAAGATGTACTATCTTATAGTGCTACTAAATAAACAAATAGATGATTTTTTTAATCCTTAATAATCATTCTATAAGAATACCTAAAATTATATTAGTAATTACTAAGCTCTTTCATAATGGGGCTCACATTAAGTTCTCTCTGATAGTCAAATCTGCAATGAGAACTTTGCCATTCTTTAGTGTCATGAGTTAGTTGCTTCTGAGATAGCAAGGAGGCATCTACTCCTCTGAGCACATTTCAAGAGGTTGTAAAACCATTAACCAAAGGTCATAAAAAGAGAACTAATGACTTACTATAGGTACTAAGACAGAAGATAAACTATTGACTGGGTTTTATCTATACAAAACTTCACTATTACCTTGGTCACAAAAGTTATGGCTCTCAATTCTCCATGAACCTGCAGAGCTGGTGACAGATAATGTATGTTTAGTCAGATTATTCTTCATGAATATGATTGTAAACATTCTCTGTTGTAAACTTCTTATTTGATTTATGATTTTAGTTTATGTGTAAACTTGTGATTAACCTTTTACCATGTGATCATGTATTCCAAAAGATGTACAAATGCCGAGGCAAAGAGATCAGGGCAGACCTTACCATTTTTTCCTTAGCCTGGATTCTCTTAACTGCTTATCCCTCCTTTTTCTTAATTTCCTTTTTCCTGTATCTTAGAAGACCCTCTTCCACTTTTTCTTAGAGAGCTTTCATAGGAAACATTTTTAGAAATTAGAAATAAAGGCTACAATTACTTTTTAATTTGTTTTTTTCTTTCTTTCTGGGACTTCAGCTAGCAGACTGGGTGTTAAAGCCATGCAATTCCTGCAGAAATAGAACAAGGACTATATTACTTAATATCCTGCCTTTGGGTTATAGGTATTAATTGCCTAAACTAGCAACTTTTAACCTCAGAAAGAGCAAGAAAGTTTTTAGGACATTTTGGAAGCTATCAGCAAGCATTTAGTATAGTTAGAGACTAGAATTTCTGGAGATGATCAGACTTTAAAACCACACCTGAATCCAACTCTGTGTCTCATTTCAACTGTCTCCAGGCCAGGAGGTTACTGGCAGTTATTTATACCATAGACGTACAGACAGTAATTCAACAGCTTGGTGGGGACACTGAGAAGTCTTCAAGTCCCAATGCCAAAGACAAACACTATAGTGGGTTTGCTTCAAAGAAAGTAGAGCTCATCTGGCAGAAGAGAAAGATCTTTAAACTTTTTGAGGATGGAATTAAGTACATAGCAAGAGCCTACAATCAGACTCTCAGATTCCCAGATAGGAAGCATGGAAAAGGAATGAGGAATATATGTCTGCCACCCACATTGTCAATCAAATCAGTACTTTTAAGTTGATTCACTTTGCTGGTGTGACACCTCCAGTGTAATGGTAGGTGCATGTCAATATGTGCAACAGACAGATCTGCAGCTGACCAACTGCTTGATCTAACAGCACATCCTTATAAATGTCTGCATCCTGCTTATTATGTACTAAGAGGTCATAGCTTCAATCTCTAGCTCTACTGCAAGCAGAAGTAAGCAAGCAAGCAAAAAAAAATAAACATAACATAATAAAGACAAAAGGTATAAGGAACAACTCAGAAGTGTGCTCCTATAAAGGAGAAGTAATTAGTATCTAAGATACAGATGATCCCTGAAAATTAAGAATCAAAAAACTCAAATTTAAACAGAATTGATCAGACATTGTGCATAACTTGTTTTATTACAATATGTAAACCAAACCCACTCAAATACTGGTTTATAGCCATAAAAATTTAAATGAATAAAAACATAACATTTTAGTTGACAGGGATTTTAAATCCTATAAAAGGCTGATGAAAACACAAAAATTCTATTAGGAAAACTGTTCATCTTTTTCACAAACTCAAAGCTCCCTATTTATATTTTACAACCTGAAGAAATTTAGCCTGTAGGCATTCACTTTAGATGAAGTTCCACAATAATGGCAAATACCATTTTGCTGGAAATTTCTGATACAGTTGCTGTATGTTGCTGGATATTTAGCAATACATTTATCTTTTCTCACTAGATGTGACTAACATTCTCCAAGTGACAATCTAGAATTTTTCCAGACACTATCAAATATCAAGATAAACTTTCCCCACAGTGTCAAAGTTCTGTAAATACTTCAAAGTAGCAACCATGACACAAAGACAACTTTATTCCTAGCAACAGCATTACTTAGAATACCTGAAAACCCAAAACAAACCAATCATCTTTTATAGATTAAATAATTTATGTTATATTTCCAATATAAGAAAATGCCAAAATTTAACAGGCTAGAATATAGTAACATTTATCACAGTGTTAATTTTTTACAAAATATTATTACCTGAGGAAAACCATAGATTATCTTCTATATTTTTATAATATATATAGCATGTATAGTACACACACACACACACACACACACACACACACACATAACTGTACAATACATACACAATATATAATTTTCAATGTATATAAGTTATAGTTAATTATGATTTAATGGTATAATATCAATAGTATTTAGCATTTCCTAATATAAAAATATAGTCCTTCAAATATTAATACCTTATTTACAAATCATGAAAACACATGCACATGCAAGAAGAAATGTCCTTAAAATTTACCTTAATTTTTCCAAGGTAATAATTCTACAAAATATGTAGTTAAACATGATTATTCTTTTTTTTTTCTTTTTTGCTAGAACAAGGAAGTAGGCTTCAGCCATGAAAATGACTTTGGGCTATGACAGGGAAGTAAGGTCTGATATTTTTGTGATCCTCATAAGCTCTTAGAAACAGTGATCATGGGAATGTTCATGAAACTTTATTTATTGTCTTGCTTGTTCTTTGACTATGTTTATTGTCTTGCTTGTTACTTGACTATTTGCATCTATCATATTGCTAGTTCCTCAACCTAGAATTGACCTTAATACTTACGTGTAATTAAAATGGTATAAAAGCAAAAGAAAGAGTGGGAGATAGGAGTTTTCTAGGGAGGGGAAATGAGGAAAGGAGATTGCATCTGAAATGTAAATAACTAAAATATCTAATAAAAAATAAAAACCAAAACAAACAAACTAACAAAAAGACATGATTATTCAATTGGTGCTAGTGTGTTTTAGATAACCCCCTTTCCTCTACTAGAATTTAAGACTCTAGAGAGGAGGCACTGTGTTTCTCACAGATTTTAGAGCATTGTGTCTTTGGCAAAGACAAACACTATGTCTAAACCAGAATATGAAGAGCTACTGAGGCAAGGATGTAGAGAATCAAAGTAGTTTCCATGGACAGCCTGACTAACAAAGAAACTGTCAACCACTGATTTAAAAGAATACCATTCAGTGTCTATAACACATAGACAAGCACCTCAGCATATTTCCAGACTACTTAATCAATCCACAGCAACTATTTCAGATCTTGAAGTAAACAAAATCTTTCACTATGAGTTTTCATGCCATACACAAAGTAAAATGCATAGATGATCAACATCTCTGATGAGAGAATACTGTCTTCTATACAAATGCCATCTGAGGCAGATGGTGAAGGCCATAACATTATGGAATTTAAAGTACGACATCTCTATGATACAGTAATTTAGGAAAAAAAAGTTTTTTGTTTTTTAAAGTTTTTGGTAGAGAAGTATCCTTTGATTTTATGTACTTACCTGGGTTATATAATTTAATAAATACCTGAGATTAATAAAACTAGCTATAAATGCTATTAATAATTAAAGAGAATAATGAATTTTAGCTTATCAAATCAGTTAGGTAGATCCAAGCTACAAATTTTTACATAGGAAAACAATTGAAATAACATTGTCTATTTTTAAAAAGAAAGAGACTAAGGTTTCCTCTAGGAATTAGAGAAACAATATGTATGCAATTTCTGTTTTCTTTTCTTTTTTTTTCCCTTTTTTTTTTTTTTTTTTTTTTTTTGGCAAAGTACACTTAGCATAAGTTACAGAAGCAGATTTTTTTTGTTGTTGCTTTTTTCTGGGATTTTGATATTGAGACTGAAGTAAGTACTTCATAGATGCTATTTCAGATCTCTAGTAAGCCACACTTCAGCATGTAGCATGTCACAGCAGTCTAGACTGCTATTGAACCCAGGTCTTTGTGCTTCATTTTCAGACAGCTTGAGTCACAGTTATGAAGAACTGTTCATGTGAGAGGACACTTGTTCCTCACCTAGTCAGGCGCAAGGATGCCTTGATTCATCTTCAAATACTTTCTCACTGACTTCTGCGAGATGAAATATAGTCCCATAAGTTGCCTGAATTTTCAGGGATTCATTCATACAATTTCTAATGTAGTTATTTCCAAATCAAGCTTTCCTAGGTTATTTACATATTTTAATCAAATATATTTATTTTCTGAGAAGGAATTCATCATGAATCTTTAGCAATGAAGAAAATAGCAGCTCTTGATTAGAGTTTCTCCATGAATGTTGACACTGGCATCTATCTGATTGGGTCATGTGATAATCTATGACCAGAACTCACTGATATAATTCTCCCAGACAAAAAACTTAACATTTTATCAAAGAAAAAGAATGACAGCAAAGAGAGGTAGAATGTTATCACTGAATAGAATTAAAGAAAGAAAAAAGAAAGGAAAGAATGAAGGAAGAAAGAAAAAATGACATTTTTCCTGAAGGAAATACAAGCAGAGAATATCAGCCAGCAGGTATTGTGTGGGTCTGATCATCAACCCATTCATGCTTTGTGAGCCCAGACCTCTAACCATCACACAAGCAACTTAGCACAAGGACACTGCCAGCAGCCCTGGAGGCTCAATCTCAGAGCTATTAGAAAGCAATCAGAAACATGATTAGACCTCACTCATAGCCATGCTGGGACTTCAGATGCTTGTCAGATACTGACTTTTCTGAAATAGAATTGCTCTCTGCATTATCTTATCAGCCCAGCTCCATCCTACACTGTCTGTGCTTAACGTACTGGTTCTATAGCAAGCTGACTATTGAGAATGCCTTATATAACATGCTGTGTTACATATTTTAATATTATGATATTTTATAATAAATGACAGGCTCTAGCTCTGCTTATGTATTAGTTTTACTGTCACTGTACCCGAACACCTAGGTAACAACATAAAACAACAAGAAGAAATGATTTATTTTGGCAAACCAATTTCAGAGTACTGTGATATGCCCCTCTTGGTTTGGGAGAACATCATTATATCATTAGGAGGGTATGAAATGAGCATTAAACAACTTCTAGACATTCCACATAGGAAGCAAAGAATGAACCAGGGGACAGAAACCAGATAACCTTTATAGGTCCACTTCCTCCAGCTACTCTCTAATTCTACAATTTCTGATGCCTTATAAATAGCCACTAGCCAAGAATCAAACATTCATCATGAAGTCTTATGGAGCAAAATTCACATCCAGACCATAAGCATTTAAATTTTCTAGAATAATCCATATTCAGAGTTACATTTTACCTCTAGTCTATAGAACTGTCTATTAATGACCATGAAGGTGACATGGTGTCCACAGGACTCATGACTTCTACTTATATCATTTCCATGCAAATAAGGGCAAGTTCATCTTTTTTTAATATATTGAAAGCTGGTAGCAGATCTTATGTTCTGGTACAAAGATTAAGACAGATTTGACTATATTCAGGTTTTTGAAACAGTATGGTGCCATATAATCAACAATATGTCACCCTAAGAAGGTGAAGCAAATTTAACAGATTTTTTGAAGAACAGTGTTTGAGCTGGTTTAGATGGCAGTCTGAATGATCACCTATTGCTGATTATCTTGTATAAAGGTGCATCCTTGCATTGGGCATCACTGGTTACTTGTTCCTAGACAATCACACATAAGTTTCTATACCCCTGATGTCACTAAAGAGTTTTTTGCTATGAAAATATTTTAAGTGATTCATCAACCTCAAAGTTTTATGGGAGCTTAGACAAATGGAAAGGAAGGCATGAAAACTCTGTCATTGTACTGATTTTGCATAAGCCTCACTTATACTTATGATCATTTTCCACAGTGTTCTCCAAACCTCCTCATACTGCTTTATGTGAATTCTTCATGAGAATTTGCTCCTGTTCTGGGGTTGTGTTGTGATAACATTCTCTTGCTCAGTGTGTTATGTAATAAATAAGAGAGAGGAGTGATTTCTACCTACAAGTAAGGTTAGATTTTGACCATTTTAAGCCAGTTTCCTTTGAAGCAGACAATCCATGTAAGGAATCATATAGCATCATCTAAATTATTTGGTTTCTTGAATATGACTGTATTATTTGAACCTGTGAGTCAGGCAGCCCATGCGTTCACTATGTATCCCAAGAATATGACAGTCTTTCAGTTATATCAGCAAGAAACAGGGCAACCAGTGAGAGTTGGATGATCTACATGTAAGACACCTGCTTCAGTCAACACACAAAGCCAAGACCTATTGTGTATTGGGTAGTTTTTCTTTCCTATCAATAAAAATGTGAAGGCCACAGAAGTGTGCAGAGTTATTAGATCTAATACTTTAGGTAATATCACAAATTGCTTCTCTAAAGCTAATGCTACTGTTTTAATGTGTATCAATGAGAAGTTCCTTTACATAAATATGGAAGTGTTAGAAATGGGTATTTTCTATGGTCTAAGAAGGGACCTGAATGTATCACACAGGTTATCTGATTGAATGTGCTAAACAAAGCCAGAAGATATTTGTTTTATTAGTCAAGTGGAAAGAGAATTCAAGTAATTGTGCAAGATCACAAACTAGTGGTTAGAGAATAGAGTTCAGCTGCAGCATAGTGATCAATGCTAACCATCAACTCTTAGCCTACTTACCATTCAGTGTTACACAGGATTTAAAATTATACTCATCTGTAGCATAATAAAACTTTTAAAAATGTCAAATATCTTTTTTTTTTTCAGCCAAACTTTACATCAAAAAATCTAGGCAGTCACTGAACTATTAGAATCCTCTAAACTAATCTGACCACAATTCAGCCAAAACCTTAGTACATGTGCATTTTAATACTTGTTTGGCTCTCTGGGCTTCAGGTGTTTTCTCTCCTGATGTCTCGAGGACCTCTTCCTCATGGCATACCCTCTTACTCATCACTCTCAAATTCCCCTGGCTAGTGGAAGTCCTGTGCTAGTCTCTTATATTCCCAGAATTTGACTAATCATATTTTATTGAAAAGGCAAAGAATAAATGATGAGCATTAATTACCTAAACTTGAAACAGGAGATATTTGTAATAAACATTACAATACCATGTTTGAATTGCAGAAGATTTGGGAGCAGAGCAACCAGCATTTTAATAATACAAGGATAATCTTTCCACAGGGCACAAAAACATTAAGCCTATCTATCCTCATTTTGCCCAATAAAAGATGATTTCTTTCATAATAATAATATGTATACAATAGTAGCAATTATAAAGACTATCAGGTAAGCGTTGTATTAAAATGTCTAGTCCATTTGTATTTGGCAAATTTGGATTAAGTATCTGTTATTTATCCTACCTTGGTGAGTTCAGAGTTCTGTACCTAAATCATTTTCTATCATAACTTTCATTACTAACCTAGAAAAATCTTCTTGGCCCTAAAAAAAACCTTAAATCCTAAACAACTTATTCTTAACTGGTCTTCAACCCCATCAGACACTTGAGGAGTAAATATTACCTGAGTACATAGGAAGTACATACAAGCAATTTCCAGAACTATGGAAATGACAGAGAAAGCTGGCAGTCTTGATAGTCCCCCCAAATAGTCTGTATAATATTGGAGCATCCATGTTAAGTCTTTTAGCCTACAATATCTGACAGACATTTTTATGAAGCAAAAATTATGAACAACTGCTTACCTTGTCTTGGCAAATCTCAGTGGTCAAGTTTTCTGTGTTCTGTTTGTCCAGATTAAATAGCATTCTGTTTGCAGTTGAAGCAAGGACAGTTTTTTGTCCAGTGGCATCTTATTTTTTCTTGGATATTTTTTTAGATACATTCCAAATGTTATCCCCTTTCCCTGTTTCTCCCCTGGAATGTCCCTATTCTATCCCTCCTTCCCCTGATTGTGTGGGGCGGTGGGTTGTAAGAGGCAGCTGGGTGCCTGGTCGAGAACAGGCCTCGAACACCTGACCCTAATGGGATGGAAGGTGTTCGACTTTGCTCCTGAGCCCCTGGTTCCCTTCCTTGGCTTCAGTCCTCCACAGCCACTCCAAAAGAGAGGTTTGTGTCACCCAGCACAGGTAGAGGGTGTGACTATAGGCCTCAGCCTCAAGAGATTTCCATATTAATGAAATACCAGAAGGCCAGAGGGTGTAGCCAATTACGCATCTTTCCCAGACCCTCAGTCCTCCTCCCTATCAATTAAACTCAGGTCTGCCTTGAGAAATGGGGGGGGGGGGTACAGCCACATTCACTTTCTGCCATGACAATAAACATTTTGGAATCATGGACTTCCTTGAATCTTTGAGGCCTGTCGTAGAGAACCGTGGAGGGGGCCTTAGTCTACCAAGACACTGTTTAAACTCCCACTGAGGACTTCTCTATGTTCCTGCCATGGAGGCTGCAAATTCAACCAAGCTAGCTGAGCCAGCCAAGTGAGTGCCATAACCAAGAGTCCCTACCTGCAGGGCGCTGCTGGAGCTACTCTCCCCCTTGTTCCTCTTGGCTGCGGGCTGGTCCAGCCTGTATGCCTAGCTTCTCAGTTCTCCTGTGGCTCCCAGCAACATCTGGGAGCCCAAGGACAAAGACCACCACCGGTCTTCTGGGTCCACTGCCTCAGCCCAGAGACCCCCTACTCAGGATCCCTGCCCGCACAGCACTTCAAGCTGAGACCTTTCCATGCCCAGGCAGAGCCCCAGCTGACTGGGGTGGAAAACACAGGGGAACCACAACAGCCAAACAGGACCCACACCCGACCACATGTGACCTAATAGCCCCACAGATTCTATGAGAGTGTTCCTCCACCCACCCAACTACACCCTCCTCCTCACCTTTGCATTCCCCAACACTGTGGCATCAAGCCTTCACAGGACCAAAGGCCACTTCTCCCATTGATGCTGTACAAGGCCATCCCTACTTCATATGTGAGTAGAGCCATGGGTCCCTGCACGTGTACTCTTTGGTCGGTGGTTTAATCACTTGGAGTTTCAGGGGGTGGGGGGTCTAGTTGGTAGATATTGTTGTTCTTCTTATGAGGTTGCAAACCTCTTGAGCTCCTTCAGTCCTTTCCATAACTCCTCCATTTGGGGATCATGTGCTCAGTTCAATGGTTGGCTGAGAACATCCACCTCTATATTTGTCAAGCTCTAGAAGAGCCTCTCAGGAGACAGATCTATCAGGCTCCTATCAGTATGCACTTCTTGGTATCCACAACAGGGTCTGGGTTTGGTGACTGTATATGGGATGGATCCCCAGGTGGTGAAGTCTCTGGATTGTCTTCCCTTCAGGCTCTGCACAACATTTTATCTCCATATTTCCTCTCATGAGTATTTTGGTCCTCCTTCTAAGAAGGATCGAAATGCCCACATTTGGTCTTCCTTCTACTTGAGCTTCTTGTGGTCAGCAAGTTGTATCTTGGATATTCTATTATTTTGGGCTATTATCCACTTATCAGTGAATGTATAGCATGCATTTTCTTTTGTGACTGGGTTACCTCACTCAGTATGATATTTCTAGTTCCATCCATTTGCCTAAGAATTTTATGAAGTCATTGTTTTTAATAGCTAAGTAGTACACCACTGTGTAAATATACTACATTTTCTGTATTCATTCCTCTGTTAAAGGACATTTGGGGTCTTACCAACTTCTATCTATTATAAATAAGGCTGCTATGAACATACTGGAGCATGTGTCCTTGGTATACATTGAAGCATCTTTTGGGTATAGGCCAAGGAGTGGTATAGCTGGGTCCTTATCTAATATTATTTCCAATTTTTTGAGAAACAAGCAGACTAATTTTCAGAGTGGTTGTACCACCTTGCAATCCCGCCAACAATGGAGAAGTGTTCCTGTTTCTTCACATCCTCACCAGCATTTGCTGTAACCTGAGATTTTGATTTTAGCCATTCTGACTGGTGTGAGGAAGAATCTCACGGTTGTTTTGATTTTCATTTCCCTAATGACTAAGTATGTTAAATATTTCTTTAGGTTCTGCTTGGCCATTCAATATTCTTCAGCTGATAATTCTTTTTTTTAGCTTTGTACCTAATTTTTAATAGGGATATTTTATTCTCTAGAGTCTAACATCTTGACTTCTTTGTATATATTGGATATTAGACTTCTATCAGATATAGTATTGGTAAAGATCTTTTCCCAGTCTGTTGGTTATCATTTTGTTCTATTGATAGTGTCCTTTGAATTACAGGAGCTTTGCAATTTCATGAGGTCTTACTTGTCTATTGTTGGGTTTAGAGCATAAGCCATTGGTGTTCTGTTCAGGAAATTTTCTCATTTTCCTGGGTGTTCGAGGCTCTTCCTCACTTCCTCTTCTATTAGTTTCAGTGTATCTGGTTTTATGTGGGGGTCCTTAATCCACTTGGACTTGAGCTATGTACAAAAATGTAAGAATGGATCAATTTTCATTTGTTTAAATGCTGACACCAACTGAAAGAGCACTATTTGTTTCCACTGGATGGTTTTAGCTCCTGTGTCAAAATCAAGTGACCATAGGTGTATGGGTTCATTTCTGGGTCTTCAAGTCTATTCCATTGATCTTCCTGCCTGTCTCTGGAAAAATACCCTACAGTTTTTATCAATATTGCTCTGTAATACAGTTTGAATCAGGAATGGTGATGCTCCCAAGAAGTTCATTTATTTCTGAGAATAATTTTGAGTCTCTTGAGATTTTTGTTATTCCAAATAAATTTACAAATTGCTCTTTCTAACTCAATGAAGAATTGAGTTGGAATTTTATTGGGGATTGCATTGAATCAGTATATTGCTTTCAGCAAGAAGGCCATTTTTGCTATAAAAAACCTGCCAAACTGTTAACATGGGTACCTTTCCATCTTCTGAGATCTTTTTAATTTCTTTCTTCAGAGACTTGAAGTTCTAGTCCTACAGATATTTCCACTTGTTTGGTTAGAGTCACATCAATGAATTTAATATTATTTGTGACTATTGTGAAGAGTGTCATTTCCCTAATTTCTTTCTCAGCCTGTTTATCCTTTGAATAAAGGAAGGCTACTGATTTGTTTGTCTTAATTTTATATCCAGCCACTTTGCTGAAGTTGTTTATTCACCGCAGGATTTGTCTGGTGGAATTTTTGGGGTCACTTAAATGTACTACCATATAATCTGCAAATAGTAATATTTTGACTTCTTCCTTTCCAACTTGTATCCCTTTGAACTCCTTTTGTTGTCTAATTGCTCTGGTTAGAACTTTGAGTATTATAATGAATAGGTAGGGAAAGAATGGGCAGCCTTGTCTAGTCACTGATTTTAGTGGGATTACTTCAATTTCTCTCCATTTAGTTTGATATTTGCTACTTGTTTGCTGTATATTGCTTTTACTATGTTTAGGTACGGGCCTTGAATTCCTGATCTTTTGAAGACTTTTACCATAAAGAGGTGTTGAATTTTGTCAAATGCTTTCTCAGTATTTAATGGTGATGATCATGTGGTTTTTTTTTCCTTTGATTTTGCTTATATAGTGGAGTATGTTAATGTATTTCCATATATTGAACCATCCCTATATGCATGGGATGACGCCTTCTTGGCCATGATGGATGATTGTTTTGATGTGTTCTTGGATTTGATTTGCAGGTATTTTATTGATATTTGCATCAATATTCATAAGGGAAATTGATCTGAAGTTCTCTTTCTTTGTTGGGTCTTTGTGCTGTTTAGGTATAAGTGCAATTGTGGATTTATAGAATGAATTGGGTACTGTTCCTTCTGTTTCTGCATTGTGCAATAGTTTGAAGATTGTTGGTATTAAGTTTTCTTTGAAGGACTGATAGATGTCTACACTAAAACCATCTGGTCCTTGGCATTGTTTGGTTGGGAGTTTTAATGACTGCTGTTATTTCTTAAGGGGTTATGGGACTGTTTAAATGGTTTATTGGATACTGATTTAATTTTGGCAATTGGAATCTGTCTAAAAAATTGTCCTTTTCATCCAGATTTTCCAGTTTTGTTGAGTATTGCCTTTTGTATTAGGATCTGTTGATATTTTTTAATTTCTCTGGTTTTTATTTTTATGTCTCCCTTTTAATTTCAGATTTTGTTAATTTGGATACTATCTCTGTGTCCTCTGATTAGTCTGGCTAAGGGTTTATCTACCTTGTTGATTTTCTCTAAGAACCAGCTCTTGGTTTTGTTGATTCCTTCTGTAATTCTTTTTGTTTCTACATGATTGATTTCAGCCCTGAGTTTGATAATTTATTGACATCAACTCCTTTTGTGTGTATTTGCTTCTTTTTGTTCTAGAGCTTTCATATATGATGTCAAGCTCCCAGTATATGCTGTCCCTGGTTTTATTTTGAAGGTACTTAATGGTATGAGTTTTCCTCATAGTACTACTTTCATTGTGTTTCATAAGTTTTGGTATGATGTGTCTTTATTTTCAGTACATTCTAAAAAGCCTTTAACTTATTCATTTCATCCTTGACCAAGTTATCATTGAGTACATTGCTCAACTTCCGTGTGTTTGTGTGTTTTGTGTTGTTTTTGTTGTTATTCATGAACTCTCCAGTTTTTGGTGATCTGGTAGGATGCATGGGATAATTTCAATCTTCTTGTAGCTGTTTAGGTCTGCTTTATGATCAATTATATGGCCAATTTTGGTGAAGGTTTGATGAGTTTCTGAGAAGAAGGTATATTCTTTGCTTTAAGATGAAATGTTCTATAGATATCTGTTAAATCCATTTGGTTCATAACTTCTGTTAGTTTCACTGTGTCTTTGTTTAGTTTCTGTTTACATGATCTGTCCATTGTTGAGAGTAGGGTGTTGAAGTGCTTTGAGCTCAATGTGTGCTTTAAGCTTTAGGAAAGTTTCTTTTATGAAAGTGGGTGCTCTTGAATATGGAGCACAGATCTTCAGAACTGAGAGTTCATCTTGGTAGATTTTTTTCCTTTGAGGATTATGAAATGTCCTTCCTTACCATGTTTGTTTTGTTTTGTTTTTGTCTTTTGTTTTTCGAGATAGGGTTTCACTGTATAGCCTTGGCTGTCCTAGAACTCACTCTGTAGATCAGGCTGGCCTCTAACTCAGAAATCTGCCTGACTCTATATCCCAAGTGCTGGGATTAAACGTGTGCGCCTTTATCATTTTGATAACATTTCATTGAAAATAGATTTTAATCCATATTAAAATGGCTACTGCAGCTTGTTTCTTGGGGCCATTTGTTTGGAATTTTTTTCCAGCCTTTTACTCTGAAGTAGTGTCTGTCTTTGTCACTAAGGTGCAATTCCAGTATGCAGCTAAATGCTTGGTCCTGTTTATATAAACAGACGGTTAGTCTATGTCTTTTTATTGAGGAATTGAGTCCATTGATGTTAAGAGTTATTAAGGAAATGTGATTGTTGCTTCCTGTTATTTTTGTTGATAGAGGTTGAATTATGTTTGTGTGGCTATCTTCTTTTGGGTTTGTTGAAAGATTAGTTTCTTGCTTTTTCTGTAGTGTAGTTTTTCTCCTTATGTTAGTGTTATCCAACTATTATCCTTTGTAGGGCTGGATTTGTAGAAACATATTTTGTAGATTTGTTTTTGTCATGGAATATCTTGGCATCTCCATCTATTGTTATTGATAGTTTTGCTGAGTATCGTAGCCTGGGATAGCATTTGTATTCTATTAGTGTCTGTATGAAACCTGCCCAAGATCTTTTGACTTTTATAGTATCTGGTGAGAAGTATGGTGTAATTCTGATAGGTCTGCCTTTATATGTTACTTGGCCTTTTTCCCTTACTGCTTTTAATATTCTTTCTTTGTTTTGTGCATTTGATGTTTTGATTATTATGTGACAGGTGGAATTTCTTTTATGGTCCAGTCTATAGGGAGTTGTATAGGCTTCAGTAGGAGGAGCTAAGGTGGGAGGAGTTAGGAGAGGAAGAGGAAAAGGAAGAGGAGGAGTGAGAGAGGGTAGAGATGTAGGAGCGATGGAGACGAATGTTCACATGTCTATAGCAGTCAAAGATAGTTGGTATACCTAGGTTGGGTATTGGGATACACTTCTGATTGTATGGGTATCTTGTTACTGATCATTGCCAAATATATAAGCTTTGATTAATCTATAAGCATTAGAGTCTCATTCTCTTACTGGGCCTTCATGGATGGCAGAATGGTCTGGGTAATGCCCTGCCTTGCAGAGACAGCATGGAAGATTGGCAGAGGCATCTCTCATGCTGGCATCTAGTGGGTGGCAGGGCTGGTGTTTCTGGTGGCTGGTTCTAGCTGCAGAGTGCATTTGGCCTCAGGCCGAGAAACATGGTGGCTGGGCTAGGCAGAGCCGCTGCAGCTTAGATAGTTGGCCTGAGCCAGAGGCCTTTTTGAAATAATTACCAAAACAACTTCTTGTATTTTCATGCTCATTTCCTTTTTCAAGGTAGTGAAACAGTCCTCAATAATTTTGTTGAAGATAATTACTGAAACGTTACTTTCGAAATCATTGCTTTCTTCTATACCTACTATCCTTAGGTTTGGTCCTCCCATTGTGTCCTAGATTTCCTGGATGTTTTAGGTTAGAAGCTCTTTGCTTTTTCATTTTCTTTGACTCTTCTGTCAATGTTTTCTATGGTGTCTTCTGCCCTGCTGTTCTTTCTTCTATCTCATGTATTCTGCTGATGATGTTTGCATCTATGACTCCTGATCTCTTTCCTAGATTTTCTATCTCCAGCATTGTCTCCCTTTGTGATTTCTTTATTGTTTCTACTTCCATTTTTATGTCCTAAATGGTTTTGTTCAATTCCTTCCCTTGTTGACTGTGTTTTCCTCCAATTCTTTAAGAGATTTTTGTGTTTCCTCTTTAAGGGCTTCTACCTCTTTACCTGTGTTCTCTTGTATTTCTTTAAGGGAGTTGCGTCCTTCTTAAAGTCCTCTATTATCATCATGAGAAATAATTTTAAATCTGAATCTTGCTTTTCCAGTGTGATAGGGTTTCTAGGACTTGCTATGGTGGGAAAATTGGGTTCTGATAATGCCAATTACTCTTGTTTTCTGTTGCTTGCCTTGCCTCTTGCCTTCTGGCTATCTCTAGTGTTACCCATCCTTCCTGTCTCTGACTGGAGCCTGTCCCTCCTGTAATTCTGGTTGTGTCAGATCTCCTCAGAGTCCACCTTTCTCTGTGTTCCTGTGATTCTGGATCCTGTGATCCTGAGATCCTGGGTTAATCAGAGCTCCTGGGAGTCAAGCTGCCTCTGGGATCCTGAAATCCTGGTGTGACCAAGCTCCTGAAGGTCTGTGATCCTGGGCATGTTAAAGCACATGGGAGTTGAGATTCCTCTGAGTGTTGTGGGATTGTGTGAAGAGTCAGCTCCCAAGGTCTGCTCAGGGCACCAGCTTAGACTGGAAGGAACCTATGCCACTGATTGTGCGGGGGTTCCTGCATTCCTTGATCCCTGGCTTCTAGTTACTCCAAGTGTTAGTGCAGATGTGGCCTCCTTGCCTGTGATCCTGGGTACAGTAGCATCTTTTCACATTTGAATTGAATGCCATATGAAAGTTTTTTGATGCTCATTATCTTTGGAGTAGACTGGGGATACTGTCAGCAACAGACATGTTTCTTTGTCAAAAACGTCTTTTAGTAATAAAATAACTTTAAATGCAATATTCTATGCATCTCTGGGGTATTTGAAGACCATCTATCTATTCATTTATTTATCTATCTATCTATCCATCCATCCATCCATCCTTCTAGAGTATATCTGAATTTTTCAGTTTTTATTCTCAGCTATTTCCTATCAGAAATGCCATGAAAATGTCTTTTTTTTTCTAATCTCATGGAGAATTTAATTCATGCAGACATACATTTTGTTTATGAACAGTTATATGACCATGTATCTAACATGGGAATGTCATGCCCGCTCCTAATATCAATATACATTATTTTTGCTATCAGAAAAGTCTTGTTTTCAAAATGCAGTTCTTGTGGGAAGACTCTAATTTATTCATGTCAGCATACAATGAAAAATGACATAAATTATTCTTAGGTTTCTTTCTGACTTAAGACCCATGTCCCCAGGTAGAGTAGAAATACAAGGATACAAAGAAAATCTCCCTCAAATTACTTTAAAAATATACCCACAAATAGGTTTCAACATAGTATCTTATAATTTTTAACAATGCCACATTTATTATCTAATACCTTATTTTTAAAATATTTTATAAGTTATTTTATTTATTTACAGTCTCATAGATGCCCTCACCTTTTCTGACTTCCCACAGTTCCTCATCCCATTCTTCCTATTCCTTGCCTTTGAGAAGGTGCTTCACCCACCAAGCCTCTCATTTTCCTGGAGCCTCAAGTCTCTCAAGGATTAAGTGCATCTTCTCCCTCTGAGGCCAGATCAGGCAGACATCTGCTATATATGTGGCAGGGGCCTCATTCTGGCTTGTGTACTCTCCTGATCAGTGGTTCATTCTCTGGGAGCTTCCTGGGATCTGGGTTAGTTGCATCTGTTGGTATCCCTATGGTATCACTCTCCCTTTCAGCATCTTCAATTCTTCCCTTAATTCAACCTTAGGTATTCCTGACTTCAGGCCAATGGTTGGATTAAGTATCTCTCTCTGTCTCAGTCAGCTGCTGTTAGGCCTCTCAGAGGACAGCCATCCCAGGTTTCCATCTATAAGCACATCATAGCATCAGTAATAGTATCAGGCCTTGGTGACTACCATGAGATGGATCCCATGTTGAGCCAGTCATTGGACCACCTTTCTTCAGTTTCTTCTCCATAAAATGTCAAATATTTCTAATAATATTAAAACCTTTGTTATAACTATTTGACTCTCTATTAGAGTAGAAGAATCTGTAGACAACAGGCCTTACTTACCCCACATACTTTCCATTGCTAAAAACAATGCCTGACTCACAGTGGAAGCTAAACTTACATGTGAACTAAAATTATGAATATATATATGTGGGCACTTCATGTTTGGTCAGGTGTACATGAGTTTGGTTATCATTAGGTACAGATATTGCAGAAATTATGTTCATGATAGACCAGATTTCTATCATGCAAAATTATTTTGATTATGCAAACCAAGAATCAAAACTTATACTGAACTTTTAAATGTATATGAAATCCAGATAGTTTAAAATGTACTAATGTTCCCTAAATTATGCTATAAGTATGAACTGATGGGAGGAAGGTGAAAGAAAACTTCATAGTACACTAGATATAAATTTGTCTGAAACAAATTCCAAGGGCTAGCATTTATCATTGAAAACAAATTATATATTTTTCTTAAATATATTTTTTCTTAAATATTTCTTAGTTTTCAAACCAAATTTCTTACTTAGTTTTACAAAATTTTTTTCAAATTGTGTCTGATCATGTTTCTTCTTCCAGAATTTATAATTTACATTACAATTAAGAATTTCCTTTTCTAGTTTTTGAGTATATATTTTAACTTTATCAAAAACTAGAATATTTTCTCCTTATTTTTTCTTTTATTCTAAGTGTTTCTGTTAAAGATTTAATTTGAAAAGAACTAAAGTATCCTTTAAAATAAGGCTACTCAGTCATAGTTAAAGTACAAAATAATTTAAATAGTAAAAAACTAGTGACATAAGGTAAAAGATATTTTAAAGTATTTTATAAAGATTATATTCATGATGTATCATAAAATAATTTTGTGACAAATGTAAGTTAAAGCAACTAAAATGTTAAAAATAAATTGTCTTTCAAAGAGACAACTGTAGCTACATTTTGGAGCATCCATTACTCATCTCTTTGTTTGTTTGTTTCCATACAAACCCAAATGCACATTTTGGAACCTACACTGTGAACATATCTATCTCTGGCATTGTAATTTGACATCATGATTTGAAGTATAATTCTAACTTTAAAAACTGAGTAAAAATGATGCATCCACTATCACTAGTGGTGCTTATTATGTTAATATATAAATATCTCATTTGTTTTGCAGCCCAGCTTCTGTTGATAGGTATTTTTGTAGTTGTAAATTGTGTTATTATAATTAATGATATATATGCATCCTATATGTAATTTTGACAGTAATTTTTCCAGGGATAACTTTTGATAAGTGGAATTGCTAACTCAGTAAGTATAAATAATACATTTGGTTCTTTTGATTCATGTAGTGAAATTTCTCAGTTGCAATCCTGGTAAATCTTAAGTTCTCAGCATCTTACAGTGGAAGATCACACCATTTTGAACTATGTTGCTTGTTATTTTATTTCTTGCGGTTACCAGGAAGAATGAGGTCTGAATGTATGTGCCCTTCTAACATTGCACATACTGAAATTCTAGCTTCTGAAGTAATGATGATGACATGTGGCCTTTGTCATGAGGTCATGAGAACTCTGTTCTGTAAATAAAATCACTGTCTATATTGAACAGCTTGCTAAATCACTTTGCCATCTGAGGTCATGGCAAGAAGACAGCTTGTGTGACAAAAGCCACCTTCTTGGAACCACAGTCATGTTTGTATGTGTGGTGCTTTGAATGAGAAAGTTCCCATATGCAGATATATTTGAATGTTTCCTTCCCAGTTCTTGAATTGTTTGAAGAAATTAAGTGTTATAACCATTTTGGAGCAGATGTGCCACTAGAAGTAGGCTATCATATCTATCTATCTATCTATCTACCTATCTATCTATCTATCTATCTATCTATCTTCTATCTATCAATCAATCTATGTATGTATCTTTGTCCTGTCTCCTTTGTTCTCTCTCTCTGCCTGTGCAACAAGATTTAAAGATCTCAGCTCTTCCTCTAGTACCATGCATGTCTGCATACCACCAGGCTCACTATCAAAATGATAGTGGTCTATCCCCCTGAAACTCTAAGCTAGCCTACAATTAAATGCTTTATTTTATAAGAATTGTCTTGGACATGATGTTTCTTCATAACAATAGAACAGTAGTAAGTGAATATAATTATCTTAACCCTGAAAACCTTCAGAGCTGTCTGAGAATAACTTCTGTGGTTTACAGGTGATCATATTTAGTATACTTTGCCATTGCTGCCTGAATGGAAAAAAAAAAAAAAAAACCATTTGAACTTGTCAGAAATAAGTTAGGTTCTGTCATGACATGGTGTTCCCTCTGCGCTGTATGATTAGGAACTTCTCGAAGTATCTGACATTATCATATGCTGATTGACACAGATAAAATATTTGAATAAGAATCCTCTCATTTATTCTGTTGTCATACATAGCTATTTTTCTCCTGAGATAGTGTTGGTTTTTTGGTTGTTGTTTTTTTAAATTATTTTATTTATTTACATTCCAATTATTTTAAGGAATCCCACTAAAACGTTCTGCAATTATTTCAAGTGCAAGCCTCAGACCTGACCTGCTTTATTTAACTTTGATTATACACAAGTCAGATTCATTCTTCAGAGAATAATCCATTAGGAGTAAGTGCAAGTAATGACCTTTGTGAATTGCCTCACACGTTTTACCATGCATTTAGCCTCTCCAACTTGAACATTCATCAGAATCCTCTGAAGAGTTTGTTTAAAACAAAGTAATGAGCCCCCCATTAATTTCTGTGCTCATTTCCAGAATTCTTTATTCAGTAAACATTGGCTGGCCTAGAAACAATGTAGTTTTTAACCTACTCCCAGGTAGTGTTGATACCATCTATTAGTCATCTCCTTTGAGGACCATTCTGCTAAATCTGATTGTTACTATGTTATGTAGGCATTGACATTCTTCCAGGGTGTTCTAGAACAGTTGCTATTCATCTAACAAAGAAAATAAGGACCTCCTTGTGGTGCAGTTGAAAGCACCAACCCCATCTCCAATTTTTTTTGTTTTGTTTTGACAATTTTAACAAGGTTCTGCAAGTGCAGATAGATGACTACATTGAAAACCCTTTCACACAAAAGGCATTTCTAAATAATTCAACATTGTCCATAAGTTCTACCTTATCATTAGTCTTACCTAAGAGGATTCCAATTAAGTTAATAATTCACTTAAAGCAAATTTGATTGTTAAGGACTTATTCCCATAAGAAATATTATATACTCTTATTTACTAACAAGTTAAGAATGACAAATAAAGAGACAAAAATGATGTAGCCATACATTTCCAGTGTTTCACACATGGTTTGACTAAGCATCCTAAATGCATCATGATCTGATCACAGTCCTAATGATTCAAAGTTGAATTGCTCACATACCCCAATATGTTCCTTATAAAATTTAATTTTGATTCAATAGTAATTCCAAATTTATAAATCAATGGCAAGAGAGAGAGAGAGAGAGAGAGAGAGAAACAGACAGACAGACAGACAGACAGACATAGATGATAGATAGATAATAGAGACAGACAGAAAGACAGACAGAAAGACTGATAGAGACTTAGAAACACAAAGAAACAGAGACAGAGAGAGGATTGGGGAGAGAATGAGCTAGTTTTTTTTCCAGAGATGACCCCCCTGATGAGTTATTAAATCCTAAGTGGTCAGTCCTAAACACATACACATATGGGCAACATTAAAATGATTTGTGTAGACTGTGTGTATGTGTGTGTGTATGTGAGAGAGAGAGACAGACAGACAGACAGAGAGACAGACAAAGACATTAGCAAAGACAAAGACAGCAACAGAGACAGAGCAGTATATAAATGATGATAGATAGATAGATAGATAGATAGATAGATAGATAGATAGATGATAGATGGGTGTAGATGATAGAAACAGATGGACAGACAGAAAAAAACAGACAGATTGACAGACAAAGAAACAGAGACAGAGAGAAGGTTGAGGAGAGAATGAATTAGTTTTCTTCTATAGATGAGCCCTCTAATGAGCTATTTAATTCTAATGATCAGTCCTAAACATGTACATAAATATTCAACTTTAAAATGAACTGTGTAGACTGTGTGTGTGTCTGTGTGTGTATGTGAAACAATATCAAGTCAGAAAGCAGTCATGAAATTCAAGTTTGGAGGGAAACTGGAGGAGTAGGTATAAGTCAGAAGGGGTGGAAATGATGTAAATACAATACAAATATGTAAAATTAAAAATACATTAAAGATAAATATCATAAAATTTGTATTCAATTTTATTTTAGTTTTCAACATACATGTTTGAAACCATCAAAGAACACAAGTTTAATATTTTCAATGTAAATGTTAGTTATAGCATTTTACTGTTAAAAGTATATAGAATGAAAGTGAACACACTACTATATGTTCAAAATCTTTAGTCAAGTCATTAGATGTTACCACGTCCCCATGACATGCTGTACTAAACAACTCAAAAAGCCATATGATCTAACTAAAATAAAATACACAGTCAGACTAAAGATGCAAACCAATTAGGTCATTTGCAAACCCCAAACCATAATTGTTAATGTGAGTGAAGAAATTTTTGCACTTTTTTAACTCAAAAGTGAACAAAGAGTTGAGAGGGGACCATTACTTTTATTTGTGAATAAAAACTTACAGATAGATTAGTCTCAACTATGTAAATTCTATTAGGAGTTTTCACCACATTTTTTACTACTTAAATTTTTCTTTGATGGTTTCAAACATATATATAATATATATATATATATATATATATATATATATATATATAAGTATAAGGCATTGTAATTATTTTGGTGCAAATAAGATATTCTAGTACAGAATTTAAAAGAGAAAACTGTATGATTATTGCATGTCTCAACATCCCATTCTTAGGTATTTTCTCAAGTGAGCAGTAGTAACTCTGTCCACACAAAGAATTCAATGAAAAATATAACACCTTTATTTTTAGGACACCAAGTTTTGTAGACAAGTGAAGTATTTATGGAGTGGTGGATGACAAACAAATTGTAGCACATCTACATCATGCAGTGCTGCTTAGACACAAAAACATGCAAGCACTCACCTTTCTGCCATTACCACAAACAAAACAATAAGCAAACATGCAACATCTACTGTCATTACAATTGTGTCTTACAAAGATACATTTAAGAGAGATAGATATAACTTTAAACACAATACTGGATTATTTGTACAGAAGTTGAAGAAAGACATAGATAACCCTAGCCTTTGAGGTAGAATTGAAAATGGATAGATGGGCTCTATTTACGATGCAAGATGCCATGCAGACAAACAATAAGAGAGAGAAGAATTAGACAAATTTCACTGTTAACAAAATCGTGAAAGCGGGGAAAGGAATTACCCATGCAAAGAGTGCCGTTATGGTGAGTTAAGGCAGTTGCAGAATGTATGGATAAAAACATCAAGCAGCGTTGTGAAGCAGTAATCAGACACTCTGCAAAATCAATGAAAATGAAGATTTAATTATAAGCCTATGTGTTATTTAGAAAAAAAAAAAAACAGTTAAAAGATTCTCCTGTTAAGGATGTAGAAGAGAAAATATCCAACTTTGGATAGAATTTATGAAGAATTTTTTTCAAATAAAAAGGATAAGGTAGTAGCTTGTGGTTGTTGTGGTCATGGTGGTGGTGGTGGTGATGATAGTGGAGAAATTCAAGAGAAAATTGTTCAGTACAAAGATGTTGACATGAATTTAATCCCTATAATACACAGGTAGATTCATCGGGTTTATTGGACAGTTGCCACCTAATCTTTGAGGTGTAACCCAGTAGAAACTTTTTCTCACAAAACAAGATGTACAACACCTGAGAGTCAATAGGTGATGTTGAACACACTAGTCCTTATGATCATGGTATTCCATATCTCATGACTGAACTGTGTACATATTTCTCTCCATATTTATCCTCTTGAATTTAGCAAAATGTCATCATATGTTAATTTAACATAATGATGTCATATTAAATACAACATAAACATCCCCACAAATGTTGAGTTCTTATTGCAATGTCATCACTGATATCTCCCCAAAGCACTGCTTCCTTAAGCCATTTTATTATGAACTGTCTAATATCAATGTTTGTAAAGATGTACATACGTATTTTTGTTAGAGTAGAGAGATTTGATAAAGAATAATATTGCAAAAGGTTCTGGCATATGTAAAAGTGGCAGCTATCCCTGATGGAAACTTGAGAGTCAACAGAAAATGATACATAATTTGATATCTATGAAATTATTTTATTTTGCTAGTAATACTATGTATAAAATAAGCTCTAACTAGATTTTAGTTAAAAGTATTGAAACCTAAAATGGAGGAAAATAATTTGAAAAATGGCGTACCTGATGAAGTCATGTTTCAAAGCATGGGACAATTATAAACTTCTCCAAATGACTCTTGCCTAAGCATCTTGGAATCCAGGCACATCACCAAATTTTAATAGACAGGATGCTTTTTAGCATGTTGATTTTTAACTTGCAAGTGCTAAAAGTCAGTGATCTTTGAGCAAATAATTCTTTGATCAAAGAAGTCCTACAGAAAATGAAAATGTCGGAAATAATTTCATCTTAAATGCATTCTTCTCATAATTTGACTTATTGTCACAAAAATTATTTATAGTGAAATAAAAGGATTATGATAAAGGTATAGACTCATGTAGTAAAATGGAATTTCTCTTTAAGAACACCTTTTACTTTGTTCTCCACATGTCCTATTGTTGTACTGCCCAACATCTGTCTGTTCTCATGCTGGACTGTCTGACCTCCATATCTGTAGTCATATTTCTCTAATCTACAAGAAATTCTACAGCTTCTTGCACCCTGCCATCTTTGATGCACTACATCACAGATAACCCACTTTCTAAATATTCCAGAGGGACAGTGGGATCTGAGTTTTCATTTTCCTCTCCACAGGATTTATCTGTTCCTTGCTGCTGGTATTATCTCTGTTTATGAGAAATTCTCACTTGCTTGTCACCAGTCAAGTTGCACTGGGAAGGACTGACAAATATAAATTGGATGTTACTCATTTCTTTCAATATTTAAATAAATGTCAAGAGTGGATGCTCTGTTAAATACACTTGAGTCATTCCAATTTATGACATCAAGACAGAAACTAAAAATTTAAGATAGAGAACCAGAATCTAAAACAAGTTATTTTGACTAATAACACACCATTGTGAACAAGATATAATATTTGGAAAATTAGCATCTGTAGTATTATATCAGTATATGAGTCATTACAAAAAAGCTGTAAGAGATCTCATGGTTTCTGTTAACTGGAAGATAAATTGATAAATTACTCATGACTTTCTACATCTGCTCAAATAGACTGTGCACAAAGTGGGTAAGGAAAGCCAAAAAGACAACAATGACACTCTAAGATCAGCCAAGGATCATAGAGTCAAAAGTACAAAAGCAACAGTTACTTTGTTAGTTGCATCACAGAATGTGATTTTTCACAATGTAAGAATACTTTTTGATGGAGCAGAGGAAGTTAAACAATAGATACCACATCAAAGTCAAAAGTTTTGTTGGAACGTTGCATGGAAGGGTTACTAGATACAATAATATACTGTTTCTTTCAAAAGGCCAGCAGAAAAAAATTAGAATATTTCAACCATAAATGATAAATATTCAATGAGATAGACAAAAATTTATCTGAATTAGTATCATATAACACACAAAAATGAAAATATCAGATGGCATTCAATAATATACACAATTTTTAAGGTTTGATTTATCCTTAAAAGCTAAAATAATAAATAAGTATATTATATATACAAATAAAAGTATATATAAATAATATATATATTAATAAATAAATCATAGATAAATAGCCAATACTCCTACCATGATAAAAACAAAAATATCTCCAAATAAAAGTAGAGATTTTTCTACTTTTGAATAATGAAAGGAAATTTCAATGTTGAATGAAACCTGTATAAATTTTTGTCTGAGACAGCTTATTGCTTTCTGACACTGAAGACTTTACTCACTTTGTATTTATTTAAAATCCTGAGCACTTTTAACTCATGCATCATGACAAAGCTCAGCATATGACAAAGGTGTGCTGACCCTGTTACTGCTGAGTTTCATTTCTTTGCAGATCACCAAATGGTCTTGTATCTCTATCTTCTTAGCTAGCACACAAAGTGCTATACAGTATCAGACATAGTCAGTATACAGACTCACCAGACAGGAAGCATGGTAGTAGGGTTCCTCTTATTTGCAGTGATACATCTGTTTTAGGCATTTACAGAGACTGGCAAGAGGCAAGCACAAGATCATAAGCAATAGAAACCAAGTCTACATGGCATCATCTCCCACTAAAGCAATTCCTGGATACCCCAACACACTGGAAAAGTAATATTTTGATTTAAAATCACATCTCAGGATGATGAGAGAGGACATACATTAAGAAGGCAAAAATAACTCCCTTAAAGAAATACAGGCAAACACAGGTAAACAGGTAGAAGCCATTAAAGAGGAAACATAAAAATCCCTTAAAGAATTAGAGGAAAATACAACAAAACAGGTGAAGGAATTGAATAAAACCATCCAGGATCTAAAAATGGAAATAAAAACAATAAAGAAATCACAAAGGGAAACAACCCTGGAGATAGAAACCTAGTAAAAAGATCAGGAGTCATAGATGCAAGCCTCACCAACAGAATACAAGGATAGAAGAGATAATCTCAGGTGCAGAAAATACAATTGAAAACATTGACACAACAGTCAAAAAAAAAAAAATGGAAAATGCAAAAAGCTCCTAACCCAAAACATTCAGGAAATTCAGGACACAATGAGAAGACCAAACCTAACTAAATAGGTATAGAAGAGAATGAAGATTCCCAACTTAAAGGGCCAGTAAACACCTTCAACAAAATTATTGAAGAATGTTTCCCTAACCTAAAGAAAGAGATGCCCGTGAATATAAAGGAAGCATATAGAACTCCCAATAGACTGGACTAGAAAAGAAATTTCTCCTATCACATTGTATTCAAAACATCAAATGCACAAACAAAGAAAAAATATTAAAAGCAGTAAGGGAAAATGGTCATGTAACATATAAAGGTAGACCTATCAAAATTACACCAGACTTCTCACAAGGGACTATAAAAGCCAGAAGATCCTGGAAAGATGTCTTACAGGCTCTAAGAGAACACAAATTCCATCCCAGGCTTCAATACCCAGCAAAACTCTCAATTAACATAGATGGAGAAACCAATATATTCCGTGACAAAAATAAGTTTATATATCTTTCCATAAATCCAACACTACAAAGGATAATAGATAGAAAACTCCAACACAAGGAGGAAAAATATACTATAGAAAAAGCAAAAAACTAATTTTCTTTCAACAAACCCAAAAGAAGATAGCCACACAATCATACGTTCAGCTCTATCAACAAAAATAACAGGAAGTAACAATCACTTTTCCTTAATATCTCTTAATATCAGTGGACTCAATTCCCCAATAAAAAGATATATGCTAACAAATTGGATACAGAAACAAGACTTAGCTTAGCATTTTGTTGTAAACTGGAAAAGCACCTCAGTGAGGAAGACAAACACTACCTCAGAGTAAAGGGCTGGAAAAAAATTTCCAAGCAAATCAACCAAAGAAACAAGCTGGAGTTGCCATTGAAATAAAATTGTCTTTCAATCAAAAGTTATCAAAAAAGATAAGGAAGTATATTTGATATTCATCAAAGAAAAAAATCTATCAAGATGAACTCTCATCTCTGAACATTTTTGCTCCAATGCAAGGGTACCTACATTCATAAAAGAAACATTACTAAAACTCAAAGCACAAATTGTACCTAACACAATAATCATGGGTGACTTCAACACTCCACTCTCAGCAATGAACAGATTATGGAAACAGAAGTTAATCAGAGATACAGTAAAACTAACAAATGTTATGAACCAAATAGATTTAACAGATATTTATAGAACATTTCATCCTAAAACAAAAGAATATACCTTCTTCTCAGTACTTCATGATACTTTCTCCAAAATTGAGCATAAATTTGGTTACAAAACAGGCCTCAACAGGTACAAGTAGACTGAAATAATCCCACACATCTTATCATATCAACATGGGTTAAGTCTGGTCTTTAATAACAATGAAAACAACAGAAATCTACATACAAAAAAAAAAAAAGAAAAAAAAGAAACCTACATACAAATGGAAGCTGAACAATGTACTCAATGATAACTTGGTCAAGGAAGAAATCAAGAAAGAAATTAAAGTTGTTTTAGAATTAAATGAAAATGAAGGCACAACATACCAAAACTTATTGGACATAATGTAAGCAGTGATAAGAGGAAAACTCATATCCCTGAGTGCCACCAAAAAGAAAGTGGAGAAAGCATACACTAGAAGCTTGATAGCTCACTTGAAAGTTCTAGAACTAAAAGAAGCAAATACACCAAAGAAGATGGACAGCAGGAAATAATCAAACACAGAGCTGAAATCCACCAAGTAGAAACAAAAAGAACTTTACAAAGAATCAATAAAACCAGGAGCTGGTTCTTTGAGAAATTCAACAAGATAGGTAAACTCTTAGCCAGAATAACCCCAGATCACAGAGACAATATGAAAATTAACAAAATCAGAAATGAAAAAGGAGACATAACATCAGAAATCGAGGAAATTCAAAGAATCATCAGATCCTACCACAAAAGCCTATACTCCATAAAGCTAGAAAATGTGGATGAATTGGACAATTTTCTAGATGGATAACATGTACAAAGTTAAATCAGGATCAGATAAACCATCTAAACAGTCCCATAAACCCTAAAGAAATAAAAGCATTCATTAAAACTCTACCAACCCAAAAATGACCAGGACCAGATGGGTTTACTTCTGAATACTAACAGACCTTCAAAGAAGATATAATACCAACATTCTTCAATCTATTCCACAAATTAGAAGGAACACTACCCAATTTGAATTCTATGAAGCCACAATTATACTTACACCTAAACCACACAAAGACCCAACAATGAAAGAGAACTTCAGACCATTTTGCCTTATGAGTAGTGATGCAAAAAAAGACACAATAAAAGTCTCACAAATCAAATCCAACAACACATCAAAATGATATTCACCATGATCAAGTAGGCTTCATCCCAGGGATTCGGGGATGGTTCAATATATGAAAATTCAAGATTTTATATAAACAAACTCAAAGAAAAAATACCACATGATCATTTTATTGGATGCTGAGAAAGCATTTGTAAAAATTTAACACCCCTTCATGGTAAAAGACTTGGAAAGATCAAGAATTGAAAACCCATACCTAAACATAGTAAAAACAATATACTACAAACCAGTAGTGCACATCTAACTAAACAGAGAGAAACTCTAAGCAATTACACTAAATTCAGTGACTAGACACAGCTGCCCATTCTGTCCCTACCTACTCAGTATTTGCCAGAGTAATTAGACAACAAAGGGAGGGTAAAGGGATAAAAATTAGAAAGGAAGAAGTCAAAATATCACTATTTGAAGATGATATGATAGTACATTTATGTGACCCAAAAATTCCACCAGAGAACAACTTCAGCAAATTGGCAGGATATGAAATTAACTCAAATAAATCAGTATTCTTCCACTACTCAAAGGGTAAACATGGTGAGAAACAAATTAAAGAAATGACACTGTTCACAGTAGTCACAAATAATATAAAATACCTGGTGTGACTCTAACCAGAAAGTGAAAGATATGTATTTCAAGAACTTCAAGTCTCTGAAAAAAGAAATTGAAGAATATCTCAGAAGATGGAAAGATCTCTCATGCTCATGGATTGGCAGGATTAATATAGTAAAAATTGCCATCTTCCTGAATGCAATCTACAGATTAAACAAAATCCCCATGAAAATTCTAGCTCAATTCTTCATAGACTTAGAAAAAGCAACTTGCAAATTCATTTCAAATAACCAAAAACCCAAGATAGTGAAAACTAATCTCAAGAATAAAATAACTTCTGGGTGAATCACCATTCCTGACCTCAAGCTGTATTACAGGGCAGTAGTGTTAAAAGTTGTATATGGTATTGGTACAGAGACAGGGAGATAGATCAATAGAATAGAATTGAAGACCCAGAATTGAACCCACACACCTATGGTCACTTGATCTTTGACAAAGGAGCTTAAACCATGCAGTGGAAAAAAAGACAGCATTTTAAACAAATGGTGCAGGTTCAACTGGTAGTCAGCATGTAGAAGAAGGCAAATCTATCCATTCTTTTCTCCTTGTACCCAAAAGATGCTTCAACATATAACAAAGACACATGTTCCACTATGTTCACAGCAGCCTTATTTATAATAGCCAGAAGTTGGAAATAACCCAGATGTCCTTTAACAGAGGAGTAGATACAGAAAATGTGGTACATTTACACAATGGAGTATTAATCAGCTATTAAAAACAATGAATTCATGAAATTCTTAGGCAGATGGTTGGAACTAGAAAATATCATCCTGAGTGAGGTAACCCAATGACAAAAAATATACATGATATGCACTCACTGATTAGTGGATATTAGCCCAAAAATTGGGAATACCCAAGACACAATTCACACACTACATGAAGCTCAGGAAGGAGGAAGACCAAAGTGTGGATGTTTCAGTCCTTCTTAGAAGGGGAACAAAATACTCATGGGACAAATTATGGAGACAAAGTGTGAAGTGAAGAATGAAGGAAAGACCATCCATAAACTGCCCCTCCTAAAGATCTACCCATATACAGTCACCAAACCCAGATACTCTTGCAGATGCCAAGAAGTGCTCACTGACAGAAACCTAATATAGCTGTCTCCTGAGAGGCTCTGCCAGAGCCTGATAAATACAGAGGTGGATGCTCACAGCCAACCACTGGACTGAGCATGGGGCCCCTAGTAGAATAGTTAGAGAAAGGACTGATGGAGCTGAAGTGGTTTGCAACTCCATAGGAAGAAAAACAATATCAACCAACCGACCTCCCAGAGATTTCAGGGACTAAACCACCAAACAAAGAATACACATGGAGAGACCCATGTCTCCAGTCCTCAGGTACATATGTGTTGGGAGTCAACTCCTAGCAGAAAGCAGTTATCATCTTTGTACCATCTCAGGCCATATACCCTGACAAGAGACTTGTTTTCAACAGCCTACAACAGCAGAGCTCTCTGATAAACATCTTATTTTTCTCACATAACTTGTTTTGCTGTTTAGTGCTCCCAGTTGCAAGATGCACATTTTATCTATGCTGCAAGGTGCATGTGGTAACCAAGCTGCAAGGCACATGACACAGTGCCTTCAGCTGTGTTCCCCTGCTTGTCCAGGGCAAGGCACGTGGTAAAGGGTATAAATACCCAGGATTTCCTTTCAATAAAGAGAGACTTGATTAGAGTCTGTCTTGTCTCCATTCTTGGTGTCCTCTCTCCTCCATCCCCACTCTCTCTCTTGCTAGACCCTGACCCATGGACCAGAGCAGCAGCTCAAGCTGAGACAAAGTGGACCCCGAATGTGTGGCAGAACAGGCGGCTACAAAGTGGTGCTCAACATGAGGCACCGAGAATGTGAAACCCAGTGAGGGACATTAATGGAAGAAGAGTCGACTGAAAATTCAAAAGTGGAACAGAGGTGATTGCTGCGGGAAGCTGCTGTGTAGAGACCAGTAGGGCATAATAATGATAATGGGGCAAGAAATAAGTCAGCCTGAACTCAACTCTCTGTTTTTGTTTTGTTGTTTACTGTTTATGTACGTCAATTGTCTGCTTCTGTTTAGCTGTTTAAATGCTGTGTTTCATGTTCAAAAGAAGAAAAATAAAACAAATAGAATCCAAAATACGACCAAAGGTTGATGATGATTTGTCAGAGCCAGACTGTGCTGACCTGGAGGAAGAGACAGCCAAACATTACAACCCTGAAGATCCCCTCCCTATGCTCCTCCACATCCAGATGCTCCTACTGTGGAAATGGCGGTTGTAGATCCCAGAAAGGAGTTATAGAACAAAATTTCTCTCCTTAAACCACAAATAGAGTTAGAAAAAGAGTATCAGGACTTAATTAATCAGTTACAAAAATTAAGGACAGGGAATATGTCTCGAGAAGGTGAGGCCAGATGTGAAAATCACCCAGGTCCTTGCATTCCTCAACTTGGAATCCAAAGGCAGACCCTGTCCTCTGGTTTTAGTTCAGCCAAAGATCAGCCAGAGGAGAAAGAGGCTGATGTTTTCCCTGTATCAGAGACCAGAGACACTCAAGGGGTTGCTTGGAGACATAATACAGGGTTTAATTTTCAAATCTTTGAAGAATTAAAAAACGCAGTGTCACAATATGGCATCACTGCTCCTTTTACTCTTGCAACCTTAGAATCTGTTGCAGAGGAGTGGCTGACTCCTGGTTATTGGAATACTCTAGTGAGAGCAGTTCTTAGTAGTGGTGACCATCTTATTTGGAAATCAGAGTATCATGAGAATTGTAAAAAGACAGCTAGGAAAAACATTTAGACAAGCAATGGTTGGTCCTTTGATGCCTTAGTAGGAGAAGGACAATTTGCGTCTAGTGATAACCAGATGCAATATGACCCAGGCTTATTTGCTCAAATTCAAAATGCAGCCATGAAGGCTTGGTGTAAATTCCCGGTAAAGGGAGGCCCCCCGGTGCATCTTTAACAGCAGTCAGACAAGGGCCTGATGAACAATTTTCTGATTTTGTTCATTGATTAATGACAACAGCAGGGAGGATTTTTGGTAATGCAGAAGCAGGTGTAGATTATGTGAAACAACTTGCATATGAAAATGCCAATCCTGCCTGTTAATCGGCCATTAGACTCCACAGGAAGAAGTAAGGTCTTACTGGGTATATCAGACTCTGTTCTGACATAGGGCTCCCCTACCATCAAGGCTTAGCTATTGTGGCTGCCATGCAAGGACAATCAGTAAGAGATTTTTTGGCAAGTAGAGACAATAAGGCCTGTTTTAAGTGTGGCAAGCCTGGACACTTTGCAAAATACTGCAAAGCAGAAAATGAGTTAACCCAGAGACAGCCCAGAAAACAGCCTGGGCTATGTCCATGTTGCAAACATGGAAGGCATTGGGCTAATGAATGTAGGTCCAAGACAGATGCACAAGGAAACACCCTTTCCCATAATTGGGGAAACAGGAACAGGGGCAAGCCCCAGGCCTCAAACCAACACAAGCCAAAACAGACTTATAGGTCAGATAGATTCTGGCATCCTGATACAAAAAAGAATTTTGCAACAGTCCTCTGGAAAGACCCATTAACTGGAACCTGGAGTGGGCCAGATCCAGTGCTTATCTGGGGAAGAGGTTCTGTCTGCATATATTCCCAAATGGTAGATGCCACACGCTGGGGAGGAGAAACCCCTGGGAAGTGTATTTTTTCTTTGCAGGAAACATGAAGATGCTTCACAATTGTCTCCAAACTGGAGTGGATCAACCAGCATACATGGCCTGGAAAGTTCTCAGTGCAGAAGAAGACATCACCACCAGCACCTCCAGGGTGGCTCTATTAGACTCTTGGTTCCCTGACTTACGATTTAATAGGGTACATTGTTTAGACCCAAGAGAGAACCCATTACCACAGTTACTATAGTTGTTTTTTTGGGTTTGAAATTGACTGGGGCAGGGACAGGGATTTCTTTATTTGTTTTGTTAAGATCAAAGCTATGATCAGTTCTGTACTTCTATAGATTTAGATTTAGAAAGAATGGAATCTGCTATAACACATTTATAAAAATAATTATCCTCCATTGCTGAAATAGTGCTACAGCATAGAAGAGGCTTATACTTTTTATTTCTCCAACAGAGGAAGTTGTGTGCTACCCTTCAAAAAGAGTGTTGCTTTCATACCAACCACTCAGGCATTGTTTAATCTCTTGTCTCTCAGGTTCATGCTGTTCAACAGAATGATGGCTTTTGTAAGACAACAGATAGATGCTATTCAAATGAAACCCATACAGGTCAGTCATTACAGGCTGGAAGTAGGGGACTATGAAACCTCTGTCATCAAGACTTACAAGGATTAACCCCTAACTTACAGGCTAAGCCGAATAGTCAATGACAGGTAAGAGAACACCTCAAGACCCTTGCCCCTAACTAGGAGGCCTCACTATTCTAAGACAGGAGCTCAACCTATGGCTGTTGAGTATCCAAAGACAGGAAAGAGAGGCTGGGATCCTTTGTTCCAACCTAAGGCAGGCACAGTTTCTGTAACTTTTCCCAGCCTTCCCTTTTGAAAAAAATCTAAAAAGAGGGACCTGTTGGGAGCCAACTCCTAGAAGAAAGCAGATATCATCTTTGTACCCATCTCAGGCCATATACCCTGACAAGAGACTTGTTTTCAACAGCCTACAACAGCTGAGCACATTCTGATAAATATCTTGGTTTTCTCACATATCTTGTTTTGCTATTTAGTGCCCTCAGCTGCAAGGTGCATGTGGTAACCAAGCTGCAAGGCACATGACATAGTGCCTTCAGTTGTGTTACCCTGCTTGGCCACGAGGGCAAGGCAAGTGGTAAAGGGGATAAATATCAAAGATTTCCTTTCAATAAAAGAGAGACTTGATCAGACTCTGCCTTGTCTCCATTCTTCATGTCTCTCGTCCCTCCATCCCCACTCTCTCTCTCTCTTGCTAGATCCTGACTCGTGGGCCAGAGCAGCGGCTTAGGCGGAGACAAAATAGCCCCTGAATGTGGGGCAGAACAGGTCAGTACACATATATAGCAGAGGATGGCCTTGCAGGGGATCAATGGAAGGAGAGGGCCTTGGTCATGTGAAGGCTTGATGCCCCCATGTAGGGGAATGCCAGAGCGGGATAGCCAGTATGGGTGTTTGCTTCATGGAGCAGCCTCAGAGAAGCAGGTGGAAGAGGGATGCAATAAGGGCTTTCAAGAGGGGAAACTGGGAATGGGGATAACATTTTAAATGTAAAAAAAAGAAAATATGTAATAAAAGAAAATAAAAAGGACATCTATCCTAATCATAAAGTTGTTTTTAAGGTTCATTTATTGTTATTCAACTGTGGTGTAATATTCAAGGCTTGATGTAGTAGGATAGTTGGTATCTGATGGTATTACATTGCCTTGGCTGTTGTTTATTTTGTCCCTTACTCCAGCAAACTAGTCATTTGCTGTTGTAGTAATTAAAGGCTTAATGTGTTAATTTCTGTGTTGGTCTTTGTTAGATGGTTTTTTTTTTTTTTTCTTGGATTCTTGGTTTCTGTCTCCTCTTTTGTCTTTAGGTTTGAGTGGGGGTTGTGTAGAGAGTCTACCTCAGTTGGAGGCTGGTGTTCTGGCTGTTGACATGGCCTCTGTTTGATCTGGGGGTCCTCTATGTAAGTTGTACACAGAAATATGGTAGGGTGGAAGTTGGTTGAAAATGGAGTATTATCCAGCCATTAAACAGAATGACATCATGAAATTTGCAGGAAAATGGACGGAACTAGAAAATATCAGCCTGAGTGAGGTAACCTAGACCCAGAAAGTCAAACATGGTACTCACTTAGAAATGGACATTAGATGTTCGATAATAGATAATCATTTTTGGATCCACAGGCCAAGAGAGGTTACATGACAAAGAGGACTCAAGGGAGCATACTGATATCCTTGGGAGCAGAAATACATTGATATCCCTGGGATGGGAAACACAATAGATCATCTGCAGTAGGTTGGAAGTGAGAATAGGAGGAATCCTCCTGCAGGGAACAGGAGGGAATGAGGAAGAGATTCATAGAAGAGACAGCTGGAATTGGAAGGATTTGGGGTATTTTGTAGAAATCAACTGCAATGGAAACTCCCTGGAATCTAGGAAAATGACCCTATCTAAGATTCCTAGTAATTTGGGATATGGAGCATGAACTGGTCATCTCTTAGAACCAAGCAAGAAATCTAGCGTTGGGACTCAGAGATCAATCCAGCTACCAAACTTTGGACCTATAATTTTTCTTGCTTGCAAAATGTGCTGTAGTGTGGGTCCCCAGTTCTGGAGGGTGTCCCATGATAATCTCCCAGCTGAGGACAGAGTGAGAGGAGGGAGGGTCCTCTGCCCACGTCTCCATTGTCTGTTGGTCTTCAGCCCAGCCTGGTGTGAGAGGTCTGGGCCAAAAGGATGCGAGTGCAAGCAGGGGGGAGAGATTGCCTGCCTCCACTGCAGCCTCTGCTCAAGTCTCCGCTGTCACAGCTCGGTCACTGCCAGGTGCTACACCTGTCTCTCCACACTGAGCCAGTCCGGGCTGAGCCGATAGAAGCCAGCTAGCAGGCAAGGAAGCAGCTTGGTGCCCCAGGAAGGTTCCAGGAGAGTGGATCTCTCCCCAAGTGTTACAGCTCTTGAGACAGAAACTCTCGGACACCAGGATGATTCTTGAACACACACCTTTACTTCTCCTGAATAGAGCTCTTATATACAGTTTCAGGGTGGGTTAGGGTCTGACAGCAGATAACGCCTATTGGCTTGGTCGGAGAGCTTAGAGATACCTCATCTGCATGTGGGTTAGGGTCTGACAGATAATGCCTATTGGCTTGGACTGAGAGCTTAGAGATACCTCATGTACATGTGGGAGGGCCTGAGGCACTGTTCCTCGTGACTGATAGTCATAGACCTCCCTTTGGGAGAGGCTGTGGAGGGCCGAAGCTGAAAGAAAAGAACCAGGGCCTGGGGGCAGCGCCGAACACCTGCCGTCCTGATAAAGGTCCGGGGTTCAAGACTTGCTCAACCAGGCACCCAGCTGCTTCCCACAGCCCATCGCCCCACACTGTAGTAATAATAATAACACAGAATTTGCAAGAGTGAACAACCAATGACTGGTCCAACTGGAGGCCCATGTAAGGACAGGGAGCCCATCCCTGCAGTGCATGGATGGCCAGGAACTAGAGGCAAGACAGCTCAGAGACCCAGGATACAAACACGACTGAAAAAAAAAAAGGTTTAAATTTTGTGAATATTTTTTTATCTGCTTGTGATTGCTTTTTATTCACTTCTTTGGCTTTTAAGACATTTCTTTAGCTAATCAATTTTGTTCAGGAAGGCATTCCACTTCTATAGTCTTCTAGCAAGTATTTACTGAAGGAAAATCTTCTGAGTCACTGTTTGCCTTCATCTTGTCTCACCAGGGAAAATTAGGACTAAGAGAGAATGGATCCAAAACAATTGCTTTTGGATGAGTTGGCAGTACTCACTGAAAATTCATCAATTTCTGGCTGGCCAGGGGTCTGCTTACACTGTTGATTTTCATCGAATTGTTTGTTTAACTTTGAAGACAATCCATCTTTTCATTCCCTTTATTCCTAAGATATTTTTTTCCCTTTTATGCTCTTAGTTTCCCTTTGAGGTTTCAGTTAATTGGGCTTTCTTAGCTATATGCATTCCTCAAAATTTGGCAATCATACACTTTATTGGATTTGCAGAAATTGCCAGTATTCTCTTGTTCTATGTTGTGTCACAAACACAGAAAGCATGTCTATGTCTTGCCAAAATGCCAGTTTTTACTTAATAACAATAAATTCACAAAAACACAATGTTTGGAATGCATTGGGTGAAATGTGGCAGATATTTCTGCTTTCCTCAGTAACTGTAGCCAGGTGAATACAAGTCCTTTTTCTCCAATTTTAATTGCTAATATCTACTCTACAAACATATATACACATAATACAGTATATTCAAGTATGTGTATGTGATTGCAGACTACAGAATACTTGAAAAGATTTAAAGAGGATGGAATTTTAAAGCATTTCTAAGTCCTGAGAACCTAAAAAATGGAATCTTATGTTGTAGTCTTAGTATTGAGGAGCAAACTAACTGAACAAAACAGGAGAGAAAGCTACCGAAGCTGTGGCTGCTACATTCAGACACCTGCAGGTCATGGTTTTAGAATAAAGCTGAGATTTGAGTCTAGCTATAGATACAAAAGGAGAAAGCAGCTGCAGTTTTCAGATGGGTCTCATGATATGCTCGAGTTTTCAATTTCTTGAAAATCAGTCACTTGCTAATAAATCATTTTAAAAGTTTTTGTTCTTGGTGAAATTTTTAACATGGGTGTGGTTTTCCTTGCTCTGGCACTTCATTTAACAAGCGATAGAAACGTAACTAATTTTGTTCTTCAGGCCTTTTCCTTAACATTGGAAGATATATGAGTTGTTTATATATATCTGACCCCATTTTAGTTGCTATTTACTGTAGAAATCTGGTAGAAGCTTAACAATCTAAAGAGCTAATCCTGTAATTTCATTTTCTCATATACATTATTACTCTCATAAACAGTCTTGCAAACAGTTAGTATGTAAAGCATTTTTATCTAGATTATTTTATATGTTTCTGTTCACTGCTGCTAGAAGCCAAAATCTCCAGGTTTTTCTGCAAATCCTCAGTTCACATAGAACCAGATCACCTCCTCCCAACACATAAATACACAAAACCTTCCACCCAGGGGTCAAGAAACTTTAAATGTGGACACATAGTAATCATGCCACAGTCTTCTATCCAGTGTTATACAGCTTAAACCCACTCTTTTTGGTTTGAGTCTGGCCTGCCTGAGCGTTAGGAAAGCTGCTCTGGTAGGGCTTGCCTTTTTATCCAATTCTCTTACCTTGTAGAAAAACCATTAAATTACAAATTCCTAAATCTACCCACCAAAGTCTATACCCTTATTTGGCCACTCCCATCTCCTGAGGCTAACCACCAAGGTCCAACTTACAAAGTCCAGAAGTCTCACAATCAAAACCTCCATTTGGATCACTTAATCAACATGCCCAATTAAAATTAAACATCTCTCTTCTCTATCCAGAGGCAATCCTTTGTCATGCAGGAAAAATAACCTTGTCCTCTCCTTTGTTCCATTCCCCTTCTCTCTTGACTCTTTCTTCTGTCTTTGCCTCTTAATATCTGTCACTTGTCCCTCTGTGACAAATAAATCTGCATTGTGCAGAATTTGGTCCTGGGTGTCCTGAGCTACTACACATTTATCTCTGTTACATAACACATTATAATGGTCACATTTTAACTATGCCTACTTTATGTCCTTACAAAGGACCAGAGATTCCCTCAGAAAATATAATAGACACCATGTTTTGTCTGGCAGAACTGAAGCTTCTTAATTCAGATCACCATAATAATATGTGGCCTGCCTGCCTACCAATATTTATAAATCTCTTGCCATGAATTTTTGGACTTAATACCTCCTTGACATTAACCTGAAAGACTCTAAATACACTTGGTAAATGGGCCCCTGGTGATGTCCTTGGGGGATAGTGTTTAACTATGTTAGGTGATATGGGACAACCTCATGATTGTGAGCCAGTACAGTATCACATGTAAATTCATTCTCTCTAGTTCCTGATCATGGTTGTGATGTGAGCAGCTAATTCAACTTCTTCCTATTTTGATTTACCCACCAGGATGAAATTTATGAGCCAGAATAAGCCCCCTTTCTTCTAAATGCCTTTCTCAGAATATTTTATCATAGCAACAAGAAAAAGAATATAAACCAAACACTATTACTGAGAAATAGGGCCATTGTTGTAACAAGTGTCTTTATGTGGTTCTTTGGCCTATATAAATATTTTTGTTGATTAGTTAGAAGAGGTTGGAAAGTTGAACTACAAATGCCCTTGAGTGCTATAAGCATTATAGTTATATATTCTGCAGAGAATGTAGAAAACAAGAATACTGTGAAATGAGGGGAACAAAGATCTGGCTCATGAGGTATCAGAAAATAAAAACAATAACAAAATACAGGATTTTGTCAGAATGTGGGAGAATGGCCACTTATAAGATGTTTTGACCAAGAATCTCATTTTACTCTGTCTGTAGTCTTCTAACTTGAGTGAAGTTGAACTTGAAGATGAGAAAATAATTTGTTAAAAAAAAAAAAAAAAGAAAAGAATTTGTTTGTCTGAGGAAATTTCAAGACAGAAAAGAATCTAAGCTCAACACCACTGAAAAGAAACATGTACAGCATTGGAATAACAGGGAAATGTTTGGAGGTTAACCACACCCATTGGAAGCTACATCATATAAGATTCTAAATACTGCTAAAGAAGAAGGCCTGAACTGAGGACTTCCCTGCTCCTTGAAACTAACTGACCAAAGACACATTTCCTTAGAGTCAACCCAAGAAACAAAAGTATCCTGGTACAGGTGGGAAAATCCCTCTGCAGGGGCCTGGGCCATCTACAGTGGAGAGAATGAGCTCAACACTAGGATATACTCATTGCTCTGTGATCCTTGGCTCTCACTAAGTATTTACTTCTGTCGATTTCTTCACCATTTACAGTTCTAAATAGCTAATTTCTTTGTTCCATCATTCATTTTCACTGTGCCCAAAAGATACTGTCAAGACTTTCCTTCAGGTTAAAAAACCAAACAAACCAACAAAAACAAAAAACAACAACAACAACAAAAAAAAACAAATCAGAAAGTGATACTGAAGGTCACATGAGAATTAAATATAGGCTGATTTCCTCTACAAATTAACTTCATTTTTGTATATGGTGTTTTATTCCTAAATAAATATAATGTTGGAAAGTCATCTACATCTTGCATTTCTAAGTGTTACTCTCACAGAATATTGATCAATGTGGCATCATTCAAATGAAGCCTATGTTATTCTCTCTGAAATGCCTCAGTACATTTAGACAAATAGCATTTTTAATTTGAAAATAAGTTAGGAATTTCACAAGAACTGAGAATGTTTTCTCATCTTACAGACAAGCTCAAAAAACAAAACAGAAACAAAAACAAAACAAAAGAACCCCATCAATTTTCAATGAAAATAAACTACTGCTCTTTGTGTAATTATTCTTAGGGTAACACTTTTCAAAGTTTCATTTATCACAATAATTGGTCAACTTTCATATTCTGACTTTAGAAAATATATGTTTTTACTGACATTAAATGTGCTTTGGGGAATGTTTAGCATGTAAATTTCAAGATCTAGGCCACTAAGGAAAAAAAATTATTGTACAGAATCAGTGCTTTTAGCTGAGTTGAATTGTAACACACACACACACACACACACCACAATGTTGAACACATCAGTGCTTATTTTTAGTCTGTTTGGTAGATTTGCTTTGAGGCTGTGTTTGGATTAGAACCCAAAAATTTGCATGAAAAAACAACACATTTTGCACCTGCAGGTTTCCCTAGAGTAATTTAATGTTACAGTTTTTGACAAGATAATTCCGTCTTGACTTGAGTTGAGTTTGCAGTAGGCTACTGGGAGAAAATAAACGGAACCTATATTGGAATATATTTAACTGAATTTAGTATGCAGCTCAGAAACCCCAAATGGAAAGAACAAGATGAGACACAGAATAAGAATCTTTCTTCTGTTTGGCACCACTTCCCAAGGTCTTGTTGTTTAAGTTTTATGAGTCCAGCTGTTATGTCACATTCCCTACGGTTACCTTTCTCTCTGTTCCCCCAAATGAGGTCACATTCTCCCATATTTTGTCCCTTAGAATAAAAAAAACTGATACACAATTGCTAAGTCTCAAAGAGCACTCATATCTCAGCAAGAAAATCCCCACCTCTTGCAATTTCAGGATAATTTTATGGACAAACCTGGCTTCCTGGCTCCTTGGCATATGGGTTAGGCCAGGCTAAATTACATGGTATGGAACTTCCCTTGGCTATTTAATGAAAGCTGTTTTGGAGGGGTCCTCTCATGTCACCTGCATCCCAATTTGCTTACTGTTTATAAATAACCATGGGTTTTGCACATGTGTTCAGTTGATTCAGTCCACTTGGTAAAAGGAGACTTGATTGTAGGGAGAACATTGCATAGTGGCACATTTACAATTTAAGATAAGATGAAGCATTGTTCAGTTGTTCCTCATGGTACAGTGGAATAGTGACATTGTTGAGTAGGGATGGTAACACAATAGTTTTCTTCAAGCAAAAGGTGGGCCAGAGAGACAGGGACAAAGAGAGATAGAGATAGAGAGAGGCCTAGGTAGGAGACAGATAGAGGGAAAGCCAGATTAAGTCAAGACAGAGGCAGAGATGCTACCATTCATTGCCAGTACACCACCAACAGAGTCACCATCCATTGTTCTGTCTCATATAACTTTGCACAAGCTGGAATTCCTTTTAGTCTGTCTTTAATATGTATTTGCAAAGCTTGCAATGGAATCTTAGTCCTTTCAGAAAAGCCGTAGAAAGTTTGGAGAAAACATGCTGAGCACAGAATTCATATTGTTTCTGCCCAGGAGCAGGCCTCAGCTAATCAAAAGCTGGAGAAACATGATCTCTATTGCTAGGAAAGGCCTTCATTTTCAACTTCCAGAGACTGATGCTGAATGCATCATCCCTCATGATTTTATATTGTGACTTGGAATCCAAATTCCCATCCTAGTGGCAATACCTATAAAGTAAATAGGCCATCTCTACATTTATACTTTCTTTAGCTGTCTAATTTTATCAAAGCTCATAATTCTATGATTTTGATAAGAGTTATATTCAAAGTAGAGTGTCCTTATAAAAGTAAAGTATCCATTCTTGAGCAAATGTTCTGTTCTCTAGAGGGTGGAAGTTAGATCATGTGATTTTGAAATTTAAAGAGATAAAAATATATCTACAATAAATTAGACAAACAAAGAATTTGTAAGTTTGTTAAGGACACACATGATCTAAGCAAGATTAAGGAGATGAGGGAAATACAATCCTCAGATACCAGAGGCACTCCACTTTAATTTTCTTTTCTTCCCCCTGTTCCCAGAACTATGCAAACTTAGTTATGATTAAACTGGATCAAATCAGTGCTATGTTAAACCTTGGAAGCATGCAGATTGGAAATTTATCTAACAACCTATGGTCCCTATGGTCACCTTAGAGAAGAGTTAGTTAAAAATACAGAGGCTAGATATATTTTTATCTCTTTAAACTTCAAAATCACATGATCTAACTTCCACCCTCTAGAGAACAGAACATTTGCTCAAGAATGGATACTTTACTTTTATAAGGACACTCTACTTTGAATATAACTCTTATCAAAATCATAGAATTATGAGCTTTGATAAAATTTCTCTAATTAGCTTACTCCATTCTTTCAAAGATGATAAGCTTACATTCTTCTAAGAGCTAGCTGCCTGAGACAATTCTTCATACAATAGGATGTCCTCATTATTATAATAGTGATATTATAATGTCCAAAAATCAGTGAAAGGAAGATTCAAGGAAATAATTAATTTGATAGATTGAAATCTGAAAAATATTAGCTGATAATAATTTAGCAATAAAATAAGATGAAATTATTCATAACAGGAGCTTGTGGTACATACTTCTATTTCTAGCATTTGGGCAACAAAAGCAAAGGGATCATGAATTCAAGGATGACCTCAGCTACATAGCAGAACTCTGGACCTAAAATTAAAAAATAAAACATACATAACTGAAATTTTGTTAAAATAAGTGTGTTATAGGTGGTCTCTATATATCTCCACTTGTGGTCAGAGTACAGGCATTGTGCTTCCAGGTTCTTTTTATCTTATTCAATGAACCAAAATAAATAATTCACAAACTGCAAAGTAGGAAGAAAAGTTTACTCTTAAGCAAAGACACAGTGCAGATCAAATACACTACAAATGAACGTCTAAGTGAGAATACTTAAGGCCCCAGTTATTAGTCTTTAGAGCTTACCTTCAGAAAGCTAGAGAGAAGGATGAATTTGGTTATTAGGGAGCATAATGTAGTTAATTTTCAGTTTTGATTAACAGGTCTGGATTTTGTAAAACTTTGCTCATTGGGCATGTTCTTTCTCTTGATATGTCTAAATTTGATTACATGGATTTCCAACTATATATAAGAACAAGAAATTAACTAGAGTATTTCCCTAAATTCTAGTAAATGGACACTTTGTGTTCTCACTCAAAATCAAAACCAGTCTAGGCCAGATGACATCCTGTGGGTAAATGGGGAGAGGGGGGTAGGCTACAGCAGGGGAGGCTGCCTGGAGACTTCCACGCAGCAGGTCCCACATCCAGGAGAAAGTCTGGAGTTCCAAAGGCTGGAAGCTTTGGTGACGGCAGGCCGGGCAAGCCCCAATGACACAAGGAAGTCCTTAGTTCCAAAAGGGTTTATTGTTATGTTGGATGGTGGATGGATCTGGTTGTACCCCCCACCCCAAACTCAGGGCAGACCTGAGTTAAATAGGGAGGGAGAAGTGCGAAGGGATTGGGGAGGAATGCTTAATTGGCTCTGCCCTCTGACCTTCATTAGTATGTAAATCTCTAGGGCCTGAGGCCTGTAGTCACAACCTCTACCTGTGCACTTTGGGAGGGGCTTTAATGGCCTATGTGACTGAACAATGGAGGTCCATGGAGATTAGACTGCTTTTCAGGACCTTGGGTTCTGGGGACATGGCCAAACTATAAACTTCTGCCGTTTCTCCCTTGGAGTCTTGGGGTTCTAGGCCCATGTCCAGTCAAGAACCAGGATACCCTTATGCAGTCCCACAACATCCTAACTTCTTAGATGTGAACTTACCAAGGAACATGATTGACTAGAAACTGCTCATGGAGGGGGATCAGGAATGGTTGTTAGCAACAGAGAAATATTTTTGATTCTTTTGAGTCATATTTAAGTTCTGTTAGATGCAGATTGGAGTCTTAGGTTAACAACAAGATATTAGTTATATTGCTATGATAGACGGATATACTATGCACAGTATATTTAAGCAACATTCCTAGCTTACCATGTGAATTATTAAAAGAGGAATGTTTAGATAATCAAAGTCATATAAAGTTTCAAGTTACTAAGTGATTCCCTTTGCTTGTCTGCCTCACTATAATATAAAAACATTTTGTATTGCAAGACAAAAGAGATCATGATTATGCATAAATTAATCTCAAGGGAAAAAAGAATATTTTAGATTATATTATCCATTTGTGCTTAATGTTAGGTTTATAGAAATTAAGGAAGGATATGCACAAATCAATGGGAAATGAAGAACAGAATGACAGCATAGATCACAGAAATGATCACAAGCCACAAAGCCAATACTGGAGGTAAGGCTTATGAAAAACGACACCATCTAGGAAGTGTTGGTGAATTCAGAAGCCATCCAAGACAAAGAAACAAACTGTCACTGAGGCACACTGAGAAACACAGTACTGTTGGAACACTGATCGTAGCCAAGAGAAGCCCACAACTGAATTATAACTTCAGAAAGTAAGATAACAAATTTGTACTGCTGAAAGCTATGTTTTTTTAAATAAAATCAAGAAGCTACGTATAATCACACAATGACATGCATAGAACAAAATATTTAATATTTTAAATTTTTAAAGCAGTATTATATTTTTCTTCTATATTGAGGCTATTCAGTATTGGATGATCAAGAAGGCAAAATTAGGATTTACAGATGAAAAAAATAAATCAGATAAGGAATTCACCAATAATGACACAGTGACTACATGAGTTATGTGCTTCATTCTTGTGATAAAATACCTGAATAGGGGTTATTTTGGCTAAAAAGTCATGATGTGTCTCATAGAAGAATGTCAAAGGAGCACAGGCTTGAGGCAGCTGGTCATGTTGTTTCTATATTTGGGAAGCAGACAACAGTGGATGTGACTGTTCAGTTTACTTTCTCTTTATCACTTTTTTATTCATTCCAAGCCCCGGCATGGGAAACAATGTTTCCCACAGTTAAGGTGTTTCTTTCTACCTCAACTAACCCAGTCTATATTATTTCTCACAGGGGTACTAGATTTTTCTAGATCATATAAGGTTGGAAAATCCCTTTTACACAACAGATTGAATAAAATTTAAGTTCACTTAAGTCTTAGTTATAGTGTTTTTTGAGAGGGTAGCAGAGAACAATCTGAAAAAGATATTGATATAGGAGTTAGAAAACAAGGTACAGGCATCGGTAGCCCTTGTAAAAGCAGAGACCCCAGCACCCATTATAGAAAAATGATCACTAGAAATTGAAGATAACACTTCCCTAGTGGAAGCCCTTTTGAAACAAGAAGTCATTTGATACTGTCTGATGATACTTAGCATCAATTCTAGCTTACAACAAATATTATGTATTCTTTAAAACAGGATATAAAATGTCATGAATCTAAGATATTTAGAAACACAGAGGTTGTGGTTATTTCATCATTGAGCTTAAGGCAGAAAGGAGGATTGAGTTATGGTTTCAGAAACTTATGTAATCCATCAAAATAAAGTGAATTTTGAAAGGTGTGGATGTTTAATATAACCAAAAACAAAAAAGCTTTATTATTGGTCATGGGACTGTAAGAGAGCTTCCAAAGGATAAAGCATAGGCCCCTATGGAAGGAATGCATAACTATGTAAGGAATGTAGAAGAAGGTATGGATGAGACATGTGGTGAATACACTGTAAAATGACAAACTCTCTGGCATATGGTCAAAAAAGAAGAAACCCTATTTTAGAATTGCTATTCATAGATGGGATGGATAGAGATGTAGTTGGATGTAGATACATAGTATAGATACAGTTGACATGCTAGAGTACAGCGAGTTAATTAAGATTGATTGCCATCTGAATTAAGTCATCTGTGTCATCTTTCAGAGCATCTTTTCAGAACTTTGTATAACAACTTGAGTATTAAAAAATGTATAGAAATTCAACTTCCTTAAGAGTAAATAAACTATACTATATGCTGAATATACACTTATAAGTGAATATTTACTTTGTTTGTGTTTCTGGGTCTGGGTTACCTCACTGCTGAAGATCCTTCTTAGTTCCTTCCATTTGCCTGCAAGTTTCATGATGTTATAGCTGAGTAATATTCCATTTTGTAAATGTACCATATGTTTTTCCATTTTTAAATTAAAGGATATCTGTAGTGGGAGATATTTAAATCTCCAACCCAAATATGACCGGTCAATGAAAACACAACTCAGTAATTATGAATATATTCTGTAAGCCTAGATTGGGCAGATACCCCTACACTACTCTGTTTCCCAGCCATGAGACCCTTATTACTTGAGGATTTTCCAGACCCTGTATCTGTACTTCTACCTCCTGCTTCCCAGTCATCTGCTCCTTCATCAACTTTCTTCTCCATTGTTTTCCTCCAGTCCTCTGCTCTCTTCCACCAAACTTTATTTGTCCACCTTCCCTTCTTCTGGCCAATCACTGACTCCAGCCTTTATTTTACAAATTAATATGGGCAGAAGTTTCACTAGAATTCACTTGTATTATGACTCACATCTCCTCTGCAGCCCTTCACAGGAAAGGGGAATTAGTATCAAAATACAAGGCAGGGGCTATGTACAACAGATATCTTGGTTGTTTCCAGTTTCTTGTTACTATGAAGAAAGCTGAAATGAACATGGTTGAGCACTATCAATGTGGTATGTTGCAGCATCTTTTGGATAGATGCCCAGGTGTGGTAAACACCCAAAAAGTTTGAGGTAGAACTATTACCAATTTCCTGAGAAACCACCAAATTTCCAAAGGGATTATACAAGTTTGCATTCCCATCAGCAATGGAAGGGGTTTTTTTCTTGCTCCACATTCCTGATTGTCATTTCCTTCATGGCTAAGGATGTTGAACATTTTTAAAGTAATTCATAGACATTAGAGATTAATCAGTAGAGACGTCTGTGTTTAGCTCTGTACCCCATTTTAGTGGGTTATTAGGTTTGTTGGTATCTAATTTATTGAGTTATTCATATATTTCAGAGATCAATTAGCCATGTTTCAATCCACAGACTCAAGGAATCTAAGTAACAAGGAGGGCCAAAAGGAGGATGTTTAAATCTCACTGAGAAGGGAAAATAGAACAGATACTTGGGAGGTAGGGAACTGGGTAAGAAAGGAGGTATAGATGGGAACAGGAGGCATCATGTGTGGTGAGTAGTGAGGACCAGAACTGGTAAGTGAGGGGGCATCTCTCAGACAAGCTTGAAATCCAGGACAAGGGAAATTCCCAAAATTCTATGAGGATGGCCCTATCTAAAACTCCTAGTTACAGGAAATATGGAGCATGAAATGGCCATCTCCTGTAAACAGGCAACATTTCCAATTGAGAAATGGAAACATCAACACAGCCACAAAATCTTTGACCCACAATTTGTCCTGCCTATAAGATATACAATGATAAAGATGGAACAGAAATTGAGAGAACTCCCAACTAATGAATGGCACAACTTGAGACCCATATCATGAGAGAGAGACCACCCTGACTTTTAAACATTTTGCTATACTTTCAGACAGGAGCCTAGCATAACTGTCACCTGTGGGACTTGACCTAGCAGATGGAAACAGATACAGAAACCCACAGCCAAACATTAGGCATGTTCAGAGAATACCACAGACAAAGGTGAGAAAGGATTCAAGATGCCATACAATCAAGGACAACACAAGAAAACCTATAGAACCAACTAAACTTAGCCTGTAGGTATTCATAGATACTAATCACTAACTAGAGTGTATGAATAGTATGGGCCTAAACCCTCTGCACATATGTAACAGATGTGCAGCTTGTTGTGGGACACCTAACAGCAGGAACAGGGAATGTCTATGATTCTGTTGCCTGATTTTGGATCCCTTTCTCCTAAGTGAGCTGTCAAATCTTAATAGGAGAAAATGTCCCTAGTCCTACTGCATCTTGATATGGCAAGGAGAGTTGATATCCATAGGAGGCCTCTCATTCTTCCTTCTACCACCGGCTTCCTTCTGCTTCAGTTTCCTCCTGCTTCTCCTCTGCTTCTCTTTCTGCTTCTGCTCTCCCTGGCAACTCCTCTTCTGCTCTGCTTCTGCTCTATCTTTTATATCGAATTCCTCTCACTTTCTCCTCCCCTAAGCCTTTTCTCCGCCTCCCCTTCTACTGACCAATCTTTGGCTCTAGTCTTTATTTTGCAGGTTTTAATTGGACAGAAGGTTTACAAGATGTCCTCTGTGTACAGATTCAATCATCCTCTGCAGCCCTCCCAGAAGGGTGGAACTAGGATCAAATACACAAATTTATCTTTTACTGCTTAACCGCAGAGTTCTGGAGAGTTGTCTTAAACAGATCTTTCATTTCACTATCTTCAAAGGAGAAATTATATACTAATAAGCAACTGTGTTATTTTTCCATAAGAAGAATCCAACAGAGTGGAATAAAATAAATTTTTGCAATGCCAAATACTCAGGACACAAAACTGACATGGGAAGTTATTTAAGCCTCTTAGAGATGTGGCTCTGCCACATCTCCACTACATGTACAACAAAAGTGATGGTTTACATTTAGAGAGGGGGGAAAAAACAGTTTCTTTTTGACATTGATTATCAAGCTGAGATGTAAGCTTTCACATTGTCTACAAGATTTTGCCCTTGTGCTCTTGGATTTGGATGAAAAAAGGAAGAAAATTCCAGGCTACATGTTATCTTTTCATTGAGCAAATTAGTTGTTCAGGAAAATGATATTGAAATAATTCCCTTTCAATAAATAAGAGAGAGCCTTATGCAGACATTGATTTTTGATATGTATTTAGTATGATTTTTTTCTAACACAGAGACACAAAAATATCCTTTCCTGTGGCAAGTGCAATTATACCACATATGGTTTGCTAGCTCTTGTTTAGGGGATTGTAAGTTCTCTCATTCTGTCCTCTCTCTCTCTGTGTGTGTGTGTGTGTGTGTGTATGTATGTGTGTGTGTGTCTGTCTCAGCCTCTCTCTCTCTCTCTCTCTCTCTCTCTCTTCTCTCTCTCACACACACACACACATACACACACACACACACACACACACACACACAAACAATTAAAAAAAGAATCAATAGAAGGAAAGGTAAATATTAGACTTTTTTATCTAAGGGGAAGGTTTTTTGGAGTTTTGTTTTGTTTCAGGCTTTACATTCTCATTTCTTGGGAAAGAATTTGGAAAAGTATCCATCTCAATTTGCTTCAATGTAAGTTCTATATTTTAAGACAGTAAAAATGGGTCAGCTGTCAGTTTTCCTATGACTGTACTTGTAACTCCACAGAAACTGATTTTGTTTCTCCTCAGATAAGGTTTACAGTGAACCTTGTATGTGAAGTAAAAAAGATACCTTCCAAAGAGATCAAAGCATTAGCAAAATATTGTTTTCTGTAATGGAAATAGACTGGGTTCTTCCAAACTCTTAGTGTTAAGAACACATATTTACTTAAATGTGTATTTGTGAATTCAAATACCAGATTTTAACACAACTTGTAGATGACTATTTACTAACGAGTAACATTCACAGGAACACTCTCTCAGAACCATGATAACCTTGATGCTTATCCTGGAAAGTTCAAGGGAATATAGAACATTTCAGAGTAGGCAGAGCTTAGAAAAACAGAAACAGCCTGATAGGGAAAGATGAAATCCTGAACTGAGTACAAAGTCAGGGCAAGGTAATACAGAAAATTTCCATCTGGTGTCATTTATATCATACAAAACCATGCTTCTTCAGTAATCAAAACAATCAAAATATAGAAGCAGCTGACAAAGACTTTTTTAAAAAGGTTAAGCATCAATTTGAATAAGAATTCACTCATCTGATTTAAAATAGTATGTCCAGTTGTGTTAAGAATTAAGTTAGTAGCAGAATAGGTGCACATCTAGTTAGAAACTTACCTATGTTTTGTTAGCACCTGATGTATTCGCAGTATTTAAACTATCAAATCAAGCTATCCAGAGAAAGTAACTGGTAATCACAACTCAAACTCAAATTCACATACAAATCCCTAATGACTTCTTATATTTAGCATTACAACCAATACATTTGAGGTAATTTGATTGAGCCAATTAAATGTCAATTATTTCATATTTAGTGATTATAATGCATTTTATTTGTCTTCATATCAGTTCATTTTAAAATCTTGTTTACCTTGAGGAATCTCTGAGGTTTCTTTCAAACCTTGTTTTTCTGTTTAAAGTATGGCCTTTGTAATATGTATTTCTATCTCTTTTGAATAATCCTACAATAATTCTAATTTGGTAGCCAAAGCAAAGTGATCCTCTTTTAAGTATAACACACAGCATAAACATGCCCATGGAATAAAGTGATTTATATTAAAACACAGATTTTTATCAAACTCACATACAGTCTTTCCAACAAGTTTTATTAAGAATACATAGATCTTATATTACTAGACATGTATAGATAACATGGACCCTGAATGTGCAGCAGGAGATGATAGCTCAAAGACCAAGGATCACAGCAACACAAACTAACAGGAGGTAACATCTGGGTAAAGTCTGATGATCTATAGTTAACTCATAATCAAGATAGTTCATAAATGAAGTATCATTGCAGATCAGTTCACATGTATTGTACATTTAAACCCTTGCTCTTGAGACAGAACACAGCCAAAACATTGAATTACTTTTTACAAGTCTTATCCTTGGTCGTTTTCCCTCCTATATCATTCTTATGGAAGAAAAATATGAGAAAACAATTATGAAATTTATTGCATAAAATAAGAAAAGAGATGACAAATCAAAGTACTTAGGACATGTGCTCACAATAGATATATCTAAGAATAGGTATACTTAATGACCTACAGAATTAGTATACCCTGAAAATAAAAGAGCAATCTGAGAATAAAACACTGAGGTGAGAGCAGAGGCAGTTGCATGGAGCAAAACACAGGCTTGAGCATATTTCTGATACAAGTGCACAGTATTTTTAGAGACAAAGCAAGATATTGGAGAAAACAGATATAAAGAACCAGCAGTTCTAAGCGGATATGTGGAAATAAAGAAACCAAGAGAAAGTGATGGGAAAACTAGATCATTACATTATACATTTCTTGATTTATCCCATTTCTTTCTATTTATTAAACTCATGACTTCAATAAAAAATTTTAATTTCTATCTGTAAAAGAGATTATTAATTCTAGCTTCTCCATATAGGAAACACACAATCCTGGTACTTTATTTACAAACCATAAACTTAGATTGAGCAGGTTTTGGGGTTATTCTAACTTATATCCCAATCATATATCCCTTGTTACTTGCTATTTCTCCTGGCCCCATGCTTTTGGTCTATCTCCTCTCGTGGCAACCATTTCCTCCCTTGGTCTCTTTTTCCTTGTCTCTTCTCTTCTCTTTGCCTTTGGTTTCCTCCTTGATCACTATCTGAGACCCAGCCAGGTAATTGAAAACCCACCTACCTCTAATTAATGCCAATCATAGGCTTTTGCCTTTTATTAAGGAATTAACTTGGGGAGCAAGGTTCACACAACAAAACCTAATGTAGGTGAGAATTCCCTTTATAAAGACAACCAGATAGTAGGGCCACCAATTCACATTTTAATACATAGCAGCACCTGACCAACGTCCTTGTTTAAAACAGTTTAAAATAACCTTCCACAAGCTTATCTGAGTAATTAATTAATCATGCAAAACAATGAAATTCTTAACTTAATTAACAAAGTGTTAGTCCTGAATGTATGTATGTATATGTATACATATTTATATATACATGTATATGTATCCATGTGTGTGTGTATGTGTGAACGTGTGTCTACATGTTTGGCTCCCACAGTCAGGTGTCTATGTACTCTATCTACAAAGAATATATTAAGGCCATAGATAGTATTCTTCTTTCAACATTGGGATTTAAGTATTTTCTCAACAGTAACCAATTGTTTTCCAAACAGTTTCCTCTATGTTCTGATCTTTAAATTATTGGAGAAAATATTATTTTTATTTACAAGACTGTTATAACAATGAGGGGTATTGAAAGACCATATGCAGAAAAATTAAGTAGAAACAGAATTTACTGTATTCTGCATTTTAAAATATCAACAGGTTTAGATGGTGCTTATACATTTATTTGAATTCTCATGCTTTAAGCCTCACTAACATTTTCTGCAAGACAGAAATCATTGTTGACTCTATCTTTGAGATTATAAAGGATGTGTCCAAGGCTTACTTGTTCCTTCTTGTATATCAGAACTATTCCCCTTTTGCAAACATCATAAACTCAAAATCTGCGAAGCAAGTCTGCTTATTGCTCACTTCCTAACATACCCTGAAACTCTGTTAACACTCAGCCTAAATATTTCAATTTTTCCATCCTACCAAATTTAAAGTAAACATTATAAAGGCTTAGGCCTTATTTTAAAATAGTCAAAGCAATGTGACAAATGAGTTACATTTCCTGAGAACAATGAAGAGAAATGCCACTCTGATTGCCTAGTGAAATTTTATGTGAACCTTGGAATGGAGACTTCTTTGCACTCTATGTTATGCAGTACTCTTAATTGGTAGAAGTGTACATGTGACTTTTTATTAATAGTAAAATACAAAACGGTAATGATAGCTAGTGATAGTACTTTGGCTTTAAATTTTGCATATAAAAGGTGTAATAAGTTTGTATGTAGATTACAAAAAGAAAAACTTGATAATGTCCAGAAAGAACAAAATGTCTGAAATTCTTCATTAATATTATGCTTTAAATAATAGTGTAATGATAGTTATAATATGAAAATATAGCATTATAACATAATACATGATTAGTACACAACTATTTTGGGAATTGCAATTAATGTTAATTAAGAGAAAACAGAGTAATGAGAGGAACTTTCAAATAATGTTTCTCAAAAACCTATTTTTCCAACTAAATATAAATGTACACTAAAACAAGTATACTGAAGACAAGAAAGAAGAAAATGCTATACCATGGTCATATCAAGCAGGACTTAATTTTAAAACAAGATTGCGGCCACGTCCACAAAGAGGTGATTTGGTCTCCCCGGTAGAGCACTAGGTCTGAGATAGCCAGGGACCTATCAGAGACATAGCCTCTCAGGGATGGCACTTATTTCCCCATTCTCCCGGATTCCAGACAATCCCTTCATGCAGCCTGCATACATTCCCATTAGCCTGTATCTTGCCGACACCTTTGGCTCAGAGTAACTCCTCTCAGAGAGCTTTGCTAATATCTAGGTAGAGGGCATGACTAACAGATTTCCATATTCATGGGATCTAAAGGCCAGGGGCTGTAGCTAATTAAGTTATCCCTTCCTAGTCCCTCCTCTTTCCCCCTCCCCTATTTAAGCCAGCTCTCCCCTGGCTTTCAGGGGTGGGGGCACACATCCAACTACCACATCATGAACAATAAACTACTCCTTGGAAACCCAGTACATGTGTCTTCTGGGGCCTGCTGCTATCAAGCTTCCAACCTTTTGGAACTTTAGACTTTCTTGTGTATGTGGGACCTGCTGGTGGGAAAACCCCTGGACTCTGCCACCTGGGCTGGTGCCGCGTGGGCCCAGGGCACACCCGCTCCGTGTGTCTTTCCCACACAAGATTATATTAAAAATAAGGGTATTGTAATACTTATACATAATATCATAAATTAAAATATAAATCAAATAGCTGTATAATTAATGAAGAATGAAAACCACTTGCTGTAATAACAATTGACAAAATGGTATCACAAGTTCAGAAAAATATAGATGATTGGACAATTTTGAACATGACACCAACTTGATGTATTTGCAAATATAGATTTGCATATCAACACAAGTAGAAGTTTCATTCTCTTTTATTGCACTGGGGAAATCTGAAAAAAAAATTAATTGGGGCTGGAGAGATGGCTCAGCAGTTAGGAGCACTGACTATTCTTCCAGAGATCCTGAGTTCAATTCCCAGCAACTACAACCACCTGTAATGGTATCTGATACCCTCTTCTGGTGTGTCTGAAAAATTCAACAGTGTACTCATACACATAAAATTAAAAAAAAAAAATCTTTTGAAACTTAATCAATCATCAATCAATTAATTAATTAATTAAAGGTATCAAACAAAATGCTAGTAAATAAAGTTAAATAACAATAATAGAAACACATGTAAAAGTATTTTAATAGTAATAAATATTAAAATAAATAGAAAACTATATATAATATTAAATGTTGAAAAATAAAAAAGTTTTTTAATTTGAAAACATGAACCAAACTCAGAAGCTTTTAATAAAAATGAAGAGAAAAAGATGAGAAACAATGACCAATGTCAAAAGGCTTCTAAAGATCACTTCAAAACACTACAAAAATAGTAAGTGCATAAAGTCACTCATTTTAATAAGTGTGAGCCATTGTTGCAATGGAGAGCCCACAGACAGTTTTTGTTTGGAATGAGCCATGTCCTTCTGGAAAACTGAGGTTCCTATCAAAATAAGATATATAGAAATAATCTCACCCAGTGACATCTGGAACACTCATCCATCTCAGACTTTTCCTTGAGTGAAGAAGGGTAAATGAACTCTTCTGAAAAATAATCCTGCAAGTTATGCCCTTTAAGAGTATAGAGCACATATCCATGGTGCTTACAGTTTGTAAACAGATAGTAAAACAAAAGACAATCAAAATAAACACTTTACTGTAAACTGTTTTGAAGTTAGCATTTCCATGTGTGACTAATTGATGAAAAACTAAAATGCATAACTCCTTAAATCATTCTTCAAAGTATTGCAACAGAAAACATATGGAATATATTAATTAACTTCAATATACAAGATATAAAGGCAATTGTGACACTCAGTAGGAGATATAAAGTTAGCCTTTTGAAAAATAAGCAAATTCTGAAGTTATGAGATGCAGGATAAAACATCTGTTTGGTATGCTTTAAACATGAAAGAGAATATATAAACCTTATCAGTGAGCAATAGTTTCAGATGTCTCAAGTATGAACAGTCCACAAAAAGAATGCATCTGAAAAAGCATTTGGCTTTATAAAAATGTCTCAGGCTTTTCTGAATACTTGCTTCCAGCAAGGAGAGCTGTTCAACTTAGTCCTTAAGGGATGGATAGGAATAACAAAAATATAAACCAACCAGACACCCTAGAGCTCTCAGGGACTCAATCAACAAAGGAATACACACAGCTCCAGCTGCATGTGTAGGAGAGGATGGCCTCATCTGGCATCAATTGGAAGGAAGGACCTTCAACATCCTTAGTCATCAGGGAAATGAAAATCAAAACAACCCTGAGATTCCACCTTATACCAGTCAGAATGGCTAAGAACAAAAATTCAGGTGACAACAGATCCTGGTGAGGATGTGGAGAAAGAGAAACATTCCTCCATTGTTGGTGGGATTGCAAGCAGGTATAACCACTTTAGAAATCAATCTGGTGGTTCCTCAGTCAGTTGGACATAGTATTACCTAAGGACCCAGCTATACCACTCCTGGGCATATACCCAAAAGATGCTCCAATATATAATAAGGACACATTCTCCACTATGTTCATAGCAGCCTTATTTATATTAACCAGAAGCTGGAAAGAACCCAGATGTCCTTTAATAGAGGAATGAATACAGAAAATGTGGTACATTTGCACAATGGAGAACTACGCAGCTATTAAAAACAATGACTTCATGAAATTCTTAGGTAAATGGATGGAACTAGAAAATATCATCCTGAGTGATGTAACCAAGACACAAAAGAACACACATGATATGTTCTGTTCTCAATGATAAATAGGTATTAGTCCCCAAAACTCAGAATACCCAAGATACTACTCACAGGCCACATGAAGCTCAGGAAGAAAGACCAAAGTGTGGATGCTCCAGTTCTTCTTAGAAGAGTGAACAAAATACTCATGGGAGGAAATATGGAGACAAAGTATGGAGCAGAGACTAAAGGAAAGGTCATCCATAGACTGTCCCACCTGGAGAGCTATCCCATATATAGACACTAAATCCAGACACTATTGGGGATGCCAAGAAGTGTTTGCTGATAGGAGCTGATGTAGCTGTCTCCTGAGAGGCTCTACCAGAATCTGACAATTACAGAGGTGTATACTGGCAGCCAAACATTGGACTGAGAATGGGATCCCAATGGAGGACTTAGAGAAAGGACTGAAGGTGCTGAAGTCATTTGACACCCCATAGAAAGAACAACAGTATCAACCAACCACACCTCCCAGAGCTACCAGGGACTAAACACTAATCAGAGTACACATGCAGCAACCCATGACTCCAATAGCATATGTAGCAGAGGATGGCCTTGTAGGGCATCAATGGAAAAAGTGGCCCTTGGTCCTGTGAAGGCTTGATGCCCCTGTGTAGGGGGAATGCAAGGGCAGGGAAGCAACATTGGTATGGGAACACCCTCATAGAAACAAGGAGGAGGATGAGATAGGGGGTTTCCAGAGGAAAAGCTGTAAAGGGGATAACATTTGGAATGTAAATAAATTAAATATCCAATAAAAAAATGAATAAAAGAGAATAGTATGAGACTTCTGTGAAAAACTTTAAGCCATTTTAGACAAAATATACAGATTTATTTAAAATGGTATATTTGAAAACTTGACATATGATTTAGATAAGATCAATAATTGAATCAGTAACAAAAAACAAATTAATAGAGTCCAGGTAGTTTCTCTGGTGAATTCTTGCAAACAACATATAGAAAGAAATAATAAAAGTTTTTCTCCTTTACCCAGAAATAAAACGAACAAATGAGAAATGTTTTCCAATTTGTTTATGAGACTTCATGCATGTGTACACTTGGATATAACAAAACAGTAAAGTTACAGGAAATGTCTTATAAATTTAGAAAGAAAAACAACAACAACAAAAAAAATAAAACAGAAAACCAAGGTTTCCATATTGAATCAAGGAAACTATAATCTAAGAATCAAGAATTCAAGTTTGCTATAACTAGATGACCACATTAAATTAAATGTATTCATAAATTATCACTTTATATCTATTTAATATAATATATTAATATTATATTAATTTTTATTATATAATATAATAATTTATGCATTTAATTTAATACATATCTCTTCAGAAAACTGAATATGACATATTTATAAATGGGATTTACAACAGTATTAAAACCTGATGCTACTGATAAAATATCTAATGTGTAATTTATAAGAAAACTAGTGAAGAACAGAGACAGCACTTAGAAAATGTAAAGACTGATAATAGTACAAAACTTTATGCTCACACTTTCAAATTACAATACTGAAATTCAAGTTGCCTGCAGTTCAATTATCAGTTCACATTGATTCCAAGTTTATCTCCATGGGGTTATTCTTTAAAATACAAAAAAAATGAGGATACACAAGAAGCAATGCTAAGGAAGAAATCAGTGTAAAGACAAACTCATGCACATCACCAGTTACTGCAAAGCTGAAATAAGGAAGACAGTCTTATATGGGTGCAAATTGGATACAGTGACCAGTGAAACAGAATAAGCGGTGCTGAGATGAGCCCATCATTGTTTGATTTCCCAGTTTAAGGCAGACACTTCACTGAATTTCAATGCAATCTTTAAAGTGTCGAGTCCTTGGAAAAAGAATCAGTCATGCTTTTTATTTCAAGCATACAAAATTATCAAGTAGAGATAAATCATAGACCTCAACCTATTGAGTTGTAAAAATATCAGAAAAATTCCTTCAAAAACCGGGACAAATATGATGTTTTAAATAGGATCTTAAATATAAATTTAAAGAAAACAAATATTAAAACTGTTAATTTCACTGAATTGAAATTAGTATTTCTTTCAGCAAATATTACTAACATAAAAAAAAAGCTATGGGCTGATAGTACATATTTAATTGAACCAACTCATATAAAAACACCTACAAATAAAATGCCTAAATACACAACATCCAATTAGAAAATAAAATAAAACCCATGGACTAGAGAGAGCTCTGAAACTAAAGATATATACTGTTTCTTCAGAGAAAGGAGTTTGACCTGGAGGATCTTTATATTCTTAGAGCAACAAAAGGAAACCTGTGCAAATTTTAAAAGTGCTTTGTATTTATTCCTAACCACTGAACTGTTGGGTCCTCAGTTGTTCAAGATTTGTAAACTAAAAGTAAACCTCTGCCACCTTATGCCTTAAGTTTTAGTGATTTCCTCACATTATTACTATCAGAAATCTCACAATAAAAAGTCTTGGTAGTCTTAAGATTAGACTCTTGTATGCTTTACTAGTTAAGTGGTTGGATATCTTCAGTAGTATCATCTGCTTTACCATATTCGTATCAAATGATAATCTGTAATCATCAAGTGTGATTCTTCTCGTGTTTCTTTAGGATCAGGCAACTTGAGAGTTTTGACTTTTTGATAAGGACAGTCTATATCTCTAGTTACCATGGAAAAAGCTGTAGAAAATGGATCTTTCACCTTTCATCAACCCTTAAGATTAAGGAATCAAAGGCTCAGAGGATGAAATTGAGACAGGCAGAAAGAAAAATGTTACAGGACATGGTGCGAGGGAGTGGACCTACACTCAAGAGATGAGTACAAACTGCTCACCAACTGAGTCAAGATTGCAAAGCAATTAAGAACATCTCAGAAGGATTTTAAAACAAAAACAATATTACTTCTATGTAAAGATTCTTGAAATAAGAATGTTATAATAATAATGACGTGGGCTTAGGGCCTAAACATGCAGTTCTTTCTCCATCTGCATGACAAACATACCATTTTTAGGGATCCTGCCAGACACCCTATTTAAAGTAAAAGCTTTGTTTTAAATCCCTGTGTAACCACTGTAGCTGGTAGTTCAATTTTAAAAAATTGTAATCAAGGACCTCTGGAGCTTCTCTACAATATAGCTTATAAAATTGTACTTTTAACTGTGTAGAAGTTTGTGAGACCATGAAAGGATAGCTTGGTTCATGATCGAGCACAGGCCTCAAACCCCGAACCCTAATGGGACAACAGTAGGTGTTCAGCCTTGCTCCCAGACTCCAGGATCTCAGACACATGGCCAAAGACCTCCACTGATAAGCACCTTTCAGTACATAGGGTAACACCCCTACCAGCCCCTCCACAGGTAGAGGGCATGACTACAGGCCTCAGCCTCAAGAGGTTTCCGTATTAATGAGATATCTGAAGGCCAGAGGGTGTAGCCAATTGAGCATTCTTTCTCGGACTCTCTTCCCACCCTATTTAACTCAGGTTTGCCCTGAAAGGAGGGTAGTACAGTCAGATTCATTCACTTTCCACCATGACAATAAACCTTTTAAACCCATGGACTTCCACGTGTCTTTGGGGTCCTGCCATGGGGGAATGTGGAGAAGGCCTTTAATTAATGAACAGCCACAGCCACCACCGCTGTCTAATTTTCTGCTGAGGACTTCTCTACATTCCCTCCATGGAGGCAGCCAATTCAACCAAGCTAGCTGATCCGAGCCTTGATCCAGCCAAGCAAGTGTCTTACCAAGAGTTTCAACCCATGGGTGCTGTAGCCCTGCATGCCCCCAGTCTCTGTTCTTCTGTGGCTCCCAGCGGTGTCTGGAGCCCAAGGACAGACCACCAGCCTCCCAGGTCAGCCACCTTGGCCTGGAGACCACCACTCAGAAGCACTGACCCCGTGGGACTTCAGACTGAGATCTCTCCACGCCCAAGCAGAGCTCCACAGCATCTGTCCCGCACCAAGTGAAGTGAATTCAGTCAAATTCCTGCACTTCTGCTCCCCAGAGCTGAGTTCCAGTCAACTGGGGTGTGTGCAGCAACCACAACAGCCCAACGGGACCCACGCCTGCACACATGCAAGCTAACAACTCCATAGAAGTTCACTGAGAGCCGGCAGTGGTGGCGCACGCCTTTAATCCCAGCACTTGGAGGCAGAGGCAGGCGGATTTCTGAGTTCGAGGCCGCCTGTCTACAGAGTGAGTTCCAGACAGCCAGGGCTACAAGAGAAACGCTTGTCTCAAAAACAAAAAAAAAAAAAGAGAAAAGAAAAAAGAAAAAAAAAAAAAGAAGTTCACTGAGGATATTTGGATATTGCTAAACTTGATGTGTTATATTCTATTTAATTACAAGTTTTTGTAATAAAGTTTATAAAAAACATAGGGGAAACTTTAGCAACATGAAGCTTTAACTTGAGAGCACTAGAATGCTTTAGCTCTTGCTAAAATGGCCAAATATGATTTACTGTTGAAAAATCTACTGCTAGAGTCTGGAAAGTTTTATGCTTCTCCTGACTTCATTTCCTCAACTCCTATGCTTGTATATATGTTTAACATTTTTCTTAATAAACTCCATGTTTATTAAGAAATGTCATGCAACTTCTCTGGAAATCAGTATGGCATTTCCTCAAAAACTAGATATAGTATTACCTAAGGACCAGCTATACACTCCTGGCATATACCAGAAAATGCTCCACATATAACAAGGACATATGCTCTACTAATTCATAGCAGCCTTATTATAATAGCCGGAAGCTGGAAAGAACCCAGATGTCCTTCAATAGAGGAATGGATACAGAAAATATGTACATTTACACAATGGAGTACTACTCAGCTATTAAAAACAATGACTTCATGAAATTCTTAGGCAAATGGATGGAACTAGGAAATATCATCCTGAGAGAGATAACCCAATCTCACAAGCACACACAGGGTATTCACACACTGTTAAATGGGTATTAGCCCAGAAGCTTGAAATACTCAAGATTTAACTCACAGACCACATGAAGCTCTTGAAGAAGGAAGACCAAGGGTGGGTGCTTTGGTCCTTCTTAGAAGGAGTAACAAAATACTCAAGGGAGCAAATATGGAGACAAAGTGTGGGACAGAAACTGAAGACGGGGCTGTCTGGAGACCATTCCACCTGGGTGTCCATCCCAAGTGCAATCACCAAAGATAGACGCTGATGTGGATGTCAGGAAGTGCATGCTGACAGGAGCCTGATATAGCTGTCTCCTTAGAGGTCTGCAAGAGTCTGACATATTCAGAGGCGGATGCACACAGCTAATCATTGAACTAATCAAGCAGTTCCCAATGGAAGAGTTAGAGAGAAGACTGAAGGAGATGAAAGGGTCTGTGGTCCCATGAGGAGAGCAACAATACCAACCCACCAGATCTCCCAGAGTCTAAACCATCATCCTGGGAGCTCATAGGGAGGGACCTATGGCTCTAACTGTATATATATGGGAGGATAGCCTTGTTGGACATATGTGGGAGAGGAGATCCTTGGTCCTATGAAGGCTGAATGACATAGTGTGGGGAAATTTGAGAGTGGGGAGGTGGGAGTGGGTGGGTGGATGGGTGTACATCCTCACTGAAGCAGGAGGAGGGGGAAATAGAGTAAGTGGATAACATCTGAAATGTAAATAAAATATCCAATTAATGAAAAAAGAAACTCTCTCTTTCATTTTGGATAATCCTAAAATTATTTTTCTGCAGTCAAGTGAAGGATCAGTTTTACCTCATTGGATGTTCTTGAAGTAATAAGAGAATTTCTTAACAATTATCTGTGTTGTCTTTCCTATTAAGTACCTCCTCATACATGCATACAAATAGAAATATACACACACAGACACACACAAACCCATGCAGATTTTAGAAACCATTTATTCTTTTGTGTTCAAGATGATATTAATACAATGATTCTCGATGGCTGGAACTCCATGTATTGCTATTATCCTTATAGGAATATGTATTATAAAAATTGCATGCTCATTTTATAGTTTTAATTTTAATGTAGTAATTTTGAAATTTGGGATGTGAATATTTAAACATATGATTTTAGAATTTATTAATATTTATCAATATATATGCATATGAATATAGGAATACTCCTCAGCTTTACATAAGTGTCATTTCTAGAAGGAATTTATATTTTAATTTTTATTGATGTTTAATTTTATACTAAAAAGTGTCATTCAGACCCATATTTTTATTTATTTGCAAGATTCCTTCAGAATTAGAGAATCATTAATAGCACTAACAAATTCATGCCAGATGAGTGTTTAAATTTTGTTTTATTTATAAATTGTTAATATTCCAGTGATGTTGAATTATATTTAATTCGTGTTATGTTTAATTTGCCTTAAGTAAAATAAATTTCCAAATTCAATGAGCTCTTTTATAATACTGTTATATTCTAAGTCTGCTTTACCTTTAAATCATTTAATGAGTTACCCTGAGTCCTTTTTATTATTTTTATACACTAGAAAATGTTCATTTTTATCTTGGTGCTCATAGCAGGAATTTTAAAATGTGAATAAATTCTTTGCAACACTTTTGCTATCAAACTTGATTTTGCAATCTCTACCTCAAGATGTTCTAAGTTCAGGACCTGTCCTCCAGAGGCCAATTAAAACAGCAAATAAATATTTAAAATCCAAAAAAAAAATTTTGTTAAAGATGGCCACACTGGGAAGAAGGACAAAGATTTAGTGATTCCACACAGCACATATTTCTGGGCCCTGAAGTAAGAGTGTAAGTAGAAGGCTAGGTATATACACATTTTAGCACTCACCAGGGATTTATTCATCTTCTTGGATCCATTCTCATCTTGCAAAGTGATCTGGCAATTTGCTAGAACTGTGTGAAATGTTTTGTGGAGGTGAGAAGTCGCCTCTGAACCTAGTAGGTCTTTTCCTTCTACCATGATGGGATTCTGGAAATAATTCAAGTGTCTTATAATCCATGATATTAATAGTTTGATAGGCTGATGTGTATGTGTAACTTTTAGAATTCTCTTTTCCCAGTTACAACATGATTCCTTTACCACAGGTAGCTAAACAACCAGCTCCCACATGAAGGTTGTCTATGCTCTGCTACCTGGGTTGGGTCCTTGTGCTGGGTTTTCATCATTTCCCACAGTCTGCTGGAGTACCTGCAACATTCCTGCCTTTGCTGAATTTTACTTCCTGGGTTAACAGTTTGTGGAGAATTTCTTGCCAGTTGAAATTCAAGGACCTTTTCACACCTTGGATTCAGCAAAAGGGCATCCTCTAGGAATGACGTAGCTAATTTCTCATCTCAGAAAGATGAATAATATCCTTTTTCCAAGAGAGAAAAAGCTATCTGTTTGATTAGTCATACCTTCTACATTAAACTTTCAATAGCTTCTTTTAAAAGCTAATCTCCACATTGAAAATTCAAACCGTGTGTGTCATAGGAGAAACATCCCCAAATGTATTACTTTGCTAGGCTGGTTAAATTACCTAATAAATGGTTATTTTGAAAGTAACTTACACACATATAGCCATGAATTCCATGGAAATATAAATCTGATATGTTTAATAGAAACAGCAATGGGTATAATATATTGATAAATGCTCTATGCTAGTTACTTCTATTTTTGAATGATAAATTCATTTATTATGATTTTAAGAACTGTAGATCACAAATGAGGTTTTAAAAATATTTCCCAATTATATACCATCATTATTTTGAAAATATACCTAGATTGTATACTTACAGTACATCATATTTATGTATAAAAATGTTTAGAAAAGAAGAAATATTTTTATTCAACTGCTATAAACAAAGATTATATTTTAAGCCATGTAATTTTAGCATATTCCAAGCAATGTTTAGAGAATTATCAAAGGAAAGATCCTTTTCTTTTCATAGATAGAATTGGGTGGAAATAATATTACCATAACATTCATAAATTTACACTAAGCAGATTTTGCAAATGTCTTGTCATGTTGGATTGTCACAAAGGCTAGACAAATGGTAAGAGGTTACATGGCTGGAAATAATATGTTTCTAAAATAATTTTAGTTTAAACAAAAAGTAGGCTATTTGAAAGTAGTTGCATGACCTTAAAAATCCATTAATCTTTATAAAAATCACATTTGGGAGATCACAGTGATGTCACAGTTCACCAGGCTGTAATCTCTACAGAAATTCAGAAGCAGTGTCATTAACAAAGTTAATGAAAACAATCAGATGATCTTGAAATGTTCTCATTGTGGGATAATTCAGATCGAACAATGCCTCAAAGAACTTGTTAGTTTATATCAGGAACTTAAATGTATAAATTTCAAAAAAACTGTTTAATACTGGGTCTGATATTTAAATGTTTGAAGTAATCAAACTTTTCAATTAATATAGAACTTCATAAACATAGTACAATGAAATTTGAGTTTAGGGTCAAAAGTCCTGAGTTTTAACATTTCTTAGTCTTTATTAATATAATAGTTTTGGTTTGATCAGTACAATAATGAATTTATCATACATCAGTGTATGCTTTTGATGATCTCTGTTTGAATATGTAGGGTAGACATTTTGTGGATATATTTTACAAAGTGGTGCAAAAAGTTTATATCATAAGATGTGACATCATATTATAGAATTCTCCATTTGTCTATGAAAGAGTGGCAAACACAGGAGACTCTGCATTTACTACAAATGCCATTAAGAAGGGCATACTCCATTTCTCAGAATCTTTTTCTCTCAATTTATCATCAGTAAAACTAAAGTGACGGTGTTATTCTCAAAATTTTGTCATGAAAATAAATCAGATCATGTATATGATAATGACTTAAGATATATGTCATGGGGAAAATGTACAAGATAATTATAAAATAAAGACTTTCCATTTAAAATGAATAGTTAATTAGAAGGTCCCATGATACGGTAACAATGCTCTTATTATTGGATTCCTGGTGCCTAGGTTCTGTGTCTGTTCTCATGAGAACTGGAGTGCACTGGATCCTGCTGCAGATGTTCATTAATTGTATCAAAGGGCAAGAAAGAGTTTAGACATAAGGAAGATCCTTGCGATCTGAAACATAAAATCAGAAATACAAACACAGCAAACTAAGAGTCCAAATCAGAAAGATATTCATGGTTAGATAACCTGAACATAGAAGCTGTCTCTTACCCCAGTAATATGTAAATAATACCAGTAATTGTCACCAACACTTACATGATTACATCTTTGGGGGGCATAATATGTTTAATTTTCTATTTTTTGATTATACACAATGATCAAGACAACTTATAAGGAAAGATTTTTTTGGCTTATGACTCTTTAACAATAAATCTATCATCATCCAGGCAAGGAATCATGGCAGTTAAAACAGTAAGAGTTCACATCTCAATCTATAAGCAGGTAGCAGAGAATAAATTGATAATGGTGTGTAACTTTTAAAACCCCAAAGTGTTCTCTCATATTTTCTTCTAACATATGTTCTTCAGCAAGGCCACCTCTTCTAAACCTATCCAGACAGTGCCACAAACTGGATAAAAAACTGTTCAAACATCTGAGACTATAGGGGAGTGGGACTTTCTCATTCAAGTCAATATAAGAAGACTTGACTAAGAAAAGTAGAGAGTCATAGAGATTAAGGTTGTCAAGGGACTTCATGCTGTGTTCTAAGCAATATAATACTACATGTTGGATACAACATAAACAACAATCACATCACAATGAGTTTCAGATATATTATATATGTTCCATATGATTTATAGTTTAGTTGGTTTTTCTTACAAGTGTTATCACAATGTTGACTAGCAAAGAGAGATTGGTTTAATTCAGGATTGTTGCAGAAATCTAGACCCAATTCCACTAGCTTCATCAGTTATTTCAAATATATAACACTAATTGGAAAAATACAGATAACAGTTCTTTAAAGGTAGTTTCAGTGTTTTGGAAAAGCATTCAACATTTATAGAACAATGAACAAGACTTACCCGTGTAGTCTCTTTCACTCATTCAAACACACACACACACCACAACACACGCACATTTTGGTAAGTTTAATTAGGTTGCTGTGTAAATCTGATTCCAGAAAAAGCTATTTACATTTCTTAATGAAAATTACTCACTCTAAGGAAAGTATTTTGATATTTATGAATCAGTTGATTAAAGTAGAATCTCCATGTAAACACATTGATCACTCACTTGTGCTCCTGTTTATAGCCTCTATAAATGATATCTCATTGTTGACAGACAGTAAGTATGCATGTACATATTTCTGATAGGTAACATAGTAACATCATCAATAAATGATACTAATAATTTCAAATACAACAAACTATGATCATGACAGTGTCCTGCCTACTTCTGGCTCAATTATAGAACTGATTCTTTGGGTAGTACATCTATGCAAGGGAAAATCTGTGCCCTTCCCCAGCCTTGAACAGACCAGAAAAAAATTGACCTTGCTACTATAGGAACTAGGTGGAGATATCTACCCTGGCTGCACATGCGCATTCCTATTGGAACTACCTGCTGACACTGACATGTGACATAATTTGGCTGAAACAAAGCCAGGTTAGGTGGGGCTTTCCCTATATATACAAGAGTTGAATATTAAACCTTGAGCCTTGATCAGAGAACTTTGTCTTGGCTCCATTTTTTGCTGGCTCCTCCTTCTCCTTTTCATTTCTAGCCTTTCTATCAGTTGAACCCAGTTTGTTCATGGCTGCCGGTTGGCTACAAAAATCCAGTTGGGGAATCCACTGTAGCTTTTTTGTCCAAATGCTTCTAGTCTAGGAAGAATTTTCCGTTTCTTGTGCAAACTATCCAATAAAACAAGTGACATTTTTTGGAGAATGGAGAAATAGATACTGAACTGTAAGTCAGGTGGATCTGCTGTGTGACTTTGTCCTAAACTATGATGCAAATTGATAACGCAACCTTGATTATTGACATGCAAAATCAATATCATAATATAATTTCTCACTGTAAAACAGTAGAACTCCCTTATTGTTATCTTTAAAAAAATTTTCCTCTCTCATATATTACATCCCAACTGAAGTTTCCCCTCCCTCCTCTGCTCTAAGTTCTTCCCCATCAGTATCTTCCCGCTTTCCTAGATCCATTTCCCTTCAGAAAAAGGCAAACCATGCATGAATAGCAAGCAAACATGGCATATCAAGTTGCAATAAGATTGGGTACATCCCTCATTTTAAGGCCAGAGTAAGCAACCCAAAATAGGAGGAAAATCATTCAAAAATCAGGAAAAAGAGTCAGAGATAGACAGCTCTTGCTCCCACTGATATGAATCACACAAGAACACCAAGCTACACAAATATAATATATATTCAGAGGGCTAAGTTAGACCCATTTAGGCTCCTCATTTTTGGTATGGTCTCTGTGAGCCCCGATGGTCCCAGGGTTTGTTGATTCTGTAGGATTTTCTTTGGTGGCATTGAGCTTTCTGGCTCCTACAGTCCTTCCTCCCTGTCTTCTGCAGGGTTCCCATCGCTCTACCTAAGTTGGCCATGCATCTCCATATTTGCTACCATCAGTTGCTAGATGAAGTCTTTCTGATGATGATTATACTTTATAATAGGCCCAGTCTACAAGTATAACACAGTATAATTAAGAATTGTTTCATTCACTCTTTATTTTATTTATTTATTTGCTTGTTTGTTTGTTCGTTTGTTCATTCATTCATTCATTCAGTTAGTTTTTTGCCAGTTGGATTTGGTTCCCACCTGGCTGTCTGGGCTACTTTGAGTCCTGGCCCTCGAGCAGGGTCAGCTGTGGGCTTCTTCTTGTAGCATGGGCCCAGGTCTCAAACCAGACAAGTCACTGGTTGGGACTCCCTCAAGTTCTGTGCAACTTTACCTCAGCACATCCTGTTTGCAGAACTAATTGTAGGTAGAGCTTTTGTGGCAAGGTTGGTGTTCACATTGCTGCACTGGAAGCCTTGCCAGGTTTCCAAAGATGACCAGTTTATACTCTGTATTCCTCATCACTAGAAGTACAAGCTAGTTACCCTCATAGAGATTTCTAAGTGTTTCCATTGCACTAGGTCTCTACTTCATCCCCCAAATGCACATCTTTTAATATATGAAATTGCTTTCTATTTACAGAAAATATCTTTCTAGAAAAATCTTTATTTTTCTTTTGAATTCATTTTATTTTCAAATGCTGTGGTGTGTATGTGTATCTGTGTGTGTTTGTGCCTGTGCGCAACCAGTGGAATGTAACTGAATATGTTGCTCATTTAAGACAATAGAAGATGCCAGATTACCTGAATCTGGAGTTACAAGTACTAAAAGCCACCTTACATGGTTACTGGGACCAAACTTGAGTCCTTTGGAAGAAAAGGAAGAGTTCTTAAGTGCCGAAACATCTCTTAAGCCTTAACAAGAATATATTTAGGAGAAATAACTGTCCCAGTAGTTCTGTAGAGGGAGATGATGTTTTTATGTATACTGCTGTTATTCCAAATGACTCACAACATCTGATCTCCTGTCTGCTGTACTGAAGACTTTAAATTTCATTTAAGACTGAATAGGAATTAAAACATTCTAACAGTCATTGATTTATTTACAGACTTGGCAAGTGGCCATTAATGCTGACTGTAGACGCATGACCAACTTATTCTGTCAGTAAATAATAATCACTTCATCTCACTTATTTAAGAATTATCATTAAAATTAATGAAAGAGACAGTTTTTAACTAGACATTTACTTTATTGTAAACAATACACATTTAGGAAATACTGAAAGCATACAACAATATCTCATGAATATGAGAGATTGCCAACTGTCTTTGTCTCTTTACTTCTGTTAAGTCAATGGATTTGTTTGTTTTTAGTCAAAGCCTTGGTATGTATACCTGCAGGTCTCAAAGGATGATTCTCCTGCCTCAGAACACCACCAGAAGTTCTTGGTTGAAATTGCTTTCTATGAAGTCATGTGTGTAGTAACGTTTACTAGAAAAGGATGGCAAGGTGAACCAATAACACAAAGCATCCTCAGCAAAGACAAGACTGGAGATTAAACAAGTAAGCAGGGTTGATTTATGAGAAGTAGGAAATAAGGCACAGTAGGATAGTAGAGCACACTAAGAGAGTGGCTGTAGGATTATCAAGAGAGTTATATTTAATTATAGATAATGGACATATACATCATTTTGGTGGCTTTCAAATTACAGCTCAAAGGGTTGCCAATAATCTTTTACTCCTATTTGTTTCAGTGGGATTTTAGAGTAGCTGTGAAGTTGCCTTGGATGGTATAAGATCCAACTATAGTTCTTGAATCCATACTTGGATTCACAAAGTTTACACAAGGAAGAGAAGACATATTGCTCACTGTAAATGATGTTTCTGGTGTGATTTCTAGAAAAGTAAATCAGGTTCATGAAGAAAATGTATAGAATAATAAATATCTGGGCTTTAAGCATGCTCATTTATTATAACATTCTCCTTTGAAATGTAGTAATGAAGAAGGAATATTGTCTCTAGCTGAAAATCTATCATAGTCAGTGTTGTGAATGGTGGTGAAACTCTTGATTTTCAGCTGGAGACAAGCATTACCAGACTACTGGGTATTATGAATTCTTCCCTTTCAACTATATAACTTTCCTGTTTTTCTATCCTACATCACATTTACTGAATTTAGTTTAGAAAAATGATACTATCAACATCAAATAACAATTCTGTTTTTAAGAAAATAGGATAATAGGCTCTCTTTTCATTTTCTTTCTTTTTCAAAAAAATATTTTTATCTATTTTATTTATTTTATATTTTAATTTTATGTGTGACCATGGCCCCAAACCATAAATTCCAGTTTCTTTTTTCTTTGATTTTTGTTTGTTTGTTTTGTTTTTGTTTTTCGAGATAGGGTTTTGCTGTGTAGCCCTGGCTGTCCTGGAACTCCTCTGTAGACCAGGCTGTCCTGAACTCAGAAATCCGCCTGCCTCTGCCTCCCAAGTGCTGGGATTAAAGGCATGCACAACTACCACCCGGCAAATTCCAGTTTCTTTAATGATATTAATTCCTACATTAGACATTAGTGAGGAGAAACGTTATTATTAGTGATTGTTGCCTTGTCAATTTCCCAATTTATTTTTAGGGTCTTAAAAAATATTATTTGATTATGTAACATCAAAGAATCAAACATGTAATTGATATATCTTTTGAAGAATCAAATACTTGGTTAAAAATTGCATTTCATCTTTCATGCAAATTTGAGTTTAATTTTTTCTATCTTAACTCAGTTGTATTCATTCCTTGAACATATATTTTCAGCTTTTCAGTATGATTCATTGTCTATATCCATCAAACACAGATCCTATAGATAGTATAATATACATGCTCATATTTGCTATAAATTTTTCCTGTAAAATTCTCATCCTTGGAGTCTAACTCCCTCTTTATTTGAATGTATTTCATCTGTTTCTGTTCCTCTTCCTTCTGGAATTCCTATAACACATATATTAAAGATGTGTTATTTATATCGTATATGTTTGTACATTGCATTTTTGCTACATATGATATAACCAATTTAATCAGCACAATTACTGTTTCTGTTCTATTATTAACAGGTTAGTCAGCATATGCTATGGATATTTTTAAATGAAGTCATTGAATTATTCATTTTTCTTATATTCAACAATCTTCATTAACTCTACTAGGACAGAGTTATGAAATTTATAAATGCTAATCAGATCACAGTTATTGTCTAATTTCTTATCACCTTTTCTCTGCAACTGTTAGCTCTCCAGCTTTCTAACAATCTTTCTTGAATCATTATAGATCTGCAACTATCTTTCAAATGTCTGCTTGTGAAGACTTTTTGAGTCTTCATAGGTGATCATCTATCCCAAAGATTTGCCATTTGGAGTTAAAGAGGACTAATATCATTTGGTTTAGGCTTGGGACATCAAACACTTTGTTGCCTTAGAGGCTTGTACGCTAGCCTCATGATTACTTTCTGTATCACTTGTTTATACTTCAAGTAAATAAAAGATGAGAAGCCTCCATTTAGCTCTAGTAGGTGCAGAAGCTGACACCATTTACTGTAAATTGATATTCTTTCTTCAAAAATTGTTTTTAATTCTTCTGAACTTTGAGTTTCTCACTTCTTTTCCAAATCCTAATCATCAACTATTTCTACATTTCTTCATAAATTCTACTTGATCAACTTTGTTATTTTTATGTTTCCTCTTCAGGCTTGAGCCCTCTATGTTCTGTCGTAAACACTTTTCAAATACCACACAACTTTAAAAATATAGAAAAAGATTCAAAAGCATTAACTTATTATTTACTGAAATAGGACAATCAAAATTCTACATAAAATTAGAAAACTCTCAATATAATATTGAGTGAAATAGTTCCAATATGGCTCAAAAACATATATTACTGTATTTCTTTGTACAAATTCATTATCAGATTTTTGGGGATAACATTAAGTATATTTTTAAATTGATTTAAGTGTTAACATCATTGAAACATATAAATCATACCAGGTTAAATGTAATTCTACCTACCTTTTGGAGAACTTGAAGTTATACAATTATGGAGTAATTTATTAAAATAAAGTTTGATACATTTTTAATGGAAAATATTTTAGAAAGTAGAGGCTATTTTGAGTGCTAAAATATGTTAATAGTGATTATGTCAAAATAAAAAAATGCAAGTCTTGAATGTGGTGTACTTTTATTATTATTTCTGCAAGCCTCTAACAAAAGGACCATAGGTAAAAATTTTAAAAAAGAAACAGCTGTTTTGCTCATAATTCAGACTTCTTGGTCGGTGGCTCCATTGATCATGGCCTTGTGTATTAAAGTGTAACAAGATACTGTCAGGAGAGTTTGGTAGAGGAGCTTTACCACAGTATAGGTGGGAAGCAGATAGTGAGCAAAAGACCTTGGGACCTAGTGTTGTCACACAATATAATAATATAACAAATATATATATATATATATATATATATATATATACATGCATATGCGCTATACTTGGTGAACTTCCTTCAGTTATATCCTAAAGTTTTTACTATCTTCCAAAATAGCACTACAAGCTGGAGAAAAACAATTACAAACTATGGAATATATAGAGTATATTCCAAAATAAAATCATAAAAATAATAACAAGTAATAATGCTCTTCAGTGGCTTACTAGAACAATTAACTAGGAGAAATAAATGGAACACTGAACTTCATTTCAAAGAGTTCATTCCCAATGTTTTTCTTTGCAATGATCTCTGGGATTGTTCTTGTTAACAGATTCTTCTAAAACATGTTTTCTTAATTTTACTGATTCAAAAATTGTAGGATATGTCAATTCTTTAAAAGTTTTTTTTAAAATAAGGTAAATGGAAATACACTAATGAGTGCTGGTGAGGTGCTGTCTAATTATGTAGCATCTGGACATTGACTGGCTCTTCATTTACATAGCCCATTGGTCACTAGGCAGTCAGCAAAATAAGTTGAAAACTGAAAAGATGTAGATGCTTACTACATCGGACTCTGGAGATTATAAAAATCAAAAGTGTTAAATAAGCTAAAATGTCCTGACAGAGTAGACAATGGATATACAATTAAATGTGTTTGATAAATGTTATGGGACTATGAACCAGCACTTTCCACAAGATAATGGATTAGAGCAGATAACATTCTTAGCTGCAAGACTCCTGACGTGGACAGTTAATAAAGTATCCCAACACCAGGTCACAGAAGTAATTCCTTATAAATAATTTTAGAATTCAAAGAAGTTTCTCTCTGAATTGATTAATTACCAGTGCTGTTTTATGAAGTCTCCAATATGCAGACACAGCCATCATAAAACAAGCATTGCCACAAAATGCAATGGTATCCAGGGATGATTTGCCTTGAAAAGTTTGAAAAGCACAATGCTCAGTTCATTCTGTGACTCTGTTCTTAATTCCAGCTCAGTTCAGTTAAGTTTACATTTACATTAGGAGTCTGTAAAAACATTAATAGTACTATCTCAAGGTAGGTTTTGGTATGTGTATTACAAACACACATTTACACTGTCATCTTACGTTGACCTGTGTGTTACTTGGTGGCATGGTAACCCTAGTTTCCAGGGGTAATGGTTTTTCTTTAGAAGTAACAATACGAAAGGAGGCACATAGTAATCCAAGACAGGACTCAGTGTAACTTTAACTTTTTAAGCCATATTTTTAAGAACTGTTTTCAAATATTTTTACCTCCATTGTAGCAGATCACCCACAAGAGTATTGGGGGAAAATGTATAAAATGGAAGTGGATCCATTTAAAAAGTTTCTTTGAAGCAACTCCTGTCTGTGTTGTCTGGAAATCGACAGTTTAGTTCAGAGGTTAGCAGGCAGCTACAGTTTGATCCATTTACAACACTTTTATCAGGAGTCCAGTTGGGTAGAGTCAGGTTAGCAACAGTGGAGCATGACCTCGCAGAGATAGCAAGGCCTCATCCTCTGCTTGGATTAGATGAGGGACCAGCAGAGACACTAGAAGTTCTCAGCTGTGCCTCTCTCAGGGAAGCAAAGATGATAGATCCACAAGTGTTGCGTTGCTAGCTTTACCAGCAAGCCAAACTCTGTCTCCATCACTCCTTCAAGTCCGATTTATACCGTCTAAACATCGTATGTCCTCCACATGCCTTGTCTCAGCATGTGTCTCGTCTCAGTATGTGTCTTGCCTCAGCATAGGTCTTGACTTAGCACATGTCTTGTCTCTGCATGTGCATCCAATCAGCCCGAGTCTGTGAAGTCCTGACAACTGTAAGGCAGACCAATGTATGTGTGTTGTTAGAAAAGAATACTTCATGTGTCTTTTCACGCATTTGCTTTAGCAGAATATTCTCTCTGCTGTGTCTGCTTCAGTAAAATATTCCTTTACAGGACTGCCTTAGTCTTTCACCTGTGTACACTTCAATAAAACACTTAATGTGTTTGCTGCAGCAAAACACCATCCAACACAACTGACTTTCTAAAGAATCTTTAAGTTTTCACTTCAATCCAGTCCCAAAAGAATACTTCAGTGACCCCTTGCTTCTAGGTACTGATACCTCTGAGACATCCCAAAGAGTTGCATTTGTTGGGAAGCTTCGTCTCAGTGTAGAAGTCATTAATGAATGTCTATTACCTTCCATGGCACATCCTTAAGTTCCCCTCAGAACACCAAATTTGATGAAATATTCTGTGTTATATGTTGACATCCACACAATTCTGCTTTTTTATTGATGTATTAAAAAAGAAAAAGTAATATGTAGCATGCCCCTTATTTGCCTTTTCATTGCTTTGAGTAATATTTCTTCATAATCACAATGAATATATTTTTATAACAAAAAAATTGAATAATACATAACAAAATCTGACAGTAGAATGAATAAATAAACACTGATGTGTTTTTCTCAAATACAGAACCTGATATCAATGGAATAAATGGTTATTATGCACTGTGGCATGAATGAATCTCTCAAATATAATGTGGAGTGAAAGAAGACAAACAAAATAGATGATATAATCACATTCTGCAGGTTTATTTTATATTAACGTGTCAAATATGCATAAACAATCTATGATTTTAGAGGTCAGAAGGGTGGGAACTTCTTTATGCAGTAGTCTGACTTGGTGAACTTCTAGTCTTCTGTTTCTCCATATGAATGCTAACAATGTATATGCGGACTATATAGAAAACATTTGGTTATAAGCTTTTATGTTGAACTTTAATTAAATTATGCACTTAAAATCATAGCCTAACCAAAACCACTTCTTCTCAGTATAGAATTGCAGATGATTAAGGATCCTCAGCCAAAATACTACTTGAATTATGCTATGAAAACTATTAGAAATGTTCTTCTGCTGTAAATTACAGAAAGGAATAATAAAGTAATGATTAAAGCATACAAAATAAACCAGAGAATTATTAACAATGGACATATAGTTGTTACTAGAGTATATATATATATTCTCTCTCTCTCTCTCTCTCTCTCTCTCTCTCTCTCTCTCTCTATATATATATATATATATATATATATATATATATATTATTCATTATGCTCAGTATTTATTATTTGGAAGTTTAATAACATATAAGGGATAAAGATTGTGCAAAAGTGGTGAAAAGCAAAAGTGAGAAGTATGGGTTCTGCTGAATTATTTAAAGATGTTCATGTTGCTTGAACAAATCAGGGATATTTATTAACTTTAGACTATTTGATCAGATCTGTCAAACATAAGGTGACCTAAGTAATAGAAACATGAAATTACTTGTGAATGCAATAAAATGGAAAAGTAACATGAGGAAAAACAAATTATTTCATAGGAAGTCAGAAATAAGACCAAAGTTTATTTTAAAAAATAAGCATAGAATTTAATGATTAATTAAAAAACTTATTTGAGAGCATAAATTTTCAGTGTGGATAGGTGAAAGTGTATTATAAGCACATTTCACAGAAATTGAATACAAAGTATCAAAACATTATAAAATAATATACATTAAATAAATACAAAGCAAAAGAAACATAGAAATGCCTTGAGAGAATACACACAAAAAATACATGACAACTAAGGATACAGGTTTAGATAGAATCTATTACTATGCTAAACATATAACTCAAAATTTAAAGCACAGTTCTTCAAAAGTGATTGTTCACCTAAATTGCAAACTTAAAATATATAATTTAGAGAAATTGCAATCATATTGAGAAAGTTCAACATATAATAAAAGATTTTATATTATTCTAGAATAAACCAAAGATCATATACCATAATAAGTTTTTCAAATATGTGTCCTGTTACTACATTAGGATTTAATGATAGTCGTCATTAAGAATGCTTGTAGTATAGGCAAAATACTACCATGTGCCTCCATGAACATTTAGTTTCATCAAACAATGTTATGGAACTATATTATTACTGTTAGCATTTTATATATAATAAATATGAGTCATTGAGAAAACATGATTATAGTAAATATTGTTAAAAATTATTAGTGATAAAATTAGTGATTAAAATCAAGCCTACTCAGGGAGCGTGGAGTAGTGATATGCTATTGGCTACCATTCAAATCAGTATACAAAACTGCTTCCTAAATAATCATTCAGCAGTTTTCAGTGTTGAGGGTCTTGATGAAACAGCTGATACTCAGGTGAAGTAGAGTAACAAAAGTCAAAAATAAAATGAGTTTGTAAATGTTTACCATTGATACACACACACACACACACACACATACACACACACACAATTAAATATATACATGTATGTATTCAATGTATACTTCCAAAAGAAAAGGTACATGTGAAAATACATGTCAACCCAACAGCAAATTAAAACAATATGAACAATATAGTTAGGACTAGCATAAAATTATATCTCAAATATCATTATTCCAATATACAATGCCATAAAAATACTATTGACAAGCAAATATGAGAAAGGAACATTTCTTCCTTATTATGTAATTCCATATAATATGTCATTCCATTTCAGTGATGAGCTAACCTTTTCTCTTCCTTAATTATAGGTTATATTTGCAACTCACTTCCAAAACTGTAGAGGAGAACCTAGCAAGCAATCTTTGACTTAGATGGCAACATTTGTTGTATGTTCCACTATTATCCATCTCCTCAGACCAGACATTGCTCTTATAAGCATAACTGCCCTAAGCACAAGAAGATAATTAGTCAATCCCAACTGGGGAACAATCTACAAAATACTTAACTTCAACCAAAGTACTGAGGTGACCAAAAGTGGGGAAAACACCTGTGAGAAATAGAAGACTCTGAAGTTTTGATGATATGTGGAGTATGATGTGGTGTCTGACAATGGTCACAAACCAGAAAAGAAACATGAATGGAAATTAGGTCAAATTCAAATAGAATATATAATTGAATTTTCAAGCATGTCTTTACATTTTTGTCCCAGTTGAGACAGGCTTATAAACAAAAGTTAATACTAATAAAGGAAGCTGAGTGGAGCAATGCAGGTGTCCCCATCCTATTGATGTACTCCATGCATTAGCAAAATCATAACAAAGTCAATGATATCTCATAAATATGAGGAAAACACTATTAAATGCTTGAGAAACAATGAAGAAGCAGAGATAGAATAAACTATCAGCATAAAATAACAAATTTCATTACCTAGAATATTTTTAAATTATTACAGATCAAGAACATAAGTGACTTAACTAACTTTTAGAAAAATGAGCAAATGATATTCAGTACAATAATAAGTAAACTGTGATTTATTCTATAAGGAAGTCATCTCATCTGACTAGGAGACATTTGACTATAATTTAAATGTCATGACATTTTATTTATTAATTGAAAATAATTAAAGATATACAAGTGTGGTATGGCTGGAGGAGAGTAGGCATACTGTTTTCTGTTTAAAATGATGACCTTTTTGGAAATAAAAATGTCTGCACTCATGGCCCCAAAATCTGATCTTTTAGCAGTGATCAGTGAACTCCTCTAAGCAGATCTACTGGGTGTCTTACCTAAGTCACAAAGAGATAGAAGATTATGTGTTTTAGCCATTATTCTTGAACTCAACACAGCATGAGATGTGTTGCATCTCATTGGTAGAGTCCTTGCTTAGCATGAGAATGACCTTGGCTTCTATTCCTATCACTATAAATTAATAATGAAGATAAATTTTAAAAAGAAGAGAAAGAAGAAAGGAAAGAAAAATAGTATTAAAATAAGAAGAAAGAAGAGGAGAAATATTCCATCAGCATTACAGGGATGTGAAAAATATTGAACACTCTTGCTATGTCCTTATAAAAAAGCACATAGACTGTGGAATGTAGAAACATGGAGTTATTTAAAATATTATAGATCAATGAATATATATGTATATAATTTTGTAAATAGTATAAATATATTGGGAAAAGTATAATTTCATTGATAAACTGTCTTAGGGTTTTGCAGCTGTGAACAGACACCATGACCAAGGCAACAATTATAAGGACAACAGTTAATTGGGGCCTGCTTAAAGGTTTAGAGGTTCAGTTCATTATCATCAAGGCAGAAGCATGGCAGTGTTCAGGCAGGCATGGTACAGAAAGAGCTGAGAGTTCTACACTTTCATCTGAAGGGTGCTAGGAGAAAACTGGCCTCCAGGCAGGTAGGATGAATGTATTAAAGCCCACACACATATTGACACACCTATTCGAGCAAGACTATACTTACTCAGTAAGACAACACCTCTTAATAGTGCCACTCCCTGAGCCAAGCCATCACGTAAGCCAAGCAGCAAAAGTTCTTAAATCTACAAAAATACCTCAAATTAAATGACTAAGACAATAATTGAGAGTATCTATACGATCAATATATGTTGTTTTCAATGTATTCTTTCAATTGTTTGCATATGTAAAATATTTCAATAATTCAGCAATGTGCTTTATGCCATCAGACTCATTCTCTTCCTTCTTGTCAGACTTTGCCTGCCTGTGAGTCAGAAAGGTCAATTATAAGAGGGAGACAAAATTAGAACAGAACATTCCATCTTGACTTCATATAAAACACAAACTACACTCTTTTTATAGTCTAATCTTTGGAATTAAGTAAACACAACTCTTACCACAGTTTGCAAAGGCCAAACACATGTACTTATTATTTGTATTTCTTCTTTAAAGGATTCAAAGGAAATAACTTTGTCTCAAATGATGTATTATTTATTACAAATGAATAATTTAAACACACTTGCCAGTGAGTTATGGATCAATAACAGTTGGTACACAATATAACCAATTATGAAATTTCTTCTGTTTGTATAATATATAGATATGTTTATATATAAAAGTGAGAGTTTAGTTTTTAAAGTATTTGCTGGTATATAATTTATTTTAAGAGCTTTTTTGATTCTTCTATGTTTTACTGTTCATAATATTCAGGGTTGAGGCTCCTTTTTCAACAAATTCAGTTTACTTCTCTGACAGCAGGTGATAGATTATGTTGATCGTTAAGGTTAAACTCTTACCCATAAGGATAAAAAAAGATCCTTCCAAGCCCAATGACACCATTTACAATAATCTTGAAATCCATACCATTCTACTCTGTGTATGTGAGTGGCACTTCTTGATATGGAGTCCAAAAATACAAATTGCTCAGAAAACCAACAAATGAGAGAATACAAAAGCAAACAGTTGTTGCAAAGATAATTTTGCAAATACATGGACTTGGAAATAAATGAAAATTGATCATTTCCAGTGTTACAATTATCTCTGCCACTCACTCTTCTCTTATTGGTTATTTTATTTATTTATATTTCAAATGTTATTTCCTTCCTGGTTTCACCTCCACAAGCCCATCCCATCTCTCTCCCTCCTGCTTTTATGTGAGTGCTCCTCCACCCACACATCCACTTCCAACTCACCATTTTAGCATTCCCCTATGCTGGGGCATCGAACCTCACAGGACCATGGGCCTCCTTTCCCACTGATGCCAGATAAAGCAATCCTCTACTACATATGCAGCTGGAGCCATGGGTCCATCTGTGTGTACTCTTTGGTTAGTGATTTAGTCCCTGGGAGTTCTGAGGAGTCTGGTTGGTTGGTACTGTTCTTCCTATGAGGTTGTAAACCCATTCAACTCTTTCACTCTTTCAGTCCTTCCCATAACTCATCCATTGGGGTCATCATGCTCAGTCCTATGTTTGACTGTGAGCATCCCTATCTGTGTTGGTCAGGCTCTGGCAGAACCTCTCAGAGGAAATCTATACCAGACTCCTGTTAGCAAATGTTTCTTGGCATAAACAATAGTGTCTGGGTTTGGTGTCTGCAGATGGGATGGATCTCTAGATGGACAGTCTCTGGATGGCCTTTCCTTCACTCTCTGCTCTTCTCTTTGACCCTACATTTCTTTAGACAGGAACAAGTCTGGGTTAATATTTTGAGATGGGTGAGTGGTCCCATTCCTCAACTGGGGGCTCTGCCTAACCTCTGAATATGGTCTCCACAGCTTCTCTTTCCCCTTTGTTGGGTATTTCAGCTAAGGTCATCCCCATTGAGCCCTGGGAGCCTCTTTCTTTCCTGGCATCTGGGACTTTCTAGTAGCTACCCCTATTTTCCTATCCCCCTCTGCTACATACCTCTGTTCAGTTTCCTGACCCGCTGTGATTCTCCCCTGTCTCCTCCCATGCTGATCCTGCCCCCACTTTCCCTCCCCTCCTCTCTCACTTCCAGGTACTCACTCCCTCTATATCCAGGGATTATTTTGTTACCCATTCTAAATATGAATGAATGAAGCACCCATTCTTAACAGTGCAATACTTATACATTACAAATATGAACCAGGAATTTCCTACAATTTGCCAATGAAACAAAACAAATGAACACAGAAACAATACCAAAATAATAACAAGAACCACCCAAACTCTCACCTTAAAGGGAATGAGAAAAAACTTATTCTGGTACAATTTTGAGTGAGCATGGTCTGAAAACACATATTGTATTCACCAAAATTGTGATGTTTTACATGGAAACAATTTCATGACGTTGTATAATTTTACAGAAAAAAGACATAAATCAAGGAAAGTTTAAAATCTGTTGTGGTTTACACCAGCAAGAAATCTTAGCAAGAAAGAAATATTTTGTATGTGTCTAAGTATCTGTTTGATGACATTCTTAGACTTTGGATTGGTGAAGGTCAGTGGATCTGCTAAGTTATAGATCCCAAAGCTGTTTATCTTAGTCACAGGATACTAGTGGTAAAGGTAAGTAGGGAAGTAATCAAAAATGGCTGTTCCAGAAGCTAAAGCTAGCCCAAGACATGGCAATTTACCTTTAGACTTGCAATACTCCAATGTCTCCATAGAACTGTAGTTCACATTTTTCAGTCAGTATCTGCAGACACAACTTCCATTGAGGAAATCTAGTTTTCACATTCACAACAATTTGTTAATTGCTGATAATAGTAATAACTTCTAGAATGGAAACCACAGTGGATCTGGAAAGTCTGACTTAAACTTTAACTATCCTAACTGTGGCTCTGGTGACCTTGAGGGAGATGATTACACTCCAGGACCTGCTTATCCTACACCCGTTTGAATGTGAAGATTCAGTTTATAACTGTTATTGTTCTTTCTAGATCTAATTATGTGGGAAATTCCCCTATAGTAAATTACCTCCGTGAACATTTGTGTGAAATGGAAGTAGCTAATAGTGATTGACTGATAAACATTTTTAGCTTTCTGTAGTGATAGTCATCAACATCTGTCTGCCTAGACAAATAAAATTATCCTTTATACTACAGCTGCATGTAAATACACAATCTTCCTATCTGTCTGTCTTCTATCTATCCATCACCATCACCAGTCAATCAATATCATATATCTAATCTATCATATTATAAAGTAATAACCTCACAAACAAACATTCAGTCTACTATTTATAAAAAATGGATAGGTTCGATTATAATGTATCCTAATTAAAAAGAGACTCATGGTTGTGCCCAACTCATCTGATTTCATTACTCTCTAGTAATTAGAAAGGTCAAATTCACACACATCACATACATATATCTCTGATGAGTAATTCATGTCAAAATAACCTATGTGATGATAAACTTGGAGATTAAAGTAGCTGTTTTCTCCATACTGCCTCTGTGTCTTACCCATGCTTCATAAGCCAGAATCACCAGAGTAATTATAATGGGTTCCAAGTATAGTATGGTGAGAATTAGTCACATTAAAAAGGAAACCCTCTATTTGTCATCAGTGTAGTGTAATCAATATGGAAAAAAAAAGTAACTATGTTTTCATTCCATTTGTCATTCTGAAAGTGAAATAGAATGCTATCACAGTGTCTATTTTGTCATTCCACATGTAAAGAAGTCAAGTCACAGGGACTAAGAACTCAGCATATTTGATCTATCCCAAATTTGAGAAGATTTAACAGACGCTTCTTTCACATAAAAACAAAGACCTGAAGAGACCTTTATCTGGTTTCAGAGCTTGTGCCTTAAGAGTAGAAGCTAGTCAAGGTAGTCTCTGCTTTATTTTCAGGTACCGAGAACCAGCGTCTGCTGCTTTTAGCACTTGCGTAGCTAGCCTTGAAATGCATCATTGGTCTTGTATCTTCATTTCTTGAGAGAAACACAGCAGAGAACTTTTCCTTGACTCCTGGCTGGTTCTTGATGCTCCTGCTGATGCATGCCAATTCTGCAGAGCCCTGACTGTTTCTGCTGGGTTTGCTACCACTCTGAACATGATTGGTATCCTAACACTATTGAAGTGGACTGCTGGTAACCTGACAAATGGATATTGTTACAGCAAAGAACTACTTCTAAACAGGTCCACATCCTCTGGCCTATTTACCATATTTTCTCCATTACCTTTGTATGGTGGGCTAGAAGGGGGTTGAAGCAATTGAGAACTCTTATTGAATGTAGGTTTTGAAAAACTAATCCTAAATGGTATTATATTTGTACTCTCAAAACAAGAAACAATAGGAATATGTAAAGTGGTTCAACTTGTAAAAGTACATGTCAATACTGACATCCCAGGTTCAACCCCTAGAACCTACAAAATGGAAGGAGAGAATAGAGTTTCACAAATTGTCCTCTGACTCCACATGTTCATTCTGGCTTAACTCTGTCTCCTATACTTCTACTAAATAAATAATAAAATTTTGAAAAAAGAAAATAGAGCAAGATAAAATTAAAAATCACATATAAGCAGAAGACATATAAGACATCTCGTGAGTGGGATTTTTTGCAGAGGTGAAGTGGAATCCTGGGAGATACTCTGCAGGGGTGGCATAGGATTCTGAACCTAGGCAGTGTGATGATTTATTCAATGTTTTACAGATTCTATATGGGTTTTCTCTGTACCAGCTGTTCTATATAATTTATATGTAATACATTATTTAATTACCTTTTCCTTCAAAGAAAACAATTTTATGTTTACTACACTACTTAAAGGGTTCTAGTAGCCATATTTTTCACTCTTATGGAAATTCTTTAAAAAAAATATAAGGGTGTGACCTGTTTTATAGTTTGTTTGTTTGTTGTTGTTTACTTATGCCCTGTGGTGCTAAAAAAAAACTCAGAACTCCCATGGCAGGTGCCTCTCCCATTTATTATACCCAGTCCAAGAATCATTCATAAAGGAGAGAAACTGTCTCATTTTCCTCTCACCTAGGCAGAACTCACTGGTTATGTGATATGTCCATGCTTGGTAGTTAACTACTGCTGAGTTCTGATTTTTAACTTCCAATTGACTACATAAAATGAACACTGTAAGTCATACTTGGTGTATGATGAAAATAAGAACACAGGATAAATTAACTGCTTAGCAGACAGCTATTCGGATGCTCCAACACCATCAGTTCTACAAAATCAGCTAGGAGAAAACACTGGCCAGAAATCCAACTTCATTTTCCATTTGGCATGAAGGATCTAGATTTCCTTCAGTCTTGGCTTTTGTACTAACTAACCTAGTCTAACTGTGTTATAATGTTCTCATGAGTAGATTCTGGGTTCTCCTTTCCTCTACTTCTGAGTCAAGTAAGCATGTCTGCCAACTTCTATGCATACTATTAATGCTGAGGTGTCTCAAATATGCCCTCATGCATTTTAGCCTATAATATTACATTCTTCACTTTGACACAATATAGAATCATTTCACTAAAGGATTACCTAGATTATGTTAGCCTTGGGCATGACTCTGGGTATATTCAATTATGTTAAGTGAAGTAGGAGGTTTTATCCTGAATGTAAGTGGCATCTACTAGCAGTGAAAGCAAAAAAATCTCAAGGAAAGCTTATACTTTTGCCTACTTGTTTTAGCTTGCCTGTCTGTCACCAGTGTCTGTACATGCTATCACTCTTGCTGACATCAGAACTGCACTTTCTTTAGACTTTCTTTAAACTGGTACGTGCTGAAGACCATTTGTGCAGGCCATGTTCTTCAGGCCCTTACCACCATATTGGAACTGCCAAGGAATCCAGCTATGTAAATTGAGCAAATACCATATTTTCACCTCTCCGGTGTGAGATACATTATCAAGCTACCCAGATTGTCTCATCTAAGCAATCTAATAAATCTTCTCTTGATTATAAGTTCATACTATCAGGTCTGTTCCTCTTGACCAGAGGTTCCCAAACTGTGGGTCGTAATCTCTTTGGCTGTCACATACCAGATACTTCCATGATGAGTCCTAACAGTTAAGAAGTAACAATGAAATACTTTTTTAGTTGGAGATTATCATATCAGGAACTGTATTAAAGTGTTGCAGCATTGAAATCTAAATAGCATGTTAAGTCAATAACCATCAGTTCCACATCGTCCATCAGAGTGATAAGTCTAATATGTTCATTACAGCAGACAAAGAAAAGACTCTTGATGATTTATAATCACCAAAGAAACATAATGTGTAAGGAGCAAAGCTTATGATAAAGCACTCTGTCAAATGTAGGGTTAGTGAATATTTTTCCCAATCTGTAGGTTGTTGATTTGTCCTACTAGTAGTGTTCTTTGCCATACAGAAGCTTTTTGTTTTATGAAGTCCCACTTATCAATTGTTGATCTTATAGCCAGAGTCATTGGTGTTCTGTTCAGGAAATTGTCTCCTGTACCAATGTATTCAAGGTTATTCCCTACTATTTCCCCCTTTGGATTCAGTGTATTTTGGTTTTACATTGAAGTTTTTGATCTACTTGGACTTGAGTTTTGTACAGTGTGATAAATATCTGCATTCCTCTACATGCAAGACTTTTAGTTAGAACATTCTGCTTGGAGCCATTAGTTGAAGATGCTCTCCATTTTTCATTGTATGGTGTTGGCTTCTTTGTCAAAAATCATGTCCATTGGTATGTGGGTTTATTTCTGGATCTTTAATTTTTTTATTGATCATCTTGTCTGTTTCTATATGAATACCATGAAGATTTTATTACTAATTTTCTATAGTAGAGCTTGAAGCCAGGGGTAGTGATACCTCCAAATGTAATTTTATTATACAGGATTATTTTATGTAACCTGAGGTTTGTGTTACTCTGTATGAAGATGAGACTTGTTCTTTCAAGTTCTGTAAGAATTGTGTGGAAATTCGGATGGGAATTGCATTGAATCTGTAGACTAGTTTTGGTAAGATTAACATTTTCACTATGTTAATCCTACTGATCCATGAGCATGGGAGATCATTCCACCTTCTGAGATCTTCTTCAGTTTATTTCTTCAGAGACTTTAAGTTCTTGCCATACAGGTGTTTTCCTTGCTTGGTTAAAGTTACATCAATATATTTTATAATATTTGTTGATATTTTGAAGGGTGTTCTATCCCTAAACTCTTTGATAGACAATTTATCATTTCTATAAATGAAGGCTACAATTTTTTAAGGAAATTTTATATCCAGCCTCTTTCCTGAAAGTGTTTGTTAACTATAGGAGTTCTCAGGTAGAATTTCTAAAGTCTTTATCTATATCATGTGTGAATAGAAATAATTTAAATTCCCCCTTTCAAATTTGTACAACCTGGTCTCAGTTAGTTGTCTTATTGCTCTAGCTAGAATTTTAGTTACCATACTGAATAGATAGGGAAGTAGTGTGCAACATTGTTTTGTCCTTGATTTTAGTGGACTTGCTTTAAATTTCTCTCCATTTTAATTTGATGTTGGCTATTGGCTTACTGTATATTGCCTTTATTGTGCTTATGTATATATGCCTTGTATCCCTGATCACTCTAAGTCTTTTAACATGAAGATGTGCTGTACTTTGTCAAAGTCATTTTTAGCATCTAATGAGATGATTATGTGATTATTTTTCAGTTTGTTTAAATGGTGGATTACATTGATTGATTTTTTTTTTGAATATTGGATCATCCATGAATCCCTGGGATGAAATATAATTTATCATGGTGTCTTTGATGTCTTCTTTGATTCAATTATCCAATATTTTTTCATCAATTTTGATAACTGAAATTTGTTGTGAATATTTTTCTCTTTTTGAGTCTTTGTGTGATTTAGGTGTAAGGTTGACGGGGGCTTCATAGAATGAGTTAGCAATATTACTTCTGTTTGTATTTTGTGGAATATTGTGAGGCGTGTTAGCTTTTCTTTGAAAGTCTGGTGGAATTCTTCCCTAAAATCATCTAGACCTGGGCTTTTTTATTGGGTGGGAGATATTAATGACTGATTATAATTTCTTATAGGTTTTGGGTCTGTTAATACTTTACCTGATCTTGATTTAACTGTGGTGATTGGTAGCTGTCTAGAAAATCTTCCATTTCATTTAGTTTTTTAAATTATGTGGTAGTACATACTTTTGAAGTACGACCTAAATTTCTTCCATGTCTATTATTATATTTCCCTTTTCATTTCTTATTTTGTTAGTTGTTCTCTCTGCCTTTAAATTTGTTTGCTAAGATTTTGTTTATTTTGTTGATTTTCTCAAACAAGTAGCTCTTGGTTTTGTTGATTATTTGAATTGTTCTTTTTGTTTCTAATTGATTAATTTCAGCCATGAATTTGATTATTTTCTGCAACCTCCTCTTTTTTGGTGTGTTTACTTTCTTTTATTTTTCTAGACCTTTCATGTATAATTTTAAAGCATTAGTATAAGATCTCTCCAGTTTCTTTATGAAGATACTTAGCACTTAGCACTGCTTTCTTAGTGTCCAATAAATTTGTAATACGTTGTGCCTTCACTTTCATTGAATTCTAGAATGTCTTTAACTTCTTTCATTACTGTCTTAACTGAGCAAGTGATCATTGATTAGACAGTTATTCTGTTTCCTTGACTTTGTGGGCTTTTTGTTGTTTCTATTGTTGAAGTCCAGCTTTAATCTATGGTAATTTGATAAGATGATGTTACTTCAATCTTCTTGTATCTGTTGAGGCTTGCTTTGTGATTGATTATGTTGTTAACTTTGGAGAAATTTCCATGAAGTTGAGAAGGTATATGTTTCCATTTGGATGAAATGTTTTATAGATATGATAGGTCAATTTAAATATACACCTCTGTTAGTTTCATTACTTCTATGTTTAGTTTCTTTCTTGATTTTTTGATGACCTGTCAGTAGGTGAGAGTGGGGTCTCCGAGTACTAATATTTGGGTTTTAATAAATAATTTAAGTTTCATTAATATTTCTTTGACGATTGTGGGTTCTCTTGCATTTGAAACATAGAAGTTCAGAACTGGGAATCAATCTGTTTGGTGGATTTTTCCTTTACTGAGTATGAAGTGCCCTTCCCCATCTCTTTTGAATATTATTATTATTTTACTATTATATTTTGGTTTAAAACCTATTTTAGATTTTATTAGAATGACAACCCAAGCTTGTTCTTTAGGTCCATTTTTTTTTTTTTTTTTTTTTTTTGGCTAAGATTTTGCCAGCCTTATTCTGAGGTAATGTGTATCTTTTTTTTTGAATTATGTTTCTTGCATTTAGAAGTTTGATAGATCCTATTTATGCTTCCATTCTGTTAGCCTGTGTCTTGATGTTAAGAGATATTAATGAGTAATGATTGTCAATTCCTGTTATTTTGATGTTGTGTGGTGTGTTGTGTGTGTTGTTGTGTGTGTGTATGTGTGTGATTCTCTGTTTGAATGGTAAAGTGATTATCTTTCTTGTATCTTCTTGTAGTCAGTCTCATTGGATTGGAGTTTTCCTTCTACTATCATCTGTAGGCTGAGTTGGTTGAAAGATATTGTTTAAATTTGGTTTTGTCATGGAATATCTTGGTTTCCTTCCACCTATTGTTTAAAGTTTGCTGGGTATTATAATCATGGCCATCATTTGGTATCATCAAAACTTCTACCCAAGACCTTCAAGCTTTTTGGAGTCTCTGTTGAAGTAAGTCTTCCTTTATGGGTTACTTTGACTTTTTCTCTTGCAGCTCTTACTATTCTTTCTTTGTTTTGTACATTTGTTCATTTGATTATGATGTAATGGGAGTATTTCCTTTTTCTATTTAGTGTTCTTTAAGCTTCTTGTACATTTTATAAGCATCTCTCTCTTTGAGTTAGGGAAGTTTTTTTTCTATGATTGTTTTAGAGATGTTTTCCCGGGCTTTTGGCTAGGAATCTTCTACTTTTATTTCCCACAATTACTCTTAGGTTTGGTTCTTTACTTTGTGTACCAACTTTCTTGGGGTTTTTTGTGTCAAGAATCTTTCTTGATTTTGCATTTTATTTAACTCTTGGTTGATTTCTTTCATCATTTCTTCTATGCCTGAGACTCTCCCTTCTGTCTCTTGTATTCTGTTTGTGACACTTACATCTGTAATTCATGTTCTCTTTCACAGGTTCTCATCTCCAGAATTACTTCATTTTATAATTTATTTATTGCTTCTATTTCCATTTTCAGTTCCTGGACAGATTTATTCATACCATTCACTTGGCTGACAGTATTTTCCTATATTTCTTTATATTTATTTATTTCTTCTTTAAAGGCCTCTACCTGTTTGAGTATATTTTCCTGTATTTCTTTAAGGTAATTATTCATTTTCTCATTCAAGGCCTCTATTATCTTTATTTGATTGGATCTAAAATCATCTTCTTGTGCTTCTGTTTCTTAAGGACATCCAGGGTTTGCTGTTACAGAATAGCTTGGCTCTGGTGGTACCATAAAGCCTTGGCTCATATTGCTTGTGTTCTTACACTGTCCTTTAGCCATCTTTGTTTCCCTGGTGTTGATTGGATGATCCTAAGGTGAGCAGGACTCCTCCAAAAGTCAGAAAGTGTCATGAGCCAGACAATGGAGTCCTGACTCTGCAGGCTGTCCCTCAGGTGGACCCTGCTGGAAAGGGATTCGTGGGACAATGTTCCATTTGGGGGCTTCCATGGGAAAGCAGTATAATCTTGGGGTCACCCAAGGCTCTCCAGATTGGCAGAGTGAGTTCAGAGCTAGATCATGGAGGTCAACATATAGCACTTCTTAAAACCTTGTAAACATCTCAATTAATTTATTAAGAACAAATTTATTTGTATATATTTTTGGTATTACTATTCTTCTAACATAATTTGCAGAGCTTCATAATCTCCACTCAATGCAGAAGCAGACAAAACTAAAGGTTAAAATACTCTCAGCAAGCTAGCCATCATTAAACACATTTGACCGTATTCTACATCTGTCTGTCCAGAATGACGAATACAGTGATTTTCATATAATGCTTCAGAAGGAATAGTAACGCAAACCAAAACAAAATGAAAATTAACAATACATTCAATTTTTGCAATAGATATTTGGAAAGGGTAGTTAAATACCACAAAGAAATGGTTCACATATGCATTTGATAGAGAAGAGGGCATGATAACACTCCATATTGTCACCTTTAGGATAACAGGGACCACATTCTTTCAAAATTATGTTCACAAACTGTTCAATATTTTTAGTTGTAAAAATCACAAAGAGAAAATAACATACAATTCACCTTCTAAAACAGAACACTTTTAATCTAAATCAAACCCTAATAGACTAGAATTTGAGCTTTGTAAACAAACAAAAGTAAGTGTTATATGTAAGAAAGTACTATGGGGCATATAGTTTCTGTAAGTGGAGACACAATGAACTTTTTGGAAATACAGAAACTATAATGCTAACACCAGCATTAAGCAGGCTGAATTAGATGGTCCTGTCTACAAAATATAAGGAATGAACCACTAGTAAGAAGGGTAGTAAAAATAGTGTGCAGAACTCATGAAGCATATACATTCAAAATAAAAGGGGGCATTTTATATACTCTAAAAGTATTAATGAGAAGGCTAGGCTGGTATCATGACAGATTTCAAATTGGCAGTTCAAAATAATAGGACTAGTATTTTGGACATAATAATAGGACAGGAAAATTTCTGTTTCCAAGAACTGGGCAAGTCCAAGTAAGCCCAAGCCTGAGAAAATGCCTTGCCACCTAGTGTGAGGCAAGGATGGGTCAGCTGGACTTTCTAGACTTAATCAGCAACAACTTCCAGACTTCCATGGTAACAATTTCCAGTCCACAGGCCCCAGCAATGGTTCTGGAATGTCCCTAGAGATAGAATCAAAATTAAGATACAAGTGATCTACTCTTTCCCGGAATTCCCCTAATGTGATTTAACTCAGGCCATTGAGCTAACTTCAGGGTCTCTCTATCTTTGTAGACCTCAGCATGCTGGACTTCTGCAGAATAAAACACTCTTTGCTTTTTACAGAGTATTTGATTCTGGGGTAGCATTCTTCAGCAAATTATGGCCTCTTACATTTGGGGGCTCATCCAGGATTCACTGGCAAATCACTGACCCAAATAGTGGAGGGTTTCTTCAATCAGTAAGTCTGGGTGCCTGGCTGTCCTTTTTCTTGTACATCTCTGTGTTACTGTTCCAGGTTTAATCTGTGTTTCTGGTTCAGGTTCTCAGGAAATTGAGAGGGGTAAATCAGAGGAGTATTTCGTCACCCAGACTGGGGCAATGGAGAAAGTTCCTGACTCCCTACAAGAAGTAGGAGAACTTGCTAGTTCTCAGCTGATTTCCAAACTGGCTGTGGGTTTATGGGCCTCCCATGTGCAATGTGGAAGACCATCTGAGACAGCCTTTTCATTTTGTTTTTGTTTTCCCAGAAATGTCCTTCTGTATCTGTGTGTATTATTAGTACTTTTTGTCCTCTTGTACAAAATTTTCTTTGATTCCTAAAATGAGACAGGCACAAAGCATCCCACTGGGCTTGGTCCTGAACCATTTTAAGGATTTTCTCTGAATTGCAGAAGACTCTGATCTGGTTGTTAGTCACACACAAACTAACCACTTTTTTGCAGGATGCCCCACCTATAAAATAGAATGTCCTGAAGATGGGATTTTCCATATCCCCATCATTTACAAGGTGAAGGATTAGTTTATGAGGCATGGGAACCGCCCAAGATCAAGTGACATATATTACCATGTGGCATACTTGGTTGGGAGCTCCTTGATGATATCCTTTATTGGTTGTTGGTTGAGGGCCTACACCTGTCACCATCCTTCATTCTCTACAAGGTGGGTCAGCCTGTACCCTGCCTTGCATCCACCCTTTTGTCCCAAGGAGATCTATGTCACCTCCTCCTTATGTTGCTTGATCCTGCTGTTTCTGCCCAGGTCAGCCCTGAGGAGAGAAAGAAGGCATTCGCTGAGTCCCCTGAGTCCCCCTGACTCCCCTGACTCCCCTGGACTCCTCCGGGCCTACCCTGGTCTCCTCTGACTCTACTTAAGGCCTTACCTTCTGGGCTACAGGACCCTAGATGTTCATGGAGGACAGTTCATGACTATGTGTCATTTGCCACTAATGATCTTTACAATTGGAAGTTGCAGAACTCCCAACTCTTAGAAAGACCATCAGTTCTCACAGTTCTTCTAGATTCAATCAAACTGATTCACCAGCCCATCTGGGATGACTGTCAGCAACTGGTCCATGTCCTCTTCATGACAGAGGAGCCAGAAAGGATCATGGGAGCCACCCAGAAATTGGTTCTTGGAGCAAATGTGCTGCCAACTAATGTTCAGACTGATATGGATGCTGCCTTTCCTTAGACTCAACCCCACTGGGATTTTAACACTGCTGAAGGTAAGGAGATGGTCCAGGTCTACCACCAAATTCTGATGGGGGTGCCTCTGAGAGGCTGCCAGTGGTTTACAAGTTTATTTAAAGTGAGACAGGTGGTACACGGAAAGAATGAGAGCACCAGTTAATATCTAGAAAGACTTTTTGAAGCCTAGAGCCAGAAAGCACCAGTCAGCTGTGAACATGGCTTTTGTTAACTAATCTGCCCCTGACATTAGTTAGATGAATGGCTTTGCAGCTTGCCTCTGGCACTCAAAAGCCAGCTTCTATTTGCCTTTGGATGACATGATTTGGAGAGAGACTTTAAGGGACAACTGACATTGACACTCCTGCCTCAAGTATTCAAGAAGTCACCCACCATCTTTGACACTGTGTGAGGACTTGAGTCAGTGCCAATGGGCCCACTCTCAAATAACTCCTCCATTATGGAGATGACATCTTGATTGCAGTTCCCTGACTTGAAGACATGCCAGGAGGTCACATAAGACCTGGTGCAGTAGCTGAGTCAACTTGGCTACCGAGTATCTGCTAAGAAGCCCAACTTTGTCATCTTGTGGTCACCTCCATGGAGTACATATTCAAGGTGGGTGGGCTAGCCAACAAATTCTGTTGGACACTCAGAAGCAATCCATCCTTAGCATCACAGTTCCATCAACCAGAAGACTACCTGACCCATCCTCAGACATGTAGCATGATTGATCTATAGTTCTGGGGCATAACCAGAACATTATACCAGACTTGACTGGCTTATCCTGGCCAGATGGGAAAGTATATACTTCATGGATGGGAGCAGCTTCATCCAGAACAGAATCAGGTATGCAGGGGAAGTGGTAGTTGGATAATGAACTTGGACTCTGTTATTTGAGTAAGTGTTTTGCTGCCAGAAATTTCACTCCAGAAAGCTAAACTAAAGGCCCTAACTCAGCTTTTAAAACTAGGAAAAGGGGCCTTAGCTGATATCTACACTGACAGCAGATATGCCTTTGCTATAGGTTGTATACATAGCCATCTTTTGTCATAATCAACTCAGCAAAGATGCTGTCTTCAGCAAGCTAGAGGGTGAATAATCATGGTTGCCTAGATACATGACCTCCTAGCAGGGATTTTTAAGACAACTAAAAGCATATGAACCTTTAACGAGTATTGAGGTTTTAGTTCAGTTATACATAGATGGACAGTATTTCATTTACTCTGAAAATGACATCCTATGAAAATAACTTCTAGAAGTTAGTTACTTCAAAAAGAGTGATTTTTAAAAGACTAATGCTGTAAACCTTAGAACTTCACTATTTGTTCTGATTTTAAATCCCAAAAATTCTGCAAAAAAAAATTCTGTCCTAAGTAGCAACTGATGCCTGTAATTGTAACTTTAATATGCAAATTCTTATATGTTTTTGAAAAAGCTTACATCAAGAGAATTTCAAGGGTTTTTAAAGTTCATAAGAACATGTAATTAAAAAAGATATTTATGAGCAGTTATCAGACAACTCAATTCTATTAGCTGACAGTGCTGTAGACAGAAGAGTTCTCCTCAGAAGAGCTAGAACTACTCTTTCTGTCTTCTTCATCACCTTACATCCCTATCTCCCAATTGCTTCTACCTATAATGCGTCTTCCCCAGATTCATAACAATGAACACATTAGTTTGCTTACTAGAGCTAAAAGGGTAATCACATAAGGCTCAAGAGTAGGGAACTCTTGGGTGAGCACAGTGGCACAACCCTGAATTCCTGAGGCTGGGAATCTATGGCAGGAAATTTAAAGGTCAAGACTAGTCTTGTTTTCATATCTGCCATTGCTCTTTAAAATTTAATTTTTGTCATTTCAAAGATGATGAAAAGGATGTTATTCTATAATAAAATACCATGTACTCAACAATAAAAAGCATATGTAAATAACATACCAATATTGTTGAATATTATTTCCAGGCATTTACCTTTACAAAAATTTAACTTTTATTTATTAATTCAAACACATATACATCTGTTAATATATTTTTGAATAATAGCTTGAATATGGAAGCCAATAAACCACCTTTATATTTGAGTTATGTCTTCTGTTACATAAAATTGGACCCAGAGCTATTATTCCACTTTATAAAATAATGAACTATATGGCTGCTCTAAGTAACATTAATTAGCCATTGGCTTAACAGACAATTCTATAAAGCAATTAGATAGTAAATGAAATAAATGATTAATAATAAAAACCAAGGGAGCCTGAAAGAACAGCCATTGATGGATGTTGTGCACATCTTAAGAAGTATCTTAGAGGCTCCTATGTAGCTGGCAAAGAACCATTCTCAATGCCCATATTTAAGTACATGACACTGAGAGATGAAAATTCTTCATCATAGAAGTCTGTCTGAGCCTGGCAGTGGTGGAGCACTCCTTTAATCCCAGCACTTGGGAGGCAGGGTTAGGCAGATTTCTGAGTTTGAGGCCAGCCTGGTCTGTAGAGTGAGTTCCAGGAGAGCTCAGACTACACAGAGAAACCTGTCCCCTGTCTTGAAATAAAAAAAAAAAAAAAAGACTGTCTGGAAAACACTAAGAATGTGTTCTCAGCCTCAGGTCACTGTTGAAGATAAGCAATAGGGAATCATGTATTGGCTAGATCCTGCATGCTTGAAGGTCTAATCAACAATAGGATTTTCTGATTATCAGACCCTATGCTCCCCAATACTACAAAAATACTCTCAGGGAATGCATCACCATTCATCCAGACTGTTGGAGAGACATTTTCAGTATTGGGGTCAACTGGATAGCCCCATGAGTCCATATGTACGATAATGTTTTCTGATGCTATATCCTGTGAAGGTCTGCAGTGATTAAAGACAGGCTGTACTTGTGAAAAATATTACCACAAAAAAGGAGCTGTGCTCTAAAAGGAAATGTCATGTTTGAAGATTACTCAGAGGAGAAGTTTTCTACAGCCCATCTTCTGATAAAAGACAAAAGGAAAAAATGTTAGAAGAGGCATTAATAGTGTTCAAGGCACTAACGTGGGAACTGAAGGCAAAGAAGTAAGAGAAAAGTGGTGTGAGAATATTTGTCTCAATTGAGAACCAGGGTTTCTCACTCAATCTTTCCAAGAGAGGAGATGCTGGGTAGGAATAAGGGAATTTGAAACAGGCAGGTACACAAAACTAACAAAAGACAATTTGGTAATATTAAAGTCCACAAATAAAATTGAGATCAGTCTTATATATAGTTTTAATATTATATGTTTATATATACACCAAAATCCAGAAATGATATAACAAAATGCTTGTGTGGAAAAAAGCTTCAGAGTGGTGTGTCTGCATTTACCACAGAGCAATACACTTCCTATTATCTGATGTCACAGTGATTTTAGCTAGCTTAAAGATAAAGTGACTACAGTCATGGTTTATGGTAATAATAGCAACACAATATTTATTAGGCACTTACTTTAGTTGTAGCAGATGCCAGGTAAGTGCTTCAAAGGCATTAGTCAATGTTCCAGCAGCTCAGGGAGCTATCTGCTGTTATGCCCACATGCAGATTAAGTTTTGAGGTGCAGCTAAGTGGAATTCACTAAGGTTTTAATTGGCAGAGAAAGTGTGTTTGAAATATTATACTTGAGATTCTACATGCTCTTCATAGTATTTCAGAATAGCTTCTTGGCTGCTCAGTGACAAAACAACGTTTGATTTATAGTTTCTTTAATTATGTTCTGTCTGTTTTTCTGAAGTCCACTTGAGATATATACTCTTAAGTCAAAGAAACTTGTAATTATCAATCAAGTTTCTTGAGCCATCTGAAGAGACCCTCCACTAAAATGTTAGCTTAAAAACTTAGCTCCAGAGGCTAAGTTTGAAATAAGTAGCAGAGCATATTCATTTCTTTTTTTGATAGTCAAACATGACTACATTTGGGTATAGAAATGTATATATATAATAAAGTTAAATATATTGAAATTATAGTTGCGTTTACAGTGAGTACTTGGTGTAAGGATTTTAGAACACACTTGAATTTGGAGCCATTTTTAAAAGGCTATCTGAAGTTATAATTTGGTAGTGAGTGTGTGCAGCTTCTATGGTGTTATGTTTTTTTAAGTCTAAAATCAATCCCATGAGGGTAGGATGACATTGCAAGAGTAATGAAATCACTTTGGAAGTTTATAGAAACCACAACATTCTTCAGAGCACATCAACCCACTTCTAAGCTGTCTGGGATGACGTTAAGAGTGCTGTGACAAAGGATATTTCTGGTAATCTCAGAAACCATAATTGGAATTCTTTATTACTCTATAATTTTTTATAAGTGTTACTAAGTTTCTTGTCTTCTTAAGTCACCTTTCACCCCATCCAGATGAATTTTCCCATATTGGGCCATCCTTCCATTGTGTTTGTAAGTTAATAAGCAAAATTAGAAAGTCCATATCATTTTACAAGTCAGCATAGCCCATGTAAAATTATCTGTTATATCTTTGTAAGGAATGAGTATGGATTCCTACTAACAGGGAGTTATGTCTGAGCATTAGGTATGCAGCTCAAAAAGTAACAGAAAGAACAACTGTCTAGGTGGCATCCATCCTATAGCTGCATCAGACTTTTTGTGCTGAAATTCTGATTTGAAATGACTTAGAACACTTCATACTTCCAGGCTACTCTGTTCACAATCTTCTGTTAAAGCCCAGGCCTGTAATATGACTCAATCTGAAGACATGATTACTGAGAAGATGCTTTTAGTTGTTAAGTATGTTAAATGATACCCTAAAGTTAGACATTATCTCATTTGGCTTGATGTCATAATATGGACCTAGATCTATATCCTGCCTTTCCCTTCTCCTCCTCCTTTTTACTCCACTCCCTTTACTCTCCCTGCCCTCTCCTTCCTTCTCTTCCCTTATCCTCTCTCCTCCTCCTTTCCTGTCTCCTCCTAAGCATCCAACACGAAGGTCTTCTATGATCACAGAGAGAAAGTAGCACAGTTTACTTTGATATGATGTGTATCTTACATTATGATAGCTCCAGATGACAGACAACACTACTTTTTGACCTTTAAGGGGTCAGTCTTTCTGTCCTATGGAAGACTCTGACATTAACTGCTTTCTCCTTTCATTGCTTACAAACTGATGTCCATCATCTTCATGTTTCTTTTCCTTTCTTTAGTGTTTTGGATAAAAGATGTTATAATTTTAAGATATTTATAACAAAGAATGGAAAAGAGAAAAGTAAATGATTATTCTGCTCTTTATTTCCACTGGTACAAGACTGTCTCAATATACAATGAAACAGGTAGTTTCCTTTTTCGTTTTCAGCATCGCATATAAAAGAGGGAAATAACTGTTGTCCTCTCCAGCATGGCTTCCCTTCCTCGTTCTTTTATATGTTATTGGCTGAGTCATTTTTGGAGACATTTTTTCCCCAACAGCTCAAGAAATTGTTAATTAGGTATGCCATGTCAAGAATGATCCTTCATGAGCAAACTTAAAGGAAAGCACATTCACAGGCTGAGGCTCTTTTCAGGAGAATGCATTAACTGGGTAGTGTGCTCACATGAAATGTTTAAGGAGAAACCATCCTTTAATAATGGTCCGAAGAGCATCCATAATGTTAGACAAAGGAAGTTTGTTCAAGAACTGGATAATTTTGAAGATTCAGTTTGAAAAATACCAGGTATCATAGTGAAATTCACTACTATTTGTTTAACATGTAAAAATGAATTTGCCTGAGATATTTTCTCTTGATAGCTTATTGCTTATAGTAATCAGATCACAAAGTGTCTACTTTGGCAAGTTAAAGTGTTTCAATTTAAATCTACTTAAACATTATGCTTCAGTGTTGCTGCATTGATGGGCGAGGCTTTCCTTGAGTTAGTATGCTACCCAATAGCCCCATCCATGAACTTCTGTGAGGTTAAAAAGAAAACTCATAAAATAAATGACATACTAAGAGAAGAAAGACTAGGCATGGCACCAACTTTTACATACTGGCCATCTGATGATGATGATGATGACTAAGCACATCACCTGAACTAGGAGAATACTCATTGCTGGTAAATACATTTTATTTATACTTACACTATCTATTTCAAATCAATGGAATCTTTAATACTAAAAAAAAAAAAATACCTACCAAACTTAATCTCAAAGAGTATTTTCTACATATATACCAAATTAATTAATTTCCATAAATAAAAATATCCAAGAGTTTGGGGTCAAAGTTAACACAAGAAAGCTTACAGAGTATCTCAGGAAACCTCTGAAATATATGTAAAGACATAGAAAATAACTCATCAAACATAAGTTTCTATAATTTATAGATTGACAACGAAGCTATTATTAAAATGTAAAATGGATCTTTCTAATAAGATGCATGGAAATAGGTAGAGGAAAAAAAGGGTAGTTTTCCTTAGTTGTCTTATTAAAAATACAAAAATAAAACTTGAACAAAACACAGATGTCCCATGAGTCTGTGTATGCCGAGGAGCAGAAGTCTCTTGGGTGTAGAGTGTGTTATGAAGCCTTAGCTAGGCATAGTAGCTAAGGTGATGTGGGTGTTACTTGGAAGGTTTGGCCAGCAACTAACCAACACAAATGTGGATGCTTGGAGTCAACCATCAGACTGAACTTGGGTACCCCAGTCGGGGAGCTGGGGAAGGAAGTGGAAAGAAGTGGAGGGGGAATGAAACCCCATAGGAACAACAACATCTGCTGGCTGGACCACCCAGTGCTCCCAGAGACCAGACCACCAACCAATGAGTTTTCAGGGAAGAATACATTGTTCTAGATACATATGTAGAAGAGGATTATCTGGTCTGACATCAATGGGAGGGAAGGCCCTTGGTCCTGTGGAGGTTTGATATCCCAGTGTAGGCGGATGCTAGAGCAGTTGGGCTAGACAAAGTGGGAGGCTGTGGGAGCCCCCTCATAGATGCAAAGGGAGGGTGGAAAGGGTGGATGTGGGGCTGGGTGGTTGTGGAGGGGTAACTGTGAAGTGGGATATCATTTGAGATGTAAACGAATGGAATGATTAAATAAATAAATAAATAAATAAATAAATAAATTCAGTTTGCATAGGACTGAAAATCCTTTACCTAAAAAAAAAAAAAAAAATAAAACAAAAGAAGTTTAATTTAGGAGGCCTCTGTGAGTTTGAGGACAGCTTGACTTCAGAGCAAGATAGGAAACTTAATTTAATAGACAATCACAAATAACAATTCCCTTATCATTTATCCTCCAGATTAGAAAACAACAAACAAAAAGCACAAAACACCTAATGTATAACAACAAGAATTGTATACAATAGAAAACAACAGAGTGTACTGAACAGATGATTTAGAATTTTGTATGGGGAGGGGGGACATCTTCAGAACTCAGATAAACATAAGACTCTGAAATTACATTCAGTGCAATTCAGAAAATAGTGATATCATCATTGTATGCCATTTTCAAAAGGGAGTGGTTTTTTCTGGGAAAGAAAACAGATCATGAAAAAGAAAAAAAAAAAGAAATTTAAAGCTAAATCAGAAGGGAAAGTTCAGGAAAATAAATTTGAAATATATTTCATAAGCAGCAAACAATCATATGAAAAACTAAACAAAAAGGGGAAATACAGCATGTATATTTGGTCAACTCTAAGTGGGATAAACAAAGAGTTTTAACAGGATATAGATAAAAAAGGAAGATAAAGAAGGTTCAATTCAATAAAATTTCTAGAAAATAGTTTCCAAAAGTATACAATATAGGAATTTTAAAGTATAAGCATCAAAGATGAAATGAAACTTGAAAAATAAATTACATTCTAACTCTTATCAATTCTCAGGAAACACAAATGCACTAGAGAAATCTCGAAAAATGTTCAAATATAGGAGTACAACACCAGGAAGGTGTAACAGTCTAGGAGTGTGTCAAGAAAATATAATTAAAATTAGGACAATGTCTTTTGAAATATAAACTATATACTAGGAAACTCTGAAGATCCTGTAAAATAATATATAATAAAAAGTCTCAAAATCAGTTTCAAGATATTTAAAATCAAAATTAAAAATAAGACACTAAAATGCACTATTAAATCAAATAATAATAAGGTACCAGAAAGCTATCCAGTCTAGACAAAGAAGTAAAAAGATATTTCCTGTGTCTTATAACACTGAAAACTTGTAGAAATGTTCCGTAGGCCTTAGATCATGTCTGTGAGCATTAAATATATGTGAATCATTTGTTTCACTAATTCTCTATCTCCAAATTTATATTACAGAAGAGCTCATATAAATAAGTTGTTTAGGAAAATTTAATTTTATAGTGGAAGGTGGTTAGATATGCATTAACCAGCAGTTATTAGGAAGGTTGAATTGAACACAGACCTCAGAGAAGAAAGCAAATCAAGCCAGTTCCTCTCCCAGACCCAGCTGTGGCCTGGCACTTCCCCAATACTCCAGAGGAACAATGGCATAAAAGGTATTGATTAGGCTATTGGTTTTATTCATGATATTTCCTTACATGCTCAGTTAGTCTGATGTTTGTCCATGGCAATAATGGTATAAGAAACCACAGAAATAGAAGCCCACCTGCCCAACTGCTCAATGAAGAGATTAGATCAAAGTATAAGTACTTTGCTAACATTTGTAGAGCTATTCTGTAGATGGATTAAGAGGTCTAAAGAAAGAATGAAAGAAATTATTCTGAAAAGGTACCTGAGCTTAATCCCAGTGTAAACTACCTCGTAAAAAGTATTTAATATGATATATGTATGCAATATGAAAGTTCTGTTTTGGAATAATGTAGACTATTCAAGTTTCCTGAACAGTATAGGAAGGTGATTTAAAAACCAGAAAAAAAAAATGATACACTCCTATAATCCCAGCTACTTAGGAGACCTGATATAGAAGGATATCAGGCTTGAAGCCTGCATACATGGGATACATATAGAGTGTGAAATAAGTCAGAAAACTTACCAAGATTGTGTCTAAAAATAAAATGTATAGCTATAACAACAACAAAAAGTTGTAGATACAGATATTAACACAACCCTCTCATCCTGGTTAAACCCTTAGGTTGTCTCTAGGGTAGCACTAGCACAACATCCAAAAGAACTTAAAGAAAGAGCTGTTGTCATTCTAGACTTTCCTCCCTATTTTGTCTGTTATATTTTATAAACAACAATGAAAAAAATTAGTTGAAAATGTACCAAGAAGAAGCACAAAGCAGAAAGGGCAGATTTTCTAAACTAAGGGTAAACTTTAAACATTTTGTAAGTTGTTTATCTGGTAATATTTACCTTATACAGTTCAAGATTCAAAGGACCATAAACATTGGATTCTTCTGCTATCAGTTACCCATTGTTCTAAGCTTTATGGTGTAGGTCCTGATATAAGAAGATTTAGGTCATGTTAAGAATAACTGAAAAACTCCCTAATTTAAGGAAGTCATGACTTACCTTTAGCAGGTATGATGACTTCTGACTTGATGAAATGAATGCAAACAATCTTGTAACACAATTTTATAAGAGCATCAAATAAAATATCCATATAAAGATAAGATGAAGGTGAATTTTATGTATTTTGTCTGTTACCTAGTTCTGTTATAAAAATGATGATATTTCACTACTAGGCAAAGTGAATAGTGTGTGTCAGTGGAAACTCAGACACAAATGGGACATCTATATATCTGTATTCTACTGCCTTCTCAAGGCTCAGGAGGTATAATGGCAGAGAAGGAGGAAAGACTGTATGAGGTAGAGGTAGGGAAGGCAATAGTGGTTTTTTAACATGACAGCATCATTACACACATGGACACATGGCTGCTGTGGTTGTCTGTACAAGATGAAGCCAGTTGATGTTTCACCATGGAGTAGGAAAGTGTTCATAACTCTCCACTTCTACATAAGGAGCTAAGGAAAGAATATAGTTTTGGGAAAGGGGTAAGTTTTATTTATGGGTGTGGCTCCTGGTACATTAGCCTACACTGTAGCAGATGGTCCTACATACAGTAACATGAGCAGCTTAAATTGAAATCAGTGGATTATTGTAAAAAACATGAAAAGAAAAGGTACTTGAAGTTGGGGGCCAGAAAAGAGGTCAAATCTGTGAGAAGTTAGGGGTGAATCTGGGAATAAATATAATTAAAATATATTATGTAAAGTTCTCAAAGTCTGAATAAAAGAGTCTACAAAATGAAATAGATAATTACTACTGGACAGTTTCACAGGATTTTTCTTATTTTAAAAAATTTATTGATTCTCTGTGAATTTCACATTATGGACACCTGTCTTACTCATCTTTCCATCCCTCCACATCTTCTCTCTGCTCTTGCAACTTCATTCCAAAAGAAAATGAAAATGAAAATTAAAGTCAAAATTAAAAATTAAAAATAATAAAAAAAAACCTTTTCACCATGGAAGTTGTGATGAGTCACAGTGTGTGACACAATCAAGCAGCTTCACATTGTAAATGTTCTTTGCAGTGAGTCCTTGGTCTGGAGAGGATTGCTGCTTAGGCCATAGCCTTTCAGCAAAAGAATTAAGCATATTTGGGATAGCTAAGAATCTGGCTTTCACATGGTATACTCTTCACAAGCAGCAGATGATATAAATTGCCTTGAGGGACATTATATCTCCATTGACATTATCAAATGTCTTTGATAATCTAGAACCCAATACGTACTTCATGCCAAACTTTCATCCAAATACAGCGAGGGCTCCTAGAAGCCAAAGAATGCAAAACACAAAGCAACCAGCAAAGCCCAGTCCAAGTATGATAAGGATTTTAGAAATTTAAGATGGGAAAACCTAAGCAGTAGCTGATTGATATAGTGAGAACCTCAATGTAAGAAGTAGAGTACATGTAAAACAGATGAGAAATCCACACATAGAGAAAGAAACTACAAAAGAGAGTGAAGAGAAGGAAATGGAACATGCCTAATGTAGCAACCTGGAGCAGACTTGACAAGGAAAGAAACAGTGAGTTTCAGACTAAAAACACAAAAATAAGAAAAATATGACTTTAAACATGGAATGAAATAATCAAGAACACTGGATAATTTTAAGAGCTATAAACATATGAAGAATAATGGAAAATAATAGCAAAGACAGGAAAACACATTTGAAGGAACAATATGAAATAGAGCTACAGGAAATCTTGAAGGAATCAAATAGTTAATTATCAAGTAAACACCAAGACATCTACATTATTTTCAATTTGTAAAAATATGATGCACTGACAGAGAAGAAACCATAATAAATAATGATAAAACAGAATTCTAAATGCAAAATCACAAATAGTCCCCCAAACAGATTCTTATAGAACCTATTACTGGAAATAAAAAATTACCAATATTAGAAATAAAAATCATGAGATAAACTTAAGATTTAACACCTAGCATAAACAGAAATAATTATTGCAATTATAGACATATTTTAAAATTTAAATAGAAAGGAGAAATCTCTTAAAGAATCAAATTGATTTTTCCCAGAAAAAGGATCAATGACTCATGCTATTTTAGAAACCGTAAGGGACAAATGATTTTAATGATGACTATGGTAAATATTTAAGGAAAGGTAAATAATTAAATACATCCAAATATCACCAACATTTTTGTATAACAGATATTTTCAGTTATATAAATTATTCCTTTATTTCCAATGCTAAATTTAAAGTAAAATATTTTGTATCTGTGTCTCATGATTTTACAGTAGCAAGTGTAATTTATTTTGAAAATACAAAACTGGTTTAAAAATGTGAAACTCAATTGTATTCGTAAGATTATTAAAGTGAAGAAGCATACACAATCCTTCCTAATAGACTTGTGGATTCAACTGATATATGATCACCATGTACGAAAATAGCTTAACAAAATAGTAAATAAGGGATCCTCCTCTGTCTGGGAAAAGATTCTTAAAAATATCTAAACTAAATATGTGTATAGTGCAAAGAGACAAGACAGTTCTTTCTTGTCATTTCACTTTAATAAATATATGTTTGTTATATATTTGAGTAAAAGAAAGAAAATGGTAACTCAATACTAGGTCTGACTGGTACTTTGTCCTGAAGTTTAGTAAAATGAGTCAGAAACCATCTCTATGATAAGAAATGGGCTGGAACTGAATGAAGGAGGGAGACCAAGATGCAACTCAGATTAAAGGATTCTATTTATGTAAAAGATTCAATACATGCAGAAGGCTATGATTTCCTCTGCTAAATTTAAAAAGATGAGGAGAGTAAACAACAAGTCTTACAGTACTAACCTAACAGTCAAGGGAAATCTTAACTATAGCAGAGTAATTTTCATTTGAAAAGGTCTAATTATAATAGCTTAAAATAAAGATTTTCCTATTTGTTTACAGAGTCAAAACTTAACAACATGCTTTGAAGAAGTCCACATTAAGCAGGAAAGTTATAGGGTTAAAGACAAACAAATAAAGAATGATACACTCATTATATTATCACTGACTGAAGGAGACTAGATCAGTGGTGTTATCTTCAGTCCAGATCACTTCAAGCAACAGTATCAGTGTTCAAAACACAGCAGAGCATGATGATAAATTTCAAAAATTAATTATCTTATGAAATAGGCAATTCTAAAAAGACATGCATCTAAGAATGGAATATAGGAATCCATGAGGTAAAACTAAGACTACTTTGAAGAGAAATAGTCAAATTTATCATTACAGTTGAAATCTTCAACAGCCTTGTCTAAGTAATTGATGAACCTGGCTGGGTAAAAATCAATAAGCTGTACACGGGTTGACCTTGATTAACAATCCACTTGGTCTAATTGACATTTACCAAATTTGCTATCTAACAAATAAAAGTGGAAGTCAGGTTCTTCTCAAGTAAACAGCATACTTACAAAAAGACTGTTTCCTAGGATGTTAAATATATTTTAGAATATTTAAAGAAATAGAAAGCTTATCAAATATATTCTCAAATCACATAAAATAACAGCAAAAAGTTAACTGTGCAGTTCTCCATGGTTGAATATTAAAGAGTATCCTCTTCTATGAGTCAAAGGACATAGTAATAATTTTTAATCAACTAAAGATATTATCAAATATATGAAATATAAATAGTAATTATAGAAAGGAATTTGTCTATGCTAGGATATTTAATGGTCAAAACCTGTGGAGTTTTTGGGCTGACTAAAGGGCTACTACATAAAATGGAACCTATACCTGACACTCCTGAGGTGACCAAGAACCTGAGACTAGTTGCCCCAGAGACCAAGGGTAAAAGCAAATACTACTGTTTCTTAAAAAAACAAAAAGCAACAAAATGACTCCTACTGATATTCTGCTGTATGTATCAATGACTTGCTCAGCCACCATTAGATAATCTTCCTTCTGCAGCAGATGAGAACAAATACAGAGACCCCAAGTCAGACGCTATGCAGATAAAGAAAAGCCATTAGAATAATCAAACCTGTGCTTGATGTCTCTATCAAATCCTTCAACTCAGGGCTCAGGGAATCTGCAGAAGAGGAGTCCTCACAAAGAGTGTTAAAGCCATATGGTATGGAGGACTCAGTGGAATCATGGCCCTCTACATATTCAATATCCATATACATATGAACTCCCAGAGACTGATGCAACATGCACAGGGTCTGCATGGGTCTGCAAAACGTCCTCTGCATATATATTATGGTTTCCAGGTTAGTGTTTTCATGGGGTTTCTGAGTGTGGGAATGAGTAAGTTTCTGTGTTTGTGCCTTCCATTGTGCCTTTCCCCTTCTGTTTGGTTGTTTTAGTCAATTCCAATGTGTTAGGTTTTTTCTTCCTATCCTATCCTACTATCCTATCTATCCTATCACTATCATCCTATCTTCCTACTATCCTATCCTATCCTATCCTATCCTATCCTACTATTGTAATATATTGTATTGTTATCCCTTAAAAGCTTGTTTGTTTGCTAATGAGAGACAGAAAGGAAATGGGTCCAGATGGGAGGGGATGTAAGAGTAAGTGGAGGATTAGAAAAGGGGGGAAATGTAATCAGAACTTTTGGGAAAAATTATTTTCAATAAAAATGGGGATTAGTCCACTAAGAAAGCAAGCCATGATTACCTGGTGGCTATAGGGAAGACCAATAACTTGTAGAGAGGCTTAAAATCACTGAACACTTTGCAAATGCAAAAGGAATATATCAGAAACCAGAATCAACCTATTGACCTACAAAATTAAACTGAATGAATAAATACTGTTGAAGAATTTGGGAATACTGAGATTGTCAACCATATGACATAGACACACTAAGGGCTGTGGGTGAGGAGGTGGGTGGAGGAAGTCCAATTCTGCATTGGTTTCTTCAGGTGCAAGGGGTGATTGCTAATACTTTGTGCTGGAAGACTTGCTGTGAGTCACACAATCAAGGTGCAACAAGGTAGGGCTGTTTGGAAGCCAGAGTTTGAATGCTGTGGATGAGATTGCCTCAAAGAGAATGAGACCTCATCATATGTCAAGCAGTTGCTGATGTTTTGTTGTCCAGAAATCCAGGACTCAAGATACAAAGTAGGCATGCCTGAATGACATTTAATGCAGGTAGATTTCATAGTGAAAGGACAGCAGAGCCCACAATCAAGTGGCTTGATCATGTTTCTTTGCAAGATGAAATTCCCTTGAAGAATTTTCAAACAGCAAAAACACATGATAGGCCTTTGCTACAGATAGCCTACTAGAGACTAATGTTTGTTCTCCTGTCTAACTGCCCTGCCTATCACCTTGCCATGAAGGGCTACTAGGTTTTACTTCCGCACACACTGTGAAAAATAGACAAGAAAAGCCACTAAAGAAACTTTTATTGGCATACTACTAGAACACCAGAGAAGGCAACATAGTAACATGTCACTAGCTACTCACCCAGTGCTTCTAAACTGCCACTCAGGTAGCCTGAAGGGTTTTAGAAGCATTACAGTCACTTATTATGACAGTCTAAACTTTTTCTTCAGCTTCAATCATAGTCATTAAGACTTTTCCGTTGGTTCAGTCATGGCTGTGCCACTTGTCAAATTTTCTCCTCCACCAGGAAAACTACTCCCCCTCTGGCCAGGGTGGGAATTATTTGAGAATCTTCAAAAATATGGATGTTATGTATTCTGAACAATCCTGATTGTGCCTTGCCTGGGGTAACCAGGGTGAACACCTGCCATCTTACAGAGCTATTTCAAGGTAACTTGTAGAGTTTTTATACTGTGGTTTCTGGCATTAGGATGGTTAATGGAACTGTTTGACTGAGAGTCCCTTTGTTCTAGATTGTTCCAGTAACACAGTATAGGACAAAACCTGATAAAAAAAAAAAAAGGTATGCAAATTCTTTCTTCCTATGTTCTTGCTTATTTATGGAAAATTGACTGAGAAGCATTAATTACAATGGAAACTTGGTAATTTATCACTAACACTGCTAATATTTTACAGTGTTTTAAGAGTACTATTCACCATCCTGGTACCCAGGAAGGGGTGGGATGCATGATCTTTCTCAAAGAAATTCTTTTCATGCCTCAACCCAAACCAGGAAATACCTTGCCCAGTGGCCAAGTAGCATTCTAAATAGTCCCCTGTCATTCAAATAGGAATGAAATTTAATATGTTCTCATTAATGTATGCCAGCCTTAGGCCACAAATGCATAAGTTCTCTTCATGAGATAAGTTATATTTTTATGCCTTCTGTTCAAAATACTTCCATTGACATTATTACTTCCAAGGAAATATATTGTATAAAACACCCACAGTAGTAGTTTATATCTTTTTGTTATGTAATAAAGTGTGTGACAAATGAAATTCTACATAAACCCGAAGTATATAAAATGGCCAACAAAGCAGACTCCTTTTAGCTGGTGTGGATCCAAAGACAGAATCTACTAGCTTTACCTTCAATCCTGCAAAATGCCTTAAAATTTCCACAAGGTATCACCATGGGAGCAATGAATTACTTTGACCACAATTTTCAAATCAATGTTCTCCAGTCTTTTCCAGATCTCCATCTGCCATGGATCAGACCCAGAATTCTCTCAAATAATGTGAAGCATGCTGGAGCAACCAAGGGTTGAAATCACAGGTCTCTAAGGTGAAGGTCACCTGTGAAGTTCTTGTCTCCTCCCAACCTCCAGTATTGTTAAAAGCAGATAATTGCTTGCATTGTTATTCCAAGAATAAATCTGCATATCTTAATAAAATGTCAAGGCAATTTTAGTTTTTTATTTTTTTTTACCAACCTTCATTCCCATTTTCTTTAACCTTAGTCTAAAAATTAGAATAAATATCAAAATTAAGTCAATAGATATGGATCCTAAATATTTTACAGCTCTATAAAAAACTTCATCTCCATTTTTGTTTTTAATTTTCTTCTACAGAAAATATTTTTATTTATTAATCAAACTGTGCAGTTGAGCCCACCAAAAGCATTATTTAATTTTTTTTAAAGATTTGTGTGTGTATGTGTATTTGTGTGATGTGTGTGTGTTTGTGTGTACATTTATAGGCCAGAAGAGACCTGACCTTGGGAAGCTGAGTTCCTGGCACCTGCATTAGATAGCATATAATTGCCTGTTATTCCACCTCTAGGGAATATGACCTTCAGTCTCCTGAAGGCAGGCACCTGCATTCCCTGTACTTACAGATACATGATTTACTATACATAATCTGTACCAATTTATCATATATACATATTCATACAAACTTTCTCAGCATATCACAGTTACGTTTGTCCTGGGAAATAACTTCAATAAATAGGAGAGAATTTCTGAAGCCCTTTCACTTGTATTTATATCTTTATTTTTTATGGGTAGTGTAACTTCCTTCTGCTCACTGTTCATATTTATGTTTGTTCAAATATTTTTGTGAATATTAAATCAGAAAAATATTTTCTTGGAAATATATTCTCGGAAATATTGGAAAAATATTTTCATTCTAATACTCTATCAATTCTTTTGCAAAAAATGGGTTAAAATTTAATAAGCAATTTAACAGCTATCTTGCCACTTTGGCTTCAGTAACCACAGACTAAGTGGTTTAAACAATTGAGGTAGTTCCTCACATTTCTAGAGGCTTGAGGTTGAAGATGGAGGGTAACTGTCTGTTCAAGGTCTGGTAAGGGTACTCTTCCTGGCTGGCAGACATCAGATACTGCATTTGTCCCTAGGTGGTCAGTCTTCTTGATGTTTGAATGTGTACACAGAGAAATGGTTTTCTCCTCATCTTACAAGAACAAAGAAACTATTAGACTAGTATCCACTGATATAATTTTAATTAAACCCACTTGCTAAAGTCCTGACCTTCACAGTGTCAGCCAATTTGGCATTTAGAGCTTAAGCATAACTTCAGTCCATTTGGTAATGTTAAAAACCAACATTTAAGACATTCCCATTTTAAAAATTATTTTATTTATTTACATTCTAATTGTTGACTCCCAGTTCCCCTCCCATAGTTCCTCATCCCATTCCTCTTCCTCTTTACCTCCCAGAGGGTACTCCCTTTCCCCCACCAGGCATCCCCCTTCCTTGGGGGCCTCAAGTCTCTGGAAGATTAAGCACTACTTCTCTCACAGAAGCCAGACCAGAGAGACCTCTGCTACATATGTGCCAGTGGCCTCAGACCAGTATGTGTATGCTCCTGGCTGGTGGCTCAGTCGCAGGGAGTTCCCTGGAGTCTGGTTTTATTGAGATTTTTGGTCTTCCTATAAGATGATTTTTCCTTTCCGTTTCTTCAGTCCTTGCCATAATTCAATCCTATGGAGGGTCTCTGACATCAGTCCAATGATTGGATGTAAGTATCTGATTCTGTTTCAGTAAACTACTGGTAGGAACATTCAGAGGCCAACCATGCCAAACTCCCATCTGTAAGCACATCATAGCATAGTAGTATCAGACATTGGTATGCCTGCATGAGATGGACCCCAAGTTAGGCCAGTCTTTTCCTTCAGTCTCTTCTCCATTTTTGTCCCTGCATTTCTTTTAGACAAGAACACTTCTTGGTCAGGAATTTTGACTGTGAGTTAGTAACCCTGTTCCTCCATTTGAGGTCCTGGAGGCGGACTTTTTGAGTTCCCAATGTTGGACATTTTGGCTAAGGTCACTCCCAATGAGTCCTGAGAGTGTCTCACCTCACCAGTTTCTGGTACTTTCTAGAGGGTTACCCCACCTCCCACTTCCCGAGACTGCATATTTTCATTCATTGTCTTGGCCTTCTGGGCTTCTCTCCAGTCCCCTCCCCCCATATCTGATCCTGTTCTCCTTTAACCCTCCCCTGTTCTCTCACTGAGGTCCCCACCTCCCTCCCTCTGCCTACTGTGATTATTCAATTCTCCCATCTAAGAGACATTGAAGCCTCCTCAATTGAGCATTTCTGTTTGTTATACTTATGGTATGTAGGTTGTATTCTTGATATTCTGTACTTTCGGGCTAATATTTACTTATTAGTGGATACCAAAAAGGCTGTCACTTGAGTTTTTGTTCAGTGAACATACCATATATGTCCTTTTGTGTCTGAGTTACCTCACTCAGGATGATATTTTCTAGTTCCATCCATTTGCCTTCAAAATTCATAATGTACTTGGTTTTATTTTATTTTGTAGCTAAATAATAATTCGTTGTATAAATGAACCACATTTTCTGTATTTCTTTGTTTGATGGACATCTGGGTTGTATCCAGCTTCTGGCTATTATGAATAAGTCTGCTATAAACATGGTAGAGCAAGTGTCCTTGTGGTATGGTGGGGTATCTTTTGGGTCTACACTCAAGAGTTGTATAGCTGGGTCTTCAGGTAGAACTATTTCCAATTTTCTGACATGCCACCAGATTTAATTCCAGAGTGGTTGTACCAGTTTGTAATCCCACCAGTAATGGAGGAATGTTCCTCTGTCTCCACATCCTCACCAGAATGTGCTGTCACCTGAGTTTTTGATCTTAGCCATTTTAATTGGTGTAAAGTCACCTCAGAGTCATTTTGACTTGCATTTCCCTGATGACTGAGAATACTGAACATTTCTTTAATTGCCATTCAAGATTCTTCTGTTCTGAATTCTCTGTTTAACTCTGTACCCCATTTTTAATTGGGTTATTTGGGTTTGTGGAGGTTAATTTTTTGAGTTCTTTCTATATTTTGGATATTAACTCTCTGTTAGATATAGGGTTAGTGAGTATTTTTTCTCAATCTATAGGTTGCCAATTTGTCCTTCTGATAGTATCTCTTGCCTTACAGAAGCTTTGTAGTTTCATGAGGTCCCATTTATCTATCAATTGTTGATCTTAGTGCCTGAACCAGTGGTGTTCTGTTCAGAAAATTGTCCCCTGTGTCAATGAGTTCAAAGGTTTTTTTTTTACTTTCTTTTCTATTTGGTTCAGAGTATGTGTTTTTATATTGAATCCTTGATCCACTTGGACTTCAGCTTTGTGCAAGGTAATAAATATGGATTTATTTTCATTCTTCTACATACAGACTGCCAGTTAGACCAGTATGGTTTATTGAAGATGCTTTCTTTTTTCCACTGTATGCCTTTGGCTTCTTTGTCAAAGGTCAAGGGTCCGCAGGGTGTATGAGTTTACTTCTGGATCTTCAATTCTATTCAATTGATCAACCCATCTTTCTTTGTGCAATCCCATGCAGTTTTTATCATTATTGCTTTGTAGTACAGTTTGAGTTAGAGATGGTAATTTCACTGTAAGTTCTTTTATTATTGAGAATTATTTTAGTTATTCTGGGTATTTTGGTTTTCCATATGAAGTTGATAACTGCTCTTTCCATGTCTGTGAAGAATTATGTTGGAATTTTGAAGGGGATTGCATTGAATCTTAGATTCCTACTGGTAAGATGGTCACTTTTCACTATGTTAATCCTACCAATACATGAGCATGGGAGAACTTCGATCTTCTGAGGTCTTCTTTAATATCATTTGTAAAGATTCGAAGTTCTGGCCATACAGATTTTTCACTTCCTTGGTAAGAGTTACACCAAAATATTTTATACTATATGTGACTATTTCGAACGGTGTTGTTTCCCTAATTTTTTTCAACTTGTTTATCATTTATAAAAAGAAGGCTACTGATTTGTTTAAGTTAATGTCATATCCTCCACATTGCGAAGTTGTTTATCAGCTGTAGTAATCCTCTGGTAGAATTTTGTGGGCCACTTAGATATTATCATACCATCTGCACATAGATCTGTCTTACTTTTCAATTTGTATTCCCTTGATCTCTATTTTTGTTGTCTAATTGTTTTAGCTAGAACTTCAATTGAATAGATAAGGAGAGTGGGCAACCTTGTCTTGTCCATGATTTTAGTCAGATTGCTTCAAAACTCTCTCCATTTAATTTGATGTTGGCTGTTACTTTGGTATATATTGCTTTTATTATGTTAGTATGTGTTATGAATTCCAAATCTCCAAGACTTTTAACATGAAGGGGTATTGTATTTTGTGGAAGGATTTTTTAGCATCTAATGAGATGACATGTGGTTTTATTCTTTGAGTTTTATATACTGTTTTACATTGTTGGATTTTCATATGTTGAACCATCCCTGCATCCTTAGGATGAAACCAACTTGATTGTGGTGGATGATGGTTTTGATTTATTCTTGGACTCAGTTTGCAAGAATTTTATTGTGTATTTGCATGATTCATAAGTGAATTGGCCTGAAGTTCTGTTCTTTGTTGAGTCTTTCTGTGGTTTAGTTATCAGAGTAACCGTATCTTCATAGAATGAATCAGGCAATGTTTCTTCTGTTTCTGTTTTGTGAAATAGTTTGAGAACTATTGGAATTAACTCTTCTTTGGAGGCCAGGTAAATTCAGCACTAAAACTATCTGATCCTAGGCTTTTGGGGAGGTTTTTGATAACTATTTCTATATCCTTAGGGGTAATGGGATTGTGGGATTGTTTAGATAGTTTGCCTGATGTTGATTTAACTTTGATATATGGTATCTTTCTAGAAAATCATACATTTCATCTAGGTTTTCCAGTTTTGTAGTTATATGCTTTTGTAGTAGGTTATGATGATTTTTTTTAATGTCCTCAGGTTCTGTTATATCTACATTTTCATTTGGGTTTTTTTGTTGTTGGTGGGTTTTGTTTTGTTTTGTATTTTTGTTAATTTTGATACTGTCTGTGTCCTTTAGTTAGTTTGGTCAAGGCTTTATCTATCTTCTTGATTTTCTCAAAGAACCAAATCTTGCTTTTCTTGATTCTTTGTATCATTCTCTTTGTTTCTAACTGGTTGACTTCAGCCTTGAGTTTGATTATTTCCTGCTTCTACTCCTTTTTGGATATGTTTGGTTCTTTCTGTTCTATGGCTTTCATGTGTTAAGTTGTTTGTTTGAGATTTCTCAATTTCTTTATGAAGGCACTTAGCACTATGAATTTTCCTCTTAATGCTGCTTTCATAACCATAAGTTTGAAAATGTGTCTTTTATAACCATAAGTTTGGTTATGTTGTATCCTCATTTTCATTGAATTCTAAAAAGTCTTTGATTTCTTTATTTATTTCTTACCTGACTAAGTTATAATTGAATAGAGAGTTGTTTAGTTTCCATAAGTATGTAGACCTTCTCTTATTTTTGTTGTTATTTAAGTGTAGCCTTAGTCTGTGGTGACTGATAGAATGCATGGGATAAATTCCAATCTTTTGTATATGTTGAGGTTTGTTTTATGTCCAATTATATTGTGAATATTTGAGAAGGTTGCATAATGCGCTGAGAAGGATATTCTCTTGCTTAAGGATGAAATTTTCTGTAGATATCTTTTAAAGCCATTTGTTAGTTTTACAGTGTCTCTGTTTAGCTTATGTTTCAATGACTGTCCTTTAATGACAGTCTCCCACTATTATTGTGTGTGGTTCCATTGTGTGTTTTGAGCTTTAGTAAAGTTTCTTTTTCAATGCCCGTGCCCTTGTATTGGGGGCATAGATGTTCAAGATTGAGATTTCCATTTGGTGGACTTTTCCTTCGAAAATATGAAGTGTCTTTCTTCATCTCGTTTGAAACTTTTGGTTGCTCTGGACCTCTTAGATGCTTGCAGGCTTAGCTGTTGTGCTCCTATAGGGCCTGGCATGAGAGGAAGTGGATGGAAGGGAGGTGGAGCTCAGGGTGGGTGGGTGCTAGGTCTTGCATCTCTTGTGCTGTGTGGGTGTCCAGCTGACATGGGTATTTTGGTGGAATTCTCACCTGTGTCCTTGGTCACTGAGGACCTCCTGGGAAGCATGCAGACTGCAGCATTTGGGTAGATATGGGCTGGGCAACTGATCTATCCCAGTGGGGATGTGGGCTAGAAGGAAGATCAATATGCCCATTTTTATATAGCAATATATCTAGCAAATTTTTGAATCAGTACATAAAGAGAGTTATGGAAGTTACTTACTAAAAGTAAATCTTGGTTATTTCTGATGGTAAAATCACCTTTGAATTATTTTTTACTTTCTTCTTTCTAGTTTTGTTTCTTCTTTGTGCTGCTTCACTTACTAAAAAATATGAAGACACTTAAAACATTGATAATACAAAGCATAGATTATAAAAACAGTATTCTCATCATATAACTTGCTAATATAAATTTCATCAAAGAAAGATATATTGTGTCAATATGAATTAAATTTTTTTGTGTATTAAGCTTTGGAGAAAATTGGCCAAAGGAGCTACTCTTCTAGAATATCTAAAGAATAAGACAATAAAAGTGAAGTCAGTATATGCAATAGAAAACCAAGAAAGACCTTCAACAAGCCCTGAGGAAGACAGAGAAATAACACTGCATCAGAGAAGAACTGCAAAATACAGTAAATTAAAATAAAATGAGGCAATAAATTATCACTCTTATGACCTTGCTGTGAATAATTAAAAGGAGCCTTCCAGGGAGAAATAGGAGTAGAAAGTTGTAGACAACTTTGAAACTTTGCAACGCAAAGGAAGTATGGTGCATGGGGAAACTGCAGAGTTGAATCTAAGTAGATTGAAGATGTCACAACATGAAGGTTTAGGTTTGATAGACAAAATTGCTATGCTTATATAAGATAATGATTTTTGAAAGAAGCCATAGAAAGGATAAGGGCTCGTTGAAAGATACTAAAGATGAGATTGTTTTGTCAGTCTGATGTATTCATAATGTGGACTGGGACTCAGAATTTTAGAGGAGAAATAAGATACTCATTTGAAAGATACTAAAAGATGAGATGTGTGTTTGTCAGTCTGATGTATTCATAATGTGGACTGGGACTTCAGAATTTTAGAGGAGAAATAAAGATGGCCTGATGAATCCAGAGATTCTTTTCATATCAGTCAAGTGTTGGATTCATGCCTAATGACAATATTAACAGGAAGGGGTAGAGGATTAGAAAGGCATTTCCCATTCAGTGTCTGCTTTGATTAGCTGAATGGTGACACTTAACACTGAGAAACAGAGTGGTTTGGGGAGGGAGAGAAAGAAGAAAAGAAAGAAAGAGAATAGGAAGAATAAAAAAGAAGGAGGAGGAGGAGGAGAGAACAGAAGGAAGAAGAGGAGGAGGAGGAGGAAGGAAGAGGAGGAAGGAGGAGGAGGAGGAGAAAAAGAAAGAGAGGAGGAGGAAGAGGAGGAGGAGGAATAGGAGGAGAAAAAAGAAACCAGAGTAATAAGAACAGAGTCAGAGAAACTGAAGCAATAATCAGCAGAGGAGACAAGTGACTGGGAAAGGTAGCTGACAGTAAAAAAAATCTCAGAGAAATTTAAGTTCCAAATTAGTTTATGAGCCTTGAGAAGTATACTGCAGAGGATCTTGAGCTGCAAATTGTAACAAACACATGATTCTGTGTCATGCTCAAGGTCTACATCTTATTTCCCACTGATTTCACTTATACAAAATGATAAGCACAGGGCACATAGCCAGCAGTCCATAGCCACAGGATTTTTCTGTTATCATTCTATGGTTCAATAGAGGCACTTGGCAAAGAGACTTATGCAATTTTCCTCTAACTAGTCATTTTTGACTGATGGAGTCTTAAGCCAAGCCAGTAACAGGAGGTGTCTGCCCAAGAGCACCCCATCCTTAAGTGCCTTTTCACAAACAGTAATGAATGGCATTGAGATGTATACTGCTCAGCGTGCCTTCATGCACTATCCTTGGGATGTGAAGAGTAAGTGAATGTTTATTCATTCATGAAAACTCATTTATTTTATGATGAATTCCAAAATAGAGTCCTTTTCATAGCTGGCAGTTTCTGATGATGAGAATGTGGTTTTATTTTCTTTTTGGCATTCCAGTATTCTGAAAAATACAGAAAGTCCACAGAGCAGAGCTCTTGACCTTCAGACATGGCTCTTGGAAAATGTAAGCTCTGAAACTGAGGAGCTTAAAACAGAACCCAAACTTCTCCTACATGCCCCTCACTTAAATATATCTGGCAATACTCATATAGGATCATACAGCTGTTACTGGTAATAACAGACTAAATGTCAGACAAGACCATAGTATTTGCTACCTCATGTTACCTCGTGACTTAAACATTTCATAATTTACCAATAAGTAATGTGTATTAATATAGAAGAAGGTATAATGGAGTAAAATATGTCTTCACATATGTACCGTGGGAAACTCTCATTAGGTAATGAACTAGAGTATTGAAATCCATGAAAATACTGGCTTTATGGCTGTTAGAATTCTGTCATTTTTCCATTTTCCTTCCTTAACAATTTTCCAAGTTTTAGTATCTGTCTTGTGGTCTTCAACATTAACAAATCTAAGTGCTATACAACTGAGCAATGTGTTTTAAGAAAGGCATCCAGATCTATCCAATTTCTGAAGCACATAGTCTTAGAATCAGACATCTTGACTACAACCACAACAGTGTATAAAACTGGACCCAGGCTTAGTCTTTTGGATAAAAGCTTCAGATATAAAATTTTCAAGGAGAAATGAGGGTTTGATGATACTGTGGGTGTTGAAGCTGATGCATTATTTGTAAATTGAAACAAAGCACTATGGTGTCAAACATAAACTCCATTTCTGGGTATGCTGCTTTAGGCTCTTGTCTCTATTCAGATTTATTGTTCTCTCCACTGTGTCCTTACAGGAGTTTTTGCAGCCAATGAAATTTCCTGGCTTTTTCTCCAAAGGATTCCTCATTCTCATTGTTCCCTATGCATAGAATATTTTTCGCTATACATTTTTTCTTTCTTTTGTACTTACTAAAATATATTATGGATATGAATAAACAAAACAAATGAAATGAGGATATGACTCCTTCTAGGTATGATAGAGGGAGAAAGTTCATTATAGATATGTGGGAAAGCATAGTCAGGGCAGAGAAATCTCGGAAAGTCAAGAGTGGACATGAGCAGATTGAGCTAGACCATGTCCAGAAAGGAGAGAGGGATGAGGAGAGAAATTTCACAGAGAAATGAGATGTAGCAGCCAAGAGAGCAAAGGTCAAAAAGGAAAGAGTAACCAAAATCTTTGGATTACATAGGAAAGTGTAGTCCAACCACCTGGTCTGGAGAGTGCAGAGTAGGAAGCAGAGTATGCAAGCCTGTAGGATTCTGTAACTGTAGGGGATGAGGGATGCCAAAAAAACCTGGTGGCCAGGTTCATTTCAATATGTTAAATAGGTACCTCAGCCATTTGTCCCAGAGTTTGAGACAACATTATATATTAATTAGTATATTCTACATATTAATAATCTTTTAATGGTCTTTCTTTAAAACATGTTGTTTTCTGTGTTCTCTTAAATATGTCTTGGTAACAGAGACAGAGGGATAAGTTTTTGTTACTGTTCATGTTGTACAGAGGAACAAGGCTTCAACTCTAAAACTTTCTAGAAAAGATGAAAAGTAAAGATACTTATTCTGGAAGTTTTCTCTTTCCTTGTGCTAGCTCCTATAAAGAGGATTCAGGAAATTCACATTTATAAAATTGTTACATGTTGGAATAGCATATTTTTGCTCCTAAGAATTTTCATATATATATTTTTATTTATTTTTGAAATGCATCACATTAATATATAGCCCATCATATTAGAGATCAGCTACCAGAATTATGTATTTCAGTGACTGTGGAACATAAAAACAAAATAAAATTGCCTTTTTTACTCTTTTTTTTTTTTTTCTAAGAAATAGGTAAGAAAATAACTCTGTTTAAAAGTAAAGAAGTCTCTTGGAAGAATTACAAATCTCTCCAGGCTTACTAATTCTTTGAAATTTAAATGCACTCAGGTTCATTTTTCCTTAGAAATTGTGTCATTCATTACTAGTCTATAGCAAAAGAATATGAGACCAAATTCTGACAACTCAGAGTAAAACAGGAGACCTCTTTATATTAGAAATTAAAAACTCCAAGGGTTTGTCTATCTTGTTGATTTTAGTACAATACTCTATAGACCCAAAGAAGCTAAAGAGGAAGGTAGGCAAGGATACTTGAATCTCACTTAGAAGGGGGAATAAAATAGGCATAAGAGGCAGAAAGAAGGAGGGAACTGAAAGAGAGAGGAAATGAGGAGGGACAGGGGGCTAGTGTTCAGGATCTAGTGTTAGGAGAGACTGGAGAGAGGAGCAGAGGAACAGGAGAATGAATAGCGATCTGGGACTGTTGGGTCTTGAAGGGAGCAGGGGTACATCTCTAGGACATGCCAGAGATATGGGGAGGGGGAGGCACCTAGGAGTTTATGTGAGTGAGACTCATAGGAGTGGGAATATGGAACCTGAACAGGCCACCTCCTGTAGCCTATAGGCAAGACTCCCATTGGAGGGATAAGGATACCAATGCACCCACAAAACTTTAGACCTGAAATTTGTCATGTTTACAAGAAATTCAGGGTCAAATATGGAGCAGAAACAGAGAATAGTCAACCAAAAACTGCCCCAACTTGAGAACATCCTATGGGCAAGCACCAATCCCTGACACTATTAATGATAATATGGTATACTTGCAGACAGGAGCCTGGCATGACTATCCTCTGAGAGAGTCCACCTAGCAGCTGACTGAAACAGAAGCACAAAACCACTGGAAAGCATTGGATGGAGCTTGGGGAATCTTATGGAAGAGTTAGAGGAAGGATTTCTAAGAGTCTGTGATTATCTGAATAATGATACCCCAGACTCAAATATTATGCAAAAACAAAAAGCATTATCTTTTATTATGCAGAAGTCCATCATGTGGTAGGGCATGGGGTCATCTACCATTTACCATGATAGAGATGCCTGGGTGAACTTGCAGGCCCAGTTTAAAGCAAATTAAGGGAATTCCAAGAAGGGCTAGGTGACTCTATTTTGATTGGTTAGCTTGGCCTCTAGGGGTATGGGAGTCTTTGGGATGGCTAGGGCTCCAGGGACATTCCAGAACCCTTGCTGAAGGAGCCTGGAAATGGTTGCTAACTTACTGTTCATGCCTCAGGCCAGGTGAATGTGCAGCTTCTTATTAGTTGTCTGCAGCCCTTGGTTTTCCAGTAACTGACTTGTCTGCATTTACCAAGTTCTGGGAAACAAAAATTTAGGTATAGTCTCCTGAACTGCCAGTATGTAGCCTTTCATCGAGTCTGCCTATCTCAGGCTTCTCAGATTAGGGCCCTCAATGAGACAGAATCTTCACTGAAAGATCCTGGGAACTCTCTGAGACTGAGCCAACCAAAGAACATACACAGGCTAGACATAGGCCCTCCACACATGTAGCAGATGTGCAGCTCAGTCTTCATGTGGGTCGTCCAGCAACTGGCACAGGGATTGACCCTAAAGCTGTTGCCTGTATGTGGAATTTATTCCCTTGATGCCTTATCTGCCCTCAGTGGAAGAGGATTTGCCTAGCTCTGCAAAGACTTAATGTGCCAGGGTTGGAGGACACCCTGAGACCAGGGTGAGAGGACTTCTCAGAGGAGAAGGGGATGGGGACATGAGAGAGAGACTGTGGCTGAGGGTGGGCAGGGAATTGGGCAGAGTTACCAAGATATAAAGTGAATATATAAATTAACTAATGTAATAAAGAGAGAATATCAGAAGAAGAAGAAATAAACAAATAAAAATCACAGCAGGGCATTCAAAGAATGTGACTGCCTATGCATATGTATACAACTTCTTGCACACATAAATAGTTTGTGCCTTGCCAAAATACCTTAGACTGTGTATTCATTATCTTGAGACCCAAGATACATTTCTACTATTACCCAGGGTTTTTCAATGAACAATGATGCTAATTTAGATACCTCTGTAAGTCACAGAGGATTGTTGGGGCTAAATGAATGTAACATTCACAAAGCAAGTGCAGAATATGACTGTATAAGGCATAATTGTAATTGTAAGTTACCCATAAACATATGTGGGCCTTAGGCATTTCTTCCTTGGTTTCCATCTTTATCTGAATAAGGATATCAAAGAAATCTTTAGAAAAGCTAATTCTAGTAAAAATTTCTTTCAACTCCAAACTGTGAGTTATCCAAAACTTTGTGTGTGTGTATATATATATATATATATATATATATATATATATATATATATATTTCATGCTCTAATGCTTACAATACTAGGTGTTGAATATGTTTTGCATATTAAACACATACTTCTGTGTACAGTTTCCCAAACCAGAGTGAGAGCAGAGTTATTATTATGTAGCTCATCCTTGGTTTGGAATAGCTTGATCCTTTGTGAATGCTGTAAGACTAGTTAGCTCTAAGGAAGCACCCATCTATGATGGTTTTCTTAATCAGATTTTAATAGATTTCTATTGTAATTATCATGTACTACTTGTACTAGAGAAAGAACAGATAAGACTATTGTTCAGGAACCCAAGCAAATTTGACTAAATCTTTTCAGGGTCACTGGAGATATTAGGACAGTTTTAGCAGGATTTAATTCATAGCAGAATGTGGCCTTTCTCATTCACTTCAACCTAGAAATCTTCATGGAGCACAAGTATAACCATTTCTTTAACCTAGTTTTTGAGAACATAAGCTAAAGACACGGAATTAAGATTAATGATTTTCTTAATATCATAAAACTAACAAGGAAAATATAACTTGGCCCTTTTAGAGACAATATTGTAACAAGAGACAAATAAATTGGACAACTTTAATAATGGAAAAAATGTCCTTTTAAGAGAAAACAATTACTTTTTTTTTTAAGATTTATTGATTTTGCTTTTACAAAAACAATAAGCAACGTGGACTCCAGTTCACTCTTGAAAGCTCTCAGGAAACAAGATGCTCTGACCAGCAGAGAATACAATAGGGACCATAGTCCAAGTGCCTAAATAATATTGCTGTAGTTGGTTGGAATCTGTCTCTACTCAAAATCCCTGGTCTGTACCTGGGGTCTGCTGGGAAGTGGTATAAGTCTAGTGAGAGACCCTGAGAGGATTGAGGTCATGTACTCATAAATAATGACAGTCTCTTTTATTTTCTGAACTTTCTGCTTACAGTCAATGTGGTGAGCAGGTTTATCTGTTTACATGCATTGGTGCCACAGTCCTAAAGCATAGAATAAATCTAAAACTCTTCACTCTTCAAGGTACCTACAGCTCAGTAGAGAACAAAGTTGGCATTATTTTGACTATTGTAAAGGTGAACTAGTTTTTTAAGTTTATTACTATTTTACATTGGTTTGACATTTTATTTTTATTTAATATACATGGATATTTTTGACCTGTATGTATGTCTCTGAACCACATGTATGTTTCTTGTCCGCATAGATGATAGAAGAGGCTGGCATATCTAACTAGACAGTTGAGAGTTGACATTTGGGGGCCTGGTAATCAAAATTTCTTCCCCTGGAAGAGTATTCAGTGTTCTTTAACGATGAACCATCACTAGAGAACCTCCTAATGTGACTATTTTTAACTTAATGACAATTTATAAATATAAGCAACGCAATTTAATACAAATATTCCTTGAACAGCCATCAGTAGGGAAGAGGTTGGTTTTGATTGTTTCTGTTTTTTATTTTGTTTTGTTTTTTTCTTTTTGTTTTTGTTTTTCTGTTCGAGACATCAAACTTCAGTGACAGCTGGTATACCTACCAAGGACAGCCATGATAATGGATCAGTCATGCTCTATAGGGCATGCTCTCTAATTCAGCCCTTCATTCAAGCTTGACATTTCACAATTTAATTAGTATCCTTGCACAGCTAGAAGGCAGCCATTTCTTTAACCTAGTTTTTGAGAACATAAGCTAAAGACACAGAATTAAGATTAATGATTTTCTTAATATCATAAAACTAACAAGGAAAATATAACTTGGCCCTTTTAGAGACAATATCGTAACAAGAAACAGATAAAAAAGACAACTTTAATAATGGAAAAATGTCCCTTTTAAGAGAAAACAATTACATTTTTTTTTTTAAGATTTATTGATTTTGCTTTTACATATTTTTTCCTGCAATGGTACAATTGTACTACTTGCATGCCTGCCAGAAGAGGGCGCTGAGGTCTCTGGAAACTGAAGTTACAGTAAGTTGTAAGATGCCACACATCTGCTAGGAATAAAGATCTGGTCTCTGGAAGAGCAGTCACTGTTCTCCTGACTGAGCATGCTCTATCGCCCCTGCTATGTGTGTTTTTGTTGTTATTATTGACATGTTTTGTTCTGTTTCTTGAGACAACAATCTCAATATATTGCCTTGACTTGCATGGAACTCACTATATTGTCATGGTTGACTTCAAATATAAAGGTCTGCTTCTATATTTTGTATTCTGGAATTAAAGGTATGTGTCACCAAGCCCCCAAAACCCTATTTTTAATTAGAAAATAACTATAGCATGTACATGATTACATTATACTTTTGTTTACTAGCTGTAAATTTCGCCAAAGATCATGATTTAGAAAATTTACTAAGTTATAAAGTGAATTCAAGGTTTATACGTCCATTAAAAAATAGAAAAACATTAAAAACACAGTCATAAAATAAACATAGTCTAGAAATAAAAATGTATTAGAAATTGAGAACTTGTCCATTGTCCAATGTTCTACCACAAAGCTTGATTTTTCACTTCCTGAAGAGGCTGTAAAGACAGAGATGCCTTAAAACAAAAGCTTTGATTGGCTAAAGTCAAAGCATTATTTGGTTTATTCCCATGAGTAGCCTCTAGTGGGAGGTGATTTGGTGGTTTCTAGTTTCTTAAACTTATTTTGTTCCTGTGAAAATCTGGGATATAATACCCTAGCCTACTTGATGAATTCCAGAAAGTGAAAGACCCTGTTTAAAGTGAAGAATGGAAAGAAAGAAGAGAAAGAAAGAAAGAAAGAAAGAAAGAAAAGAAAGAAAGAAGAAAGAAAGAAAGAAAGAAAGAAAGAAAGAAAGAAAGGAAAGGAGGAGGAGGAGGAGGAGGAGGAGGAGGAGGAGGAGGAGGAGGAGGGAGGGAGGGAGGGAAAGAAAGAAAGAAAGAAAGATACCCCTTCAGAATAAAACTTGAGGTTTTCCTCAACCTCCACATATAGATACACATACTCTCATTCATACACACACACATATACACACTCACAAGTTAACATCCATAAATAATACATAAATACAAACACATAAAAAAAAATACTGTCTTTGGATTAAGTGGAACACCATGCTCCAAACCTGCTGAAGAAACTGTTTTTGTCATGTATGGTTTGGATCTATTACTGATGCTTCATGGTGAGATTGCATTGCATTTTTATTAATTTATTTACATTACAACTCACTCAAAATTTCCCCTATGCCCCTCTTATGCTAGTTAGTCCTTGTCACTTCCCCTATCTCCATTTCTCTCATCCTTTCTCCTCAAAGGAGAGGCTTCCATTGGATAGCAACCCACCTTGGCATATCAAGTTGCAGTAGGACTAGGCTCATCTTCTCCTATTTAGGCTAGCCAGGCAGCCCAGTTAGAGGAAAACTGTCCAAGGATAGGCAACAGAATCAGAGACAGCCTCTGCTCCAGTTATTAGGGGTCTCATATAAAGCACAGGCTGCACATCTGTTATACATGTTTTGGGGTATGCTCTTTGGTTGGTGGTTCAGAGCCCAAGTTAATTGATTCTGTAGGTTTTCTTTTGGTGTTCTTTGTTGGGGATTAGTTGGAATGCTTTGATTTAATCAGGGATCTCTGTGTCCAAATGCTGAAGGTCCTTGTCCCGAATTGAATTGGGTTTTGATCTACCAATAACACAGGAAAGGATGAAGGGTAGAGGAGAAGAAAATTACCATGTTTCAGAAGAAGATGGATCAGATTTAGAGCAGCAGAAGGAAAATCATCTGAAATGTAGGTAAGAAAGAATGTAGTCCCTGTGAGGACTGCCCAGAACCATTTGAGCACCAAAGATTAAGGGGCTGTCCAGCAGGAACAGTGCAGCAAAGTTAGAGGTTATTGAGTCAGGAGTATCAAAAGAATAGCTGGGCAGAGGATTAGAACTGCCCAGTCTTTGAGCTAACAAGTCATTTCAAAAATAAGCTAGTGTGTGTGTGTGTGTGTGTGTGTGTGTGTGTGTGTGTGTGTGTTTGGCTTTCATTCGCAGAACCAAAGAGGTCCTGGGTGGGTGGCTGGAAGCCTGCAACCTGCCAAAAGCCAAAGCAGTATAACTATACTCAGCACTATAGTCCTTGACCCATCCTTCATTCTATCCTCTTCCTCTGCCTAATATTTGGTTGTCAGTCTCTTCTTCTCTATTGCTGGTAAGAGTGCAAAATTGTACAAGCACATTGGAAATCATTTATGCAGATCTTCAGAAAATTAAAAATAGTTCTATGTCAAAACCTAGCTATACCATCCTGGGCATATACCCACAAGAATATTTGCCAGAACCTATATGGGCTATCCTAGCCAGACTACTAGCAATTGAGGTCATGTAACCTGAACTAGCCAACTCAAGTAACTGGGCAAATTTCCAGCTGAGACATGAGGACAACAACCCCTTCTGAGTGAGATTTAAGCATCCTCACTTTGGCCCTCCTTCTTATATATCTTCTTTGGGTCTGTGGATTGTAGCATAGTTACTCTATCTATACTTTATGTCTAATATCCTATTATAAGTGAGTATGTACCATCTTTGCCTTTCTGGGTCTGGGTTACCTCACACAGGATGATATTTTCTTGTTCCATTTGCATCTCTGCAAATTTCATGATATCCTTATTTTTGATAGCTGAATAATTGTATAAATTATTGTATAAATAATTACTTATTTGTATAAATTTGTATAAATGTATATTTTCTTTATCCATTCTTCTGTTGAGGGATAGATACATTGTTTCCAGTTTCTGGCTATAATAATGAAGCTGCTATGAACATAGTCAAGCAAGTGTCTTTGTGAGATGGTGGAGCATCTTTTGGGTATATATCCAGCATGGTGTAGCAGGGTCTTGAGAAAGAACTGTTCCTAATTTTCTGAGACACTGTCAAATTGATTTTCAAAGTCGTTGTTCTAGTTTACCCTCCAGCAGCAGTGGAGAAGTGTTCTTGTTCCACACCTTTGCCACCATGTGCTATTGCTTGAGTTTTTGAGGTTAGCCATTCTGAGGAGTGTACAATTGAATCTCAGAGTAGTTTTAATTAGCATTTCTCTGGTGACTAAGGACTTTGAACATTTCTTGAAATGTTTCTTGTCCATTAAATATAGAATCCTCTCTTGAGACTTCTTTTTAACTCTGTACCCCCTTTTAAAATTGGATTATTTAGGTTGTTGATGCTTAATTTATTGAGTTCTTTACATATTTTGGATATTAGCCCTCTGTCAGATGAAGGGTTGGTGAAGATCTTTTCCCATTCTGTAGGCTGACGTTTTCTCCATTGAAGGTGTCATTTGCCTTACAGAAGCTTTTCGTTTTATCAAGTCCAATTTATTAATTGTTTATCTCAGAGTGTGGTCTGTTGGTGCTCTGTTCAAAAAAGTGTCTCCTTGTTTTCAAGGCTATTTCCCAAGTTTAATTCTATCACATTTACTGTATCTTATTTTATACTAAAGTCATTGACACACTTAAACTTAAGTTTGGTTTTGAGGGTAATAGATATGTAGCTATATGCATTCTTCTACATGTAAACATCCAGTTAGATCAGCTCCATTTGTTGAAGATGCTTTCCATTTTCCATTGTATGGTTTCGGCTTCTTTGTCAAAAATCAAGTGTCTGTAGGTGTTTGGATTTATTTCTGGGCCTTTGACTCAATTCTCTTGATCCTTGAAAAAGGTTTGTTTCTCTACTGATACCATTCATTTTTTATTAATAGTGCTCTGTAATACAGCTTGAAATCAGAGATGGTGATGTTCTTTTATTGTACAATATTTCTTTAGCTATCTGGGTTTTGTTTTTCCATATAAAACTTGAGTATTGTTCTTAAAGGTCTAAAGAATTGTGATGAATTTTTGATGGAAGTTGGATTGAATCTATAGTTTCCTTTTGGTAGGATATCCATTATGACTATGTTAATTCTTCTGGTCCATGAGCATGAAAGATTTTTCCATCTTCTGATGTCTTGTTCAATTTCCTTCCTCCCAAGACTTGAAGTTCTTGCCATATAGGTCTTTTACTTCCTTAGTTAGCATTACACCAAGATAGTTTGTATTATTTGTGGCTATTATAAAGGGTTTTTTCCCCTAATTTCTTTTTTAGACCATTTATTGTTTGTATAGAGGAGGACTGCCATTTATTTCTTAAATTCTAGATTTTCACAACTTCATCAGATTTTGACTAAATCTAAAATTGAAGGAAGAAAAAATATTATATCTTCCTAGTTTGCAGATTAGTTAAATATGTAGTCTCAAAGGCATTGTGCTGAAAGTTTCATGCGACCAGCTGCTGACCATTGAGCTGCTGCTGAAATCCTTATTCAAGGATTTCTCACTATTCTAAACTGAGTGTTTACTCATTTTAATTATGCACAAACAAAACCAGAAGAAGTATCTGATTATTTTAGAAGTAAAGCTAAATTAAATTTTGTAATTTAACTGTTATATTGACTGATGCAATACTTTAACATTATACTTTTTCAATTTATTTTTATTAATTATTTAGCAAGTAAAACACTGAGGATAAGAGATTTTATCTTTACTGTAGAATAGATGAGGGAAAGCTAAGTTGAATGTGGTGACTGAGAAGAACCTTAAATTTCAGCCTCTATATACTAGTATTAGACAGAGATTCATGGTGTGTTCCTTTCAGTAGCTTTAAAATCACTAGAAAGCATAAAATTCTCTTTTACATCCTATTAAATGGACAAATTTGAGTGTCTTTGAATAGCTAAAAGGATATGCTGAATTAAGAAATATATATATATTTGTGTGTGTTTGTGTCTGTAAAAGGTGTTTTTCCAACACAACAGAACAAAGCTGAAATGAAGGAAGTAATGCAAAATGCCAGATCCAGTCGGAAACCTGCAAGAGAAGTTGTTTAGGAGCCCAATCAATGGCAAGTGGCCTCCTCAGCTTCTGATGGCCCTTATGCACTCAGTGAGCTTCTACCTGGTCCTCAAACACTGTGTTGATGAAATGTCAAGTGTCCTCATTGATGGAGAAGAGTTCATAGGATTAGTGCAGCATCTGTGCGATACCAGGATACATACTGTGGGAGAGGTTTATCCGAAATGCCACATTTTGCAAATGCAGACTTGAGGATTTATAAAGCGTGAGAATGTTTAGGAAACTTTCAAGACCAGAGGGCAATGATAATCCAAAAATGATTAATAATTCATGTACTTTGCAATGAAGTTCACTATTTTGTTTAATCCAAAACATTACATTTCTTTTCCTTGCATGTCCCTAACTTTTAAGCAGTTGTTGTAACACAGTTCAAAGTGCCACATGCTCTTTCCACTGGGAACATGTATACACAAATCCTAACAACAAACAAGGCCCATGTTTTGATTTCTTTTCTGACCGAAATAAAACTTTTATCATTAACTAAATGTATTTCAAAATAATTGGAATTCTTGAGAAATGTTATATAATATGACTCTTATAAAACACAACACATTCTAAAGGTTAAATTTAATTAAAATTGTACGATCTGGTATTTTTATAATAGTCACATAGATAAAAATTGATATTTTCTCTGCCACCAAAAAATCATTTTGTGATAATAAATGCAGCTGTAATTCACACGAACTGTAACAGTGCATAGAACAGAGATTTCATTTCTAGTAGGAACATAATAGTACTTTTAAAAAAATCAATGGTTATTTTTCAAACTTATATATTTCCCTTTTGGCTGAATTTGGTCGCCAAGATACATAATATATTTTCCTAAAAGGAATCCAATCATATGCCTGGAGGTAATTATAACAATGACATAATTCCTGCTCCTTTCAGAATCTAGGGTTGCTTATGTTTCTTCTATGCATTCTCAAATTGAGTGCATTAAAAACAATGAGAGAAATCTTAAAACAAAACATATACCCAATTCTGACAGGGACTAGCAGGCAGCTGTATGTTAGTTCCATGTTTAAATTTGCTACAGAGAATATAGTCCTATCCTGAGTATTGCACCTTATATTGACACTTAGTCCTCAGAGTTCCACAAGAAAATTTAATTTTAAAAATTATAGTATTGGTGTGTATAGGTATAGAGCTGTAGCTATATAATGGATAACCAAATATATAAACAGACAAATGCAAGCAGCAGAGATAGAAAGAGCAATTAAAGAGTAAATGCTTTTTTTATAGAGGATCTAAGCTAAGAAATTGTTAATCTGCCTGCCATTGTCTTATTTAGCATAATGCTGATCGTTTCATTGTCGACTTGACAGAAAGTTAGACATACCTGGAAAGAAGGATGCTAGCTTTGTGTAGGTGGTATTCTATGGTAAAGAAACAGGCTGATAAAATCTTTAGAAGCCAAACCAATAAGGAGCTCCCTTTCATGACTTCTGTCTCCAGGTTCCTTCCCTGCTTGAGTTCCTGACTTGACTTTATTGGAAGATGAACGACAAAATGTAAGACAAAATCAATCCCTTCTCATCTCATGTTACTTTCTATCATAGTATTTTATCACAGAAATAGAAACCCTAATTATGAGAGAAAATGGTACCATTATTCCTCTGATGGATCTTCCATGTCAGTGGAGGAGAAGACTGTGAGGAGTTAAGAACTATGGGATAGAAAAGCCAAGGGTGTTCAGAGTTCAATGGGCAGCTGCAAGAAGTGGAAGATTGTTCTAATAGTAATATAGATGATATTGCCCTGGTTTGTAAAGTTTTGAAGGAAATAAATACGCTTAGGGACTGTTCAATATTTTGAATTAAGAATCTATGTCTCTGGTCAGCTAAGACTGAAGAACTAGCTGATTTAACAAAGGACCAGAATCATTAAAGTGAAACCTTTGCTTTGCTTGGGCAATCAGTGCTGGTTGGTTGAAGCTGAAAACTTAGCAGTGATTACAAAGATACCAGTTTCACTGAACTGAAATGTACTGGAAAATGTTCTTCAGAGTCAGCACAAAATACTTTGGTATAAGACTGTACCTTGTGCTGTACTTTGGCTTTACTTTGTGCAGTCAAAGTTTGTATTGTGTAAGAGTTTCTTAGGTGCTCAGGAGAGTGAGGAGAGGCCACTGGTGAAAGCTTAGCCTGAATTGAAACCAAAGCTAATGGATTGAAGAGGTTATGAAGAGAAGTTTAGGCTTGACATCATGTGACATAGTACAGGAAAAGAGCCCAGGAGAGGTGTTGTGAGTAGTTTTAATAAACGATCCACGCTAAGTCTCGCCCACTCCCATGGCTAGCCCCAAGCGGCCTTCTTACCCTGGTTCTCTAGGCCAGCATGTTGCCAAGCCACTCTGGTCTTCCAAGGCCATCCGCTGCCTGTGGCTAGCCTACAGAAAGCCAGCTACCGCTTGCTCAGATAACCTTTGTCTTATAAAAGGTAACACTAGAGACTTGTAATATACCAGCCAGATTTATGACAATAAATCTCTATCCCCAAAATGCCTGTGCAAAGAACACAAAACTCAATTGATATAAATACAAGCTGCACACCTAGATTGGACAAATGTACTCTATTAACCATCTATAAAATCCCTAGTTACTTATGGCTCCTAGGGGCCACATGATTCTGGTTCATCTGCTTCCTCCATTTTCTTCCATCCTCCATCTCATCTATCTTTCTTCTTTCTGCTTCCCCTCTCTAAAACTTTTAGCTCCACCTTTTCCTTCGACTGCCCAATCACAGGCTGTAGCCTTATCTGACCTCACCTGAGTACAGGCACCATTCTTGAGGGAGCAGAAAATACAAACATCAATCCACAACAGTGATGCTCTTGATGAAGTTGCAGCCCAGCTAGAATGGAGATCCAAATATATCAGGGATGCCATAGCATGGAGTGTCAATCAGTGACAACCATGTATGTCGAATGCCTCTCAGCCAGAGCCTATAAAATCAACTGTTGTATCCTGTGGATAGCAGAGGAGAAATGGAGCACGTCACAGCCCAGAGGATAAGATTAAGCATGGGTCCCAGACTTCAATCACTGAACTTTTAGCACTGCTGAGTTTTGGCTTTGCTTTGATTGTGGAAAAATAAAGTATGTGAAAACTAACGTATTGTTTGTATCATAAGGGCCCACAGTTAAAAGACTGCGGGATTTTTAATATTATGTATGTTTTTGATCTTTTTGAAAAGAATCATAAAGGAAATGTTATGAATTAATAAATACTACATTTGTGTATCAGTTTAAACAAATGGTATTTGTGCTGCCTTTGTGTCACCTTGACATACACCTACACATATCTATTAAGATGGGATCATTTAATAAGAAAATTCCTCTATAAGATTGACCTGTAGACAAGTCCATGGGGGCTATTTATTTAATGATTAACGTGAGATGGCCAGTCCATTGTGGGTAGTGCCCAGTCCATTGGGCCAGTGATCTTGAATGGTATAGGAAGTAGGCAATTTGTAAGGAGCTGATCTAGTAAGTAGCACTCCTCCATAGCTTCCATTTCGGTACCTTCCTCTGGGTTCCAGATCTGCTAGAAATCCTGCTCTGAAATTTCATTTCCTCCCTAAGTTACTTCCTGTCATACTTTCTCACAGAAATAGAAACCCTAAGATAATCTCCTTTTTATTTATGGCTTTATTTGTAATATGTGTATAGGACTGAACATTGATTCTAAAGCCCATGATTTTACGAGAGAGCTTCACTTTTCATTTCAGTCGTAGTACCCACTACTGGATGAGATTCACGAAAATATTTCATCCTTAGTTCTGTTTCAAAATGTTTGTCTTCTGGATTTTTTTAAATGACTATTGTCTAATCACTGTGATTATACAATTTGCTGGGTTCTTTTTTTGTTTGTTTGTTTGTTTGTTTGTTTTGTTTTTTTTTTTTTTTTTTTTTTTTTTTTTAGCAATCATGGGTCACCTGAGAAAATATTCAAAGAAAGATGAAAATATCTGTAAATGACATGGAATGTGATTGAATTTGTGTCGGATTCCAGGCCTTCAGCACTGCCTTAGCTGTTGCTACTGTGGTACGGTATGAGCCATACTGCTGCCTCTTTGCCTCTTGTTCTGTCCTCTCTGCCATCCTTTGATCTCCATACACCATGGCCCTTCCATCTTGGAAGCACTCCTACTTAGACTCAGCTTTGTCTTCTATAACCCCTGTCGAGTCTCTGTTGTTACTTTACAATTATACTCTTAAGTTATGTTTTCCATGCATAGATAAAAGATTATTTAGAATTACTAGATTGCCATTGATTTTAAATTTATTGAGCTTATAAATTTAAAAGGATATAAATCTATTTAGCTTTTGGAAATGTAAAATTTGAAATTTCTATACTACTCTGTATACGTTTAGGCATAAAATAATATACCTTGACATCTGTTTGTAATCATGCTCAATTTACAGGAAATGAACATATCAAATTACCTTTGAACATGTGGGTTTTTTGCCTAAATATATGAACTATAGTTATAAATTTAGGTATTCATATTATTGGTATCACAAGAATAGAAATTTAAACTTACATACTCCATCCTGATTTTCAAAAGCATGTTAATAGGTTTTGTAAATGTAATGTTACTTGCTTATTTTCATTTTTAAAGAGTGTACTCTATATATATTTAAATACACTGTCCAAAGTAATTCATCTTAGTAAGGCTTTTTAAAAGGAATATATTACAAACAAACAAACATAAAACACATTTATACCCTAGAGTGTTGCTTTGTATTAAGCTGCTTAAAGAAATACACTTAACTAATGGTTCAGAAACAATATGCAGATCTGTCATTAAATTTGCTTGATCTATAAATTATTATTTATAAGGAAAAACAATGATTTACTCTATAACATAACTCTTCTCCATTCAAAATAATTTTATCCTGCAGAGTTAAGTTTGCAAAACATGGGAAAATGTTTTGGCTATCATAACCACAGCAATACGATTGGGATCCTAAGGACAAGGGTACTTACTGTTATGCATCTTTAATGTACAAGATACAATTTTGCCTCAAGAAAGAATTTCAACCACAAATACTATGATGCTGATACTGAACAAATCTATTCTAAAAATAACAAATTAACAATCTCAAAATGGTTGTGACCACATGATATATAACTTTAACATAGAAGTAGCTTAGATAACTTTAGAAAATAAGTATGTACATGTACTTGTAGAAAACTGCTATAATGTAGATGTTGAATATTTCCAAAGTCCCATACTTAATGGCTTAATCATCAAAGTAGTACATCTGTGTGGTTGTCGACCTTTATAATTTGTGAGCCAAAAAACAAAAATACCAACAAACAAACAAAACAAAACAAAAAGACATTTTCTTTGTGAAGGTTGTTTCAGAAATTATGTAAAAATTTTTTATAGTGATGGAAAGTTAACTAACTACATCACCCTCATAGACTATGTTAGGACTTTATATTGAATGTACAAAGATGTCTGCCTTCTGCTATATACAGATAAAATTTGGAATAGTTTCAAACTGCATCTCTGATGATGACCGTATATTAAAATGGCACAATTCAACACAGCTCTATCAATAACTTGAAACAGATATTTGTGTCTCATTCTTTATTCTTGAATGGTTTTCAAATTTGTCTTAAAGCCACAAACTTTAAGCTCACTATCATAACTTTGCCAGGATAATTTAATATATGGCTATCTTTGAAAATCATTCTATTGCTTCCATTTACTCATTCTGCATTCCTTTCCATTTCATCATAATCACAGCATAGCTTGCACAGTGGAAAAAAAAACACAGTTGACATACTGTAATGAAAATGCACCATACACAAAATATATGAAGATCGGGTTCTGTAACTCTCAAATGCTTCTCAAGTCATTGTTTGTGTCTTCATACCTCTCTGTCCAGTTCAGACTGTCCTTGACCATACATTACATATATATCACATTGTCTCCCTGTCTAGTCTTTCTGTGTTATATCTGAAAATTGTATTAAAGTTTATTTTGCAAAGGTGAAAAATGTTTGTATTTTTTTTATTTCAAGGCCTTCAGTGTTAGCTATTGCTGCAATCTATGACATCAGACTACCTCAATATTCAAAAGATATAAAAGACTCTTCCTATATTTCTGTTGTATTTGCCTAAAAACTTGTGCATTTGATGGATTGGGCTCCACTCTACTGGCTAGTTTTGTTAGTTTTATGCAAGTGAACTCCTTGCCTTTGGGCATCATTAGTGCATCAGATTCTTTTGTATATGAGCTGCTCGACTAATGTCATGAGTTGAGAAACATCTATTTCCCAACACATACTCTCATCCTTTACATCCATAAATAACCAAGGGCATAACATCTTATAATTTTAGCATAGACACAGAGTACAAGAAGAAATATGTAGGACTTCTTGTTGCATAGCTTAAGATACTGGTACCAATTTGTCCCTCTTCATTCTACTAGCTACTGTAATAGACAAAGAACAAAGGAATGGGTACAGAGAAACCACAGACAAAAGAGAGACACAGTCAGCCTAATCACATAACTTGCCATGTTTCCCAAGATTGCTTCATATTTCTGACTTCTGAAATTCTCATCAATTCTTTTTTCTCATTTTATTTGGGAAAAACTTAATTTTTAGGTTTTCACATTTAACGTTGTCTCTACATTGAGTCTCTATACCTTATATGTTTTTGGAGTCAAAGATTTGTAATCCTGTCTTAATCTTAATTCCTAAGTGTAAATTTCACTTATTTAAGTATGTCAATGCAAAAGCATAATCTGGGTTACAGTTTCCCTGATTTACATTTTATTTTTCCTGGAATTTTTCTCTTGTAAGTATTCTGCAAATATTTCTCTCTCTAATTGGACAAAAAAACCTTATGGTAGTCAAAGCTGTATGATTTTAATTTTATTATTCCATTAATAATTTTCATAGTAATTACCTCCAAATGTTTATTATTTATATAGAATACCTTATTTGTATTTTTGTTCATCTATTTTTAAAGACATCTTATCACAGAAAAAGAAAAAAATGGGATATTTATGGAATACCTACACTATTTTTAGCTGTTTCTATTCTAATATATTTAATTGCCATGGTAATAAATACTGCTGTATAAGTGATTTTAAGTGAGATATTGATATTAAATTACCAAATTACTTAACAAACTTGGAAAGTAAGCAAGATCTAAAAGATTATTAGTTTTTACTCCAAATATAATTTTAACTTTTATCAAAATAGTCTACAGTATTCTTCAGGCTTACAGGATCAAAAATATAAATATTCACTCAAACTTTTATACTTAATTCTATAGTAATCTCCCATAGTTGATTGAGTTAGTCTTATATTCTTTAAATGTTATAGACCTTATATATAATTACATGAGTTTTTAAGCTAACTATAAAAAAGTAGCATCTAAAAAGAATACACACATTAATTAATAAAATTGTCTCAACATGATTGATGTGAAAGAAGAGAATTTCGAGCTTTCAAATAACAGATGATCAATATTCATAATTCAACTTATAATCAAGTTTTAAATTAATTTTTCAGCTCAATAGTGTTTGCTTAATTAAGGGAAAAATGAAACAAGGTTCCCAGCACAGCCCTTCTCACTGAAGGACTGCATATAGCATCTAAGCTGCCTTTCTGATGACCTTCCCAGCAAGTGTGGAATTTAGGAACCAGATCTCTTTCAAGTTCAGATTCTCACACTTTTGATTCCTAATAAGTAAGAAAGAAAGCTCATGATCACAATCCATTTTTTAAAACTAGACTAGACACATGGAATCTCACTCCTCACAAGAAAATCAGAAGAAATAGCAAGATAGAGTGATGGAGTTTAGTGTTAATCTCAGATGACTACATGCCAAAATCCAGAGACTTCTTTCCCTTCCTCCATCCCTTCCTCTCCCTGCCCTCTCTCCCTCCATTTCTCTCTCTGCAGTTCCAGCAGCTTCAAGACCTAATTATGCCATTGTTAGTAAGCACCAAATATATTTCAGAACAACCTTTATTGACCTTCTTTTAGTACTGATTTTTAAAATTTCATCAGCATTTAAATGTGTTTCTAACTATTACAGTTGGTGAGTTATTATATGAATCCCCTCAGCAAAAGAACCACATACTCCTAGTAGAACAACATAGACCTAGTAGAGTAGTGGTTCTTAACCTGTCAGTTGTAACACCTTTGTGGGAGGATTGAATGAACCATTTATTAGAGTCACCTAAGAGCACTGGAAAGCACAGATATTTACATTGTGATTCATAACAGTAACAAACTCAGAGTTATGAAGTAACATCAAAACTAATTCTATTGTTGGTGGTCACCAGAATTTGAGGAACTGTATTAAAGAGTTGCAGAATTAGAAAGATTGAAAACCATGGTTGTATCATATTCCTTTAAGGAATTAGTGCCCACTTCTTTCACATGTGGTTGTCACAATGGGACACATTTGAGCCTATAATATAACTTATTCAAAACAACTAAGATAACTAGTATATAGATTCATAAGAGAAATGGTTCATCTTTGACTAATTAGCAGAATTATATAGGTTCTTTTCAGTGTCCCTGCTATATAATTATGTAGATACAAATTTTAGAACATAAAACTATTTTGTAAAAATACTTGCTGGTGCTTGCCCACAATACCAGTTACAATGTCAGCTATTAAAGTGGCTGAAGTAGTATTGTGTATTTGGAGCAAGTCTAGGTAACATAAGAAACAATGTAAATATTATTATTTTTTAAAGTGTACAAATGTGGCTACATGGTAGAGGGATGCCTAGTATGTGGGAGTCCCTGGAATAAGGTCCAAGTACAGAAAATAATTAGAAAGAGAAATATGTTTGTTAAAATGATCAAAATGGAGGTAAAGCTCATCAGTTAACAATGTATACTACCCTTAAAAAGGAACCAATTTTCGATCTCCAGTATCTATGTCATGCCTTTAACAACTACCTGTTACTCTAGCTTTAGGAAGATACAGTACCTGTGACCTCTGCAAACACCTACACTCACATGCATATGTTCACATTTATATAATTTAATTTTTTAAAATAATTGAATATACAGTTTCATAAGATAAGACCTTTGTAAAATGTAAATTCTGTGTGTCTTTCATCAAGAAAGGAGTGATCACGGAACTTTGTTTATTGCCTTGCTTGTTTATTGACTAATTTTTGTTTATTGTCTTGCTTGTTCCTTTACTATTTGTGTCAATTGTATTGCTAGACCCTTAACCTAGAACTGACCTTAATACATGCATGTAATTAAAATGGCATAAAAGCAAAAAGGTGGAGGAGAGATGGGATAGGGGGCTTATGGGATGGGAATGAGGAAAGGGGGTGACATCTGAAATGTAAATAAATAAAATATCCAATAAAAAGGAAAAAAAAGTAATAATACATCTCATAGAATGCTTCTTACATAAGTCCTATTAAGTATGGGGTTGTAGCATTGGAGATGTCATTATCCTCTCAAAGAACAAGTATAAGGAATTGAAATACTCTTGCAAAATGAGACACATGTAGAAATTATAATGAATACTGGAATGTTTTATATAATTCTAGCAGACAAAATATCTTGGTCACTCATAGTGGAGGGATTAATTTTAGTAGTAGTCAGTTATTGATAAAGTGGTCATATAAATCAGTCATCACTTGAACTTCAGTTTTCTTTCCTTGGTAAATAGTTGTGAATTATAGGATTATTCTTGACAATTTAGGAATCTTTGACCTACAAGTTTACTAATCTAAGAGATTACTAACTGGTTATATATAACACATTGTTTTACATTAATGGAGGTTGCACGTAATAGTTTTCCATTTTATACATCCTAATGAAATTGACCTTTCATGTGAAACCAACCTGCTTTCTGCTGCAAAGTAATGTTCTTGTTTCCTTGATTTCAGGACAGTGCTGATACAAGCTCCAACTACAACACATTTTCCCTTCTCAAGACCCAGGCATTGTTGAAAATCATCAATACAGGAAACTCCCCTCCATCTTCCTGTGAGTGACATGCCCCTCTTCTAAAGCTATTTCTACTACACAACAGAGACAGGTACATTATCTCTCACAGTATTAACCACCAAATTAAAGAAATACAGATATTAATCTGGTAGTTTCTGTCACATGATGCTGTATGTGAAATACATCATTCTTCCTCACAAGGTCCTCTTCTTATTTGCAAGAGATTGAATGATTTAGCTTTACAAAGAAATTTAAACCAGAGTTTAATACATGCTACTTCATAAATGTAACACAGAGTAAAAGTTTATTATTAGTAGTCGTAGTGTAAATTTATGGTAAGTTTTTAAGCTCAGAAGACAGAAAGAAAGAACACAAGAGCTAAAGAGCAAGAGTGAGAGAGTGAGCAAGAGAACAAGCAAGAGAGAGATGGCAGAAAGAAGAGAAAAGGAAAATCAGGAGCAGAAAATAAATAGATTGCAACTCCATAAGAATAACAATATCAACTAATTAGACCACTCAGAGCTCCCAGAGACTAAACCACCAACCAAAGAGTATACATGGAATGAACCCGGACTCCTGATACATATGTAGCAGAGGATGGCCTTATCTGAATCAATGGGAAGGGAGTAGGTTGATGCCCCAGCATAGGGGGATGCTAGAGGAATGAGGTAGGAATGGGTAAATGAATGAAGGAGCACCCTCATAAGGTAAAGGGTATGGGGTCAGGGAGTTGGTAGAGAGGTAACTGGGAAGGCATATATCATTTGAAATGTAAATAATTAAATGATTAATGAAAAGAAGAAAATAAAGAAATAGAATGTGAATGTACATGAATGACCACAATCACTATATGAACTGACAAAGTAGTTGACTGAATTTAATTCTAGAATTGGCAAGTTAAATTATCCAACTACAATGCTACATAAGATTATTTGAGAGCAAGATCGACAAGAAAAATCTAAACTTGCCCTTGTTGCTTCACAATAAATATAAAAGGAGAGATTAAAGTAGAGGATCATCAAACTAAAAAGAACTTGATTTTAAACTTTCAAAAACCTTTCTGCAATACAATTGGGAAGGTTTTCCTAGGGACAAAGGTGAAATTGTGGTGAAAGGTGAAAGGTGGTCTCCTTAAAGAGAACACCTCGATTTTTAGTCAGTCATTTTGAGAGAAATCAGAATTATAGATGGCATTATAACAGCAGAAAAACACAGGTTGGAATGAAGGGACAATGTGGAATGTTTGGGTAGTCACCTAGGAATGTGTCTTATTCTTCATAAAAGGAGAAGTATGCAAAAGTCTATTCTTAGTTTACCAGGGCTACCACTCTGAGCACAGACTCTAGAGGACAGAATGAGTCTATAAAGTTACAGGAGTTAGAGCATCACCTGCTATCTATAGGTTGGAAGAATATCCATAAGGACTTCAGAGCTGAGGGATGCTAACTTTATAGAATTTGGTCTAGATTGGAAGCCTCTTCCGTTTCCTCCTGCTGACTTGTGTTGTCTGATTTACCATCCATTTCATAGAAAATAGCATGTCTGATTTGGCACATTCACAGCACATAGAAAATTATCTCAGTATACACTATACCTTGAGTTTCACCAACGTTTACTATTTAAATAAGATGTGAGGCTTTGAAGTTGACACTACAATGAGTGTGGAATTTGGTGAATATAAAAATTTACAGATAGATTCTGCCTGAAAAAGAATGTTTATCTTGGAAGGTAAGGTAGAATGTTATAGAATGTTTGTCCCTTATTATTGTCCAAAATCATATATTAAAGCCTCAGGGTAATGTAATTCAGGAGAAGTGAAGTGGTAAAAACAAGACAAACCTCACAGAAGTGGTGCACTTACAAGGAAAAGCAGCACTATGCAGTCTTTTAAACTGAGTGCACAGTACGGAATTCCCGTGTGACAACAATGTGCCTGTCCACAAGCCAGGAAGAGATTCCACACCAGAAACCAAACACTGCCAGACCTCAACATGGGAATTTACACTCCAGACTAGGAAAAATAAACTCCTGCTAACTAAACAATCCAATCTGTTGTACTTTGTTATGACATTGTGAACAGATTCATACAATTAATCAATTAAAGAATGTCCAAATTAACCCTAGACCTGGTATAATTATTTATATTATTATTATAAACAAATTATATGTAATTTAAACAAAGCACTGCCTCAAATTTTTTAGTGCACTTTTGTTGGGTATGTGGCGGTCCCCTGTCCACACTGCCACAGGCCTAGGGTCTCTTGGGGAGGCAGGACACAGGAAGTTTGACTGCACTCACCCAACTCCAGCACCAGCACCGGGAAGGAGTTAGGGTATGTGAAGCTGTAGGGACACCGCTCTAGGTCTGGAGGAGATCAGTCTGAGGTTCTGGGGGACAACTGGAGCTGATTCAGGGTTTCCTGAGCCTGCAGGTTGGCCAGGAACTGCCTGGTTCTCAGGCTCTTGGTTACTCTTGGAAGCAGCAGAAGAGCTGAAAATGAAGTGGGGGGGCCACAGGCTGGGAACACAGAGAGGTCTTCTGCAGGAGACAAGGCTCTTTAGGTGAAGGCTTGTTCCATTGTTCCCCATGGCAGATCCTGAGGAAAAGAAGCAGTTCGTGGTTTTAAGGCTTTTATTGTCATGGAGGAAAATAGATGAGAAAACTGTAACCTGTTTTCTAAAGGTGGGACTGAGGTTAAATATCTTTTAGAGGGAGGAGCGTCTGGAAAGGAATGCTTAATTAGCTAAACTCTTCTGGCCTTTAGATACCTCATTAAAATAGAGATCTATCTTGAGGCTATGTGGTCTGTGGTTTCATCCTCTACCTGTGAAGGAGCTAGTGGTGTTGCCCTTACATGACTGAAGGAAACAAATCTATTGAGGGCTGAGGCCTCGTGTCAGGATTCTAGTGTCTGGAGGCATGGCAAAATGCCTACCATCCTTAGGGTCACCTAGGGTCCTTCAGGGTCACTTGAGGTCCCTCAGAGTCACCTGGGGTCACCAGGGTTTCCAGCATTTGCTAGACCAAAAACCAGGCTACCTTTCACAGTCCTACATGCTTTGATACCTAAATGGCTAATATCTCACAATTTGGAATTTTATTCCTTGGGCTTATTTCTTATTACCTTCTCCGTGATCAAACATATCTAAACATTCTCAAGAAAGAAGATAGCTGGTAAAGTGACATAAAAAACAGCTAGATTAAAATATATGCTTCTGAGATATTCAATGGCATCTTTCAATCAACTATTTGCCTTATTTTATGCTGAAAACCAAGTTCTGCCACATTAAGACCATGCCCATCTTTCTGTCATTTGTTTCTCACTGTGGGACCATACTATTGCCAATGGTTTGAATATGACATAACTGCACTGTACAGAGATAACTCAGCCTGGCCACTTAAAATGAAGTTACCCTGCTTCGTGTCAACAAAGATTAATACAATGCTGCATTCCAATTCAGACACCCAAATACATTCATACCTTATCATCACTGCCATAGACTTTACAGATGGTCCAATAGCTGTGGAAACACAAAACTCCCTTAAAGAATTGCAAGAAAACACAATGAAACAGGTGAAAGGAATTAAACAAAACAATCCAGCATCTAAAAATGGAAATAGAAACAATAAAGAAATCTCAAAGGGAGACTACCCTGAAGATAGAAAACACAGAAAAGAGATCAAGAGTCATAGATGCAAGTATCACAAACATAATACAAGTGACAGAAGAGAGAATCTCATGTGCAGAAGATACCATGGAAAACATTGACACAACTGTCAAAGAAAATGCACAATGCAAAAAGCTCCTAAGGCAAAACATCCAGGAAATCCAGAACAAAAAGAGATGACCAAAACGAAAGGATAATAGGTATAGATGACAGTGAAGATTCCCAAAATAAAGGGCCAGTAAATATCTTCAACAAATTATAGAAGAAAACTTTCCTAACCAAAAGAAAGAGATGCCCATGAACATAGAAGAAGCCTATAGAACTCCAAATACACTGCACCAGAAAAGAATTTCCTCCTGTCACATGATAATCAAAACATCAATTTCACGAAACAAAAAAAAAAAATATTAAAAGCAGTAAGGGAAAAATGTCAAGTAATATATAAAGGCAGACATATAAGAATTACACCAGACTTCTCACCAGAGACTATAAAAGTCAGAAGATCCTGGACTGATATCATACAGACTCTAAGAGAACACAAATGCCAGCACAGACTACTATACCCAGCAAAAGTCTCAATCACTATAGATGGAGAAATCAAGATATTCCATGTCAAATTTAAATTTACACAATATCTTTCAACAATTACAGCACTACAAAGGATAATAGGATACACAAGGAGGGAAACTACAACCTAGAAAAAACAAGAAAGTATTCTTCAAACAAACACAAATAAGATAGCTTCACAAACATAATTCTACCTCTAGTAGCAAAAGTAACAGGAAGCAACAATCATTTTTCCTTAATATCTCTTAACATCAATGGACTCAATTCCCCGATAAAAAGACATAGACTAACAGACTGGAAACACAAACTGGAACCAGTATTTTGCTGCATACAGAAAATATACCTCAGTGACAAAGACAGATACTACCTCAGAGTAAAAGTCTGGAAAACAATTTTCCAAATTAATGGTCCCAAGAAACAAGCTGGAATAGCCATTTTAATATCAAATAAAATTTACTTTTAACCAAAAGTTATCAAAAAGATAAGGAAGGATAATTCATACTCATCAAAGCAAAAAATCTACCAAGATGAACTCTCAATTCTGAACATCTATGCTCCAAATGCAAGAGCACCCACATTCATAAAAGAAACTTTACTAAAGCTCAAAGCACACATGTACCTGACACAATAATAGTGGGGAATTTCACCACCTCACTCTCAGCAAAGTACAGATCATGCAAACAGAAACTAAACAGAGACAGTGAAATTAACAGACGTTATGAACCAAGTGGATTTAACAGATATCTATAGAATAATTCATCCTAAAAAAAATGAATATACCTTTTTCTCAGCACCTCAAGGTACCTTCTCCAAAATAGACTATATAATTGGTTCACAAAATAGTTCTCTACAGATACAAAAAGATTGAAATAATCCCTTGCATCTTATGAGATCAGCACAGACTAAGGCTGCTCTTCAATAATAACAAAAACAATGGAAAGCTCACATACACAGGAAATTGTACAATGCTCTACTCAATGATGACTTGGACAAGAAAGAAATAAAGAAAGAAATTAAAGATCCTTAGAATTTAATGAAAATGAAGGCCTGTCATACCAAAAGTTATAGGATACAATAAAAGCCATGCTAAGAGGAAAACTCATACATCTAAGTTCCTACAAAAAGAAACTGGAGAGAGCATACACTAGTAACTTCACAGCACACCTGAAAGCTCTAGAACAAAAAGAAGCAAATACACCCAAGAGGAGTAGAAGGTAAGAAATAATCAAACTCAGGTCTGAAATCAACATAATAGAAACAAAAAGAACTATACAAAGTAGCAACAAAATCAGGAGCTGGTTCTTTGAGAAAAACAACAAGATAGATAAACCCTTAGCCAGACTAACCAGAGGGCACAGAGACAGTATCCAAATAATAAAATAAAACCTGAAAAGGGAGACAAACAACAGAAACTGAGGAAATTCAAAATAAAATCATCTGAGCCAACTACAAAAGCCTATACTCAACTAAACTGGAAAATCTGGTTGAAAAGAACAATTTTCTAGAAAGATACCAGGTACCAAAGTTAAATCAAGAGCAGATAAACCATCTAAATAGTCCCATAACACCTAAAGAAATAGCAGCAGTCATTAAAAGTCTCCCCACCAAAAAAAAAAAAAAAACCCAGGACCAGATGGCTTTAGTGCACAATTCTATCAGACTATTAAGGAAGATCTAATACCAATTCCATGCAAACTATTCCACAAAATAGGAACAGAAGGAACACTATCCAATTTGTTCTACTAAGCCACAATTACCCTCATACCTAAATCACACAAAGACACAACAAAGAAAGAAAACTTCAGATCATTTGCCTTATGAATATCAATGCAAAAATACTCAATAAAATTCTGGCAAACAGAATCCAAGAACACATCAAAACAATCATCCATCATGATCAAGTAGGCTTTATCCTAGGAGTGCAGGGATGGTTTCAATATATGGAAATTCATCAATATAATCCACTATATAAACAAACTCAAAGGGAAAAAAACCCACATGATCATTTCACTAGATGCCTAGAAAGCATTTGGCAAAATTCAACATCCCTTCATGATAAAAGTCTTGGAAAGATCAGGAATTCAAAGGTCCATACCAAAACATAGTAAAATCAATATATTAGCAAGCTAGTAGCCAACATCAAACTAAATGAAGTGAAACTTGAAGCAATCCCACTGAAATCAGGAACTAGACAAAGCTGCCCACTCTCCCCCTATTTATTCAATATAGTACTGGAAGTCCTAGCCAGAGCAATTAGACAACAAAAAGAAGCCAAAGGGATACAATAGAAAAGGTAGAAGTCAAAATATCACTATTTGCAGATGATATGATAGTATACTTAAGTGACCCAAAAACTTATACCGGAGAACTCCAAAATCTGATAAACAACTTCAGCAATGTTTTCAAGATTAAAACCAACTCAAACAAATCAGTAGTGTTCCTCTACTAGAAGGATAAACAGGCTGAGAAAGAAATTAGGGAAATGACACCCTTCACAATAGTCACAAATAATACAACATGCCTCGGTGTGAATCTAACCAAGCAATTGAAAAATCTGTATGGCGAGAACTTCAAGTCTCTGAAGAAAAAAACTGAAGAAGATCTCAGAAGATGGAAAAATCTCCCATGCTCATGGATTGGCAGGATTAATATTGTAAAAATTGCCATCTTGATGAAAGCAATCTGCAGATTCAATGCAATCCCCATCAAAATTCCAACTCATTTTTTTATAGAAATAGAAAGAGCAATTTCCAAATTCATTTGGAATAACAAAATCCCAGGATAGTGAGAAATTATTCTCAACAATAAAAGAACTTCTGGGTTAATCCCCATCCCAGACCTCAATCTGTTCTACAGAGCAATAGTGATAAAACCTGAGTGGTATTGGTACAGAGACAGGCAGAAAGAATAGAAATGAAGACCCAGAACCCACACAACTATGGTCACTTAGTCTTTGAAAAGGAACTAAAATTGTCCAGTGGAAAAAGGACAGCATTTTCAACAAATGGTACTAGGTAAACTGGAGATCAGCATGTAGAAGAATGCAAATCGATCTATACTTATCTCCTTGTAGAAAGCTCAAGTCCAGTGGATAAAGGACCTTCACATAAAACCAGATACACTGAAACTAGTAGAACAGAAGATGGAGAAGAACCTCAAATACTTGAGCACTGGGAAAAGTTCCTGAATAGAACACCAATGGCTTATGCTCTAAGATTAAGAATTGACAAATGGAACCTCATAAAATTGCAAAGCTTCTGTAAGTCAAAGGACACTGTCAATAAGGCAAAACAGCAACCAACAGATTGGGAAAAGATCTTTACCAATCCTACATCTGATAGAGGGCTAATATCCAAAATATACAAAGAACTCAAGAAGTTAAACTCCAACCAAATATCTCTATTAAAAATGGGGTACAGAGCTGATCAAAGAATTCACAACTAAGGAAACTCAGTGGCTGAGAAGCACCTAAAGAAATCTTCAACATCCTTAGTCATCAGAGAAATGCAAATCAAAACAACCCTGAGATTCCACCTCACACCAGTTAGAATGGCTAAGTACAAAATCTCAGGTGACAACAGATGCTGGCAAGGATGTAGAGAAGGAGGAACACTCCTCCATTGTTGTTGGAATTGCAAGCTGGTACAACCACTCTGGAAATCAATCTGGTGGTTCCTCAGAAAATTGGACATCGCATTACCTGAGGACACATCTATACCACTCCTGGGCATATAGCCAGAAGATGCTCCAACAGATAACAAGGACATATGCAAATGGATGGAACTAGAAAATATCATCCTGAATGAGGTAACCCAACCACAAAAGAATACACATGGTATGCACTCACCAATACTTGAATATTAGCCCCAAAACTCGAAATACCCTGCAAAGAATGATTAGCTCACAAGTGGGCGTGGGGGTGGATCTCTGTTGCACAGCGTTGATCCCTGTGTGCTTCTGTCAAGGCTTATTCAGATGGAATTGCAGCTCAGAGTGGCAGAAGTGTGGGAATTTGACTGAGTTGGTTCCGTGGCACTGGGCAGGTGCTGGACTGTAATAAGCCGCAGGGTGACCCTGGGCTGGGAGAGAACTCAGTCTGAAGATCTTGAATTGCGAAAACCCAGGCCAGTAGGTAGCTGGGGACCAACTGGTCTCAAGCCCTTGGGTTCTCAGACTCAGCTAAGAGGATGTGGAAGGACCGAAACTGTGGGCCTCAGGGCAGAACTGGCTCACACACTGAGAGAAATGAGAGGGAAGCCCTGATCTCGCCCTGTGGGAAATGGATTCTTTCATTGCTCATGGCTGAAAATCAACTGCTCAGCTAGCTTGCTTGAAGAGGCGGGCCTCTGAAGGAACACAGTGAAGTCCTCAGGAAATCGCAGAGGCTGCTGGGCGACTCCTTAAATGCCTTCTCAATGGTTCTCCATGGAGGACCCCAAAAAACAAGAGAAAGTCCATGGATTTTACAGGCTTTATTTTCATGGTGGACAGGGGTTGAAACTGGATGCACCCCCACTTAGGTCATGGTGGTCCTGACTTAAATAGGGAGGGAAGAGGAAGGAGAGTCTGGGAAAAGAATATGTAATTGGCTATGCCATCTGGCCTTTAGGTATCTCATTAATACAGAAATCTCTTGAGACTGAGGCCTGTAGTTACACCCTCTACCCGTGCTAGATGACATAAACCTTTGAGGGGAGAGGGGTGAGCAGCATTGTCCTATGTGACTGAAAAGCGTGGGTCTATGGAGATCTTAGACCGCATGTCAGGAGCCTAGAATCTGATAGCTCAGAGAAATAGATGCCTGTCCCTCACAGGCATGGACACCTGTTGGGTCTCTGGGCTATTCCCAGCCAGCACTTCTACCAAAACCCAAGCCATTCTTTCACGGCCCCACAATATCCAAGATACAACTCACAAACCACATGAAGTTCATGAAGAAGGAAGAGCAAAGTGTGAGTGCTTTAGTTCTTCTTAGAAGGTGTAACAAAATACTCATGGGAGCAAATACGGAGACAATGTATGCTTCAGAAACTGAAGTAGGGGCCATCTGGAGACCTTCTACCTGAATATCCATCCCATGTGCAGTCACCAATGTCAGACGCTGATGTGGATACCAGAAAGTGCATGCTGACAGGAGCATAATATACCTGTCTCCTTAAAGGTCTGCCAGAGCCTGACATATACAGAGGCAGATGCTCACACCTAACCATTGAACTGATCATGGGGTTTCCAATGGAGGAGTTACATAGAAGACTGAAGGAGCTGAAAGGGTTTGTGGCCCCATGGGAAGAGCAACAATACCAGCCCATCAGAGCTCCCAGGGTCTAAACCACCATCCTGGGAGCACATAGGGAGGGACCCATGGCCTCAGCTGTATATGTAGGGGTTGATGGCCTTGTTGGACATAGCTGGAAGAGGAGTTGCTTGGTCCCATGAAGACTGGATGCCCAATGTGGGGGAATTTGAGGGCAGAGAGATGGAATGGGTGGATGGGTGGGGGCACATCTTCATAGAAACAGGAGGGATTTGGGGTTTCTGGGTGGGGGACAAATGGGGAAAGGGAATAACATCTGAAATGTAAATAAAATATCCAATTTTAAAAAAGAATATACTCAAAGTTTATTGTAAAGGAAAGCAGATTTGATATGTTCAAATCAAGCCTCCTCTCATGCCCAAGAAGACTGAAGTATCCACCTCACTATAATACTTCTCAGAAAATTTATTTCTAAGTAATGTCAACAAACGTGTGACTTTTTCTGGAAATCTGAGTTTTTGGTTTCATCATTCTGGTGCTGTACATACATTTTGGATGTCTTTACAGTACTTTGTAATATCTGGACCAATGTGTCTTTTGTCTCCTTCAAAGAAAGATCCTTTTGAATATGTTCAGGAAGATTTGCACTGTTTAAAATACACTGGGGGAAATGAAAGCAATTGTAAAATCTTCCTCTATAACATGTATCTGCATCATTAGATGAGAATGTTCCCAGAATGAAGAGAAGAGCTAAGCCCTTGATTGGCAGCTCTTGCAGATGGTACTTTTCTTTATTAAACAATCTTATAGTGGGTTCCAGAGAATCATGCAACCCATTTTAATACTGAATATTGCAGCCAAAATTCTCATTTTGTTGTTTTCTTGAAAAATCATGTTACAGCCTGCACAAAACAAAACAAGAGGATACTTTGTGTTCTCACAATTGTTAGTGATACCATTCTAACCACAAAATCCACAGAAATGACAGCTGTACATAAAAATCCCACAAGTTCAGGGGAGAAAAGAGTGACTCATAAAAGTAAATGGACCTTCATGATGCTCAGTACTCTGAAGTATTTTGCGAGGTTTTAGAATTGAAAGCATTTTTTCCCTTTCACTTGGAATCTTGGGAGTAGAAGCATGTAATTTTTGTGTGTGTGTCTGTGTGGGGGGGTGTTAAAAGTTTTGATATAATAAATTGAATCCAATGGCTTCCAACTACATTTCATGCAATACTTTGATTTCCTTCTGTTTGTCTCTGCAGTTTTAACTGATTTCCCTAAATTTTATATACTGTTTAATCCATAAAATATTTATTTGGGGATCTTTATGTTAAATACCCTGTAATATACCTCATATTAAAATATATTAAAGTTCTTGGGCCCCATTATTGGCGGATTCTGATTTAGCAACACTAGAGTAGGGCTCAGAATCTATACACTGACTTGTTCCTTTCTATTTAACTATATCTAAAGCAAGGGGCTCACTAAGTACATATTTTGAAGTACCCATGCACAAGATAGAAAGAATGAAGATGTATTCTTTTTGTAACAATGCATTATGATGAAAACGAATCTCATATTCAAAAAATTGGAAATTTTGGTAGACCTCACAACTAAGGTTAATAAACTTTAAGATCCCATAAGACTTAGACAGAGATCCCACTGTGTACTTTGCCTTTCTGTTTAACCTGCCTTTAAGAGAACAATGTAGCATCCAACCATTTCTTGTTTGGATTTCCTGTGTACTCAACTTTTTCAACTTCAGCTAATCAGAGCTATAATGTTTAAGTTAAATGCTCTTCTATATCCTATATTTATAAGTAATACACATGTGTATGTATGTTATGACAATAATTTGCCAAAAATAGAAAATAGAATGAAAGTGGCCTTATAAAATGAAATCTTGTGTTCCCTTTGGCAACACATATACTAAAATGGAACAATAAAGAGAAGATTAACATGGCTCCTGCACAAAGATGACACTCAAATTCATAAAGTGTTCCATATTTTTTCTTCTATCTGGACTGCCTTGTCTGGCCTTAGTAGAAGAGGAAGTCAATAACCTTGCAGAGGTTAAAGGGCCAAGCTGGGAATATACTGAGGAGGCCAAACTTGCTCAGAAGAAGGGGAGGTGGGAAAAATTGTGGGAGGGAATGACTGGGAGGGGGACTGTGAGTGAAATGTAAAGTGAATTAGTCAAAAAGTAAATAAAATAAAATATTAAAAAAAGGAAAACAATATAAAATCAATATTCAATCATACTTGTATACAGAACATGACTATTGCTTGATAGCTTTTGTTTATTTGTTATCTGGGTCAATTAAATTGGAATCAGTGAGTCAATGCCTTTTAAAACTCTTTTTAATGGTTTCTATAAGGTATCCATTATTCCTTCCCATGTGATGGTTTCTGTGTTATTCAATAAGTAGCAAATCCCCTTCTTATGGCCATAGACAGAGGTATGTGCCCCTAGACACAGAGGCAGGGACAGCCAGATTCCTAAGACAGCATTTAGACAGGCACTGATTCAGAATTGTACAACCAATAGACAGGAATAAAGGAATGTCACAGGAAGAAAGAAGTAGAGAATTCAAAAGTGGGTCTGTTTTGCTTACATGGGGGAAAACCATATAATTTATTTTCCTTAAGGCAATACTATGACTCTTTGATATTCTGAGGTGTTTATTAATGCATCCAACCAATGCATTGTTCATAGAAAATATAAGACAAAATTTCAAAAAAAGATGCTTGTTTTCCTGCAAATTACTCTGAATTATTTCATAAAAATCATATGTATGTATACAGAAAAGTAGATATGTTGATAGATAGATAGATAGATAGATAGATAGATAGATAGATAGATTGATAGATATACAGAGATAGGGAGATAGACAGGTAGAGACAGAGAGACAACAAATGATCAAAATTATTTACAATTCTCAGTAAAGTTTTTGTCATCTGTAGACACTGGACAATTATTCAGATATATACTGTTTAATGTTATATCTAAAACATAATTCAAGTCCTATTGTGATGAATTATGTAACAGCAGTAGGAATAGAAAATAAAACAGCAGAATTGCTGTAGTATTTTATATTTTAGGCATGGAACATAATATCAGTTACTACTATAATAGAAACTAAGTCTCTCTGTCTCGGTCTTTCTGCCTCTCTGTCTCTCTGTCTCTCTGATGCTCTCTTATATCCTCTTTCTCTGTCTTTTTCTCTGTTGTTTCGTCTCTTCATCTTTTCCTGTCTTGCTGTCTACCTAGCTGTCTCTGTCACCCTCTCCTGCACTCTCTCTGTCTGTACATCTTTCTGCATTGTTTTTATGGGAAGGGTTAGTATTATAGTTTAGTCTCCCAAAGGCTTGACTCTCAATCTATGGCACTAATAGGAGGTGGTGGTATGTGTTAAAGTCATGATTTAGTCAGAGATCTGGCCTTAAATGGTATACCCTTGAAGAAATATTGAAACCTCAGTGTCTTCTGTTTCTTTGGTTTGCCTGCAGCTAAGATTACATGTATTTCTTTCACCAAGTCTTTCTAATATGATATCTTGACTCATCAGAGGCCTAAAAGGTAACTGACCATAGACTGAAGTCTCTAGAAATGTGTGTTAAAACAAACTCTTCCTGATTTTCAGTTGATTTCTACAGATAATTTGCTTATAAAATTTGAAAGTCAAATGAGAGAGAGAGAAAGAGTGAGAGAGTAAGGAGAGAGAGACAGAGCATAAACATGCACATGTGCATGTATGCTCAGTCATATGGATTTTAATGTTATGGGTTATTCTATGTATTTTATACACAAGCATAGACATATATATACACAGCAGGCCTCAGTGCATTCACTCAACATGTGATAAGGCAGTCTTAATTTACCAGCCTTAATTTAAATTTACAATTTAAAGTTTGTACTTTATCTAGTGGAGAATTAATGTTGGTATTCTATATACTGCAGTCTTCATAGGCTGCTAATCATGAACTGTTGAATACAATGAGCTGCTACAGTGAATTTGTGGCTTGAAGATCATGTTTTATTTTTCATCATTCTGAAGGTGGGAGTCCAAGTTCAATTTGGCATCTATTACATTTTCTTATTAAGAAAGCTTTTTAATTTGTATTGATATTTTAGAGGAAGCGGGTTAGTTCTCATGGGCCACTTCTATAAAAGCCCAAATCCCATCACAATTCTACCCTCAAGCCTCCCTATCATCAGCTTCAACTCTAAGTGGGTTGAATTTAAGTTATGAGTTCTGGCAGGAAACAACATTCTCTCTTAATATGAAACGTAACCTCTGATGCCTGCTAATGAATTAGCAAAGAAAGTACCTCTAAAAAGGAACTATGCTAGATCAAGATAGTCATTTTGAGGAAGCAGGTACTAATGATCACATTGTATGTGAACAAGACTAATTTGCATAAATGCATAGATATTGATCTCAATGAGATCTGTTGAAGATTAGGGTTTTTGAAATTCCCAGTGTCCCTCCATTGGAGAACATTTCTTTTCCTTTTCTAGCACTTAACAGTTTAAATAGTTTTTTTGGTTAAGAATAGGACTTTGGTTATTTCCCCTTCTCAATTCTGGGATTTTGTCTGTTTTGAACTCTGTGTGACTTCTGTTTGCTATCATAGTCTCTGTGAATATATACGTGTGTGTGTGTGTGTGTGTGTGTGTGTTGTGTGTACAACTACATAAGTCTTATTGTGTCTGGAAGATGCCGTTTCCTTGGAGACATCAACCACCTATTGCCCTTACAATATTCTTGCTTCCTCATCTGCATAGATTCCTAAGCCTTTAGGTCTGATAAATATTTCTATGCAGCACTGTTTCACAATCTCCCACATTCTGCACAATTCAGTGGGTCTTTGTGTTAATTATGGTCTCCTGCAAGGGAGAGCTTCTTCACAAAGAATGAGTGACGTTCTGATTCATGGTTGTCATTAGGAGTCATTTTATTACTAAATCTTAAGTTGTAATAAGCCATACTTACAGACAGGTTCTACTCAAAAGAGTGCAAAACACAAAACTACTCAAATGCACACAAAAAATGATTCATGTTTTATGTGTGCATTCTTTAAAAAAGCCTTATTGTGACTTTTTTGCTTTAATGGGTTTGTTCAGTTGTTTTGATTTTGTCTTTATTTGAGAGAGTAAGAACATGAAGTTTGTGAGTGTGGAGGAATAAAAATATGGGAAGAATTTGGGATGGAAAAGAATATGACAAAAATACATTGTATAACAAAGTTAAATTAAAAATATAAAACAATGAGGGTTTAGTAGGGAATAGTTTGATACAGTCTAGTTTGTGTAATAAAGTGATCATATTTCAAAATAATGTTGAATGTTTTCCTTAATAAATAGAGTTGTAAGCAAGCAGATATTCATTTACAATAAAAAGTGAAAATATGTTTGATCTGGACACAATTGGATGGAACATTCCTTAAGGTATGATGACAACAAAAAGATGGGAAAACACATTAGTCCTTGTTATTAGGGAAATTTACTATATTTTTAAACACGCTGACACCTTACCTTACACAAGTGCAGAATTAGTTGGAAATAATAGATTTCCTTATAAACATTCCTGGATTAAGATTTCCTTAGAACATGATCTTACAGGTGTCAAAGAAGCTTCCTAGATGACTGTTTACTCACTGCCATGCTGACTTGAAGGCATTCACATCCTTCAACACACAAAACTTTTTGCAGCTTGTGAGACTCTCAATATGAAACCAGAGGTTCCTTGATTGGTTAGAAAAAATAAATGGGAAAGCCTTTCAGTAAATGTTGACAAAGATGATAAACTCTTGAAATTCTCCTGATGTTCAGCTTTCTTTGTCTGTTTGCAGTAACACAGGGAATGCTATAGTACAGCAAAAAAGACAAAGTACAAGACAAAAAAAGAGGGTAATGAAAAGTGAGTTCAGCTTTTGGGCTAATATCCAATAATCAGTGAAGTGAATACCATGTGTGTTCTTTTGTGATTGGGTTACCTCACTCAGGATGATAATTTCTAGTTTTGTCTAAGAACTTCTCGAAGTTTATTGTTTTTAATAGCTGAGTAATATTCCATTGTGTAAATGTACCACATTTTCTGTATCCCATTCCTCTGTTGAAGGACATCTGGGTTCTTTCCAGCTTCTGGCTATTATAAATAAGGCTGCTGTGTACATAGTGGATACAACTCACAGACTACATGAAGCTCAAGAAGAAGGAAACCAAAGTGTGGATGCTTCGGTCCTTCTTAGAAAGAGTAACAAAATATTCATGGGAGCCAAGTAAGGAGACAAAGTGACTTGAGGAGGGGCTGTCTGGAAACTGCCCTACCTGGGGATCCAGCCCATGTGCAGATACCATATGCAGGCATGGTTGTGAATGCCAGGAGGTGGATGCTGACTGGAAGCCTGATATACTTGTTTCCTGAGAGACTCTGCCAGAGGCAGATGCTCACAACAAACCACTGAACTAATCATGAGGTCCCCAGTGGAGGAAGCAGAGAGAAGACTGAAGGAGCTAAAGAGGCTTGCAGGGCCCCATTGGAAGAGTGACAATACCAACCAACCAGAGGTCCCAGGGTCTAAACCGCCAGCTTGGAAACATGCTTGGAAGGACCCATGGCTCCAGCTGTATATGTAGTGGAGATAGCCTTGCCAGACATTGGTAGGAGAGGAGGTCCTTGGTTCCGTGAAGGCTGGATGTGTGGGGGGAATTTGAAGGCGGAGAGGGGGAGTGGTTGGATGGGTGAGGGCACATTCCCATAGATGTAGCAGGTGGGGGATGAGATAAAGGTTTTCTGGGAGGGGGGCAATGTGGAAAGGAGATAACATCTTAAATGTAAATAAGTAAAATATCCAGTAAAAACAAAACAAAACCAAAAAAAGTGAGTTCAAGTCTCTTCCACTGTCAGCCAAGTATTTCACTGTCAGTGTTATGACATTAGATTGTCATGAATGTAATTTAGTAACTACAGTTCACATCTATGTACAAATTGCAGTAGATGAGCATTTTTTTTGTTTGTACCTTTACTTATTTAATTTCAAATAATAATAATTGTTCTATTGTTTTTGTTTATTAGTGCCAGTGAATGACATAAAACTTGTAGGAATATCACAATCAAATTGCATATTGTTCTAAATAAGCAGGTTTATCATTGACATTTGGACATGAAAAAAATGTGTATTCCTTAATGTAACTTAACTTATAAGAAAGATACCTAAAGCCAGAAGAACTAGAGTGCAGACTCCTGGCCATACAGTGGCAATGTAACTGATTCTGGGATCTTCTGCTGCCTGAAGTGGAATCCCTGGTGCCATGCCTGTGATCCGCCACAGCATCCCTGTGCCTATTTGGAGGCTAGAAGAGAGTCTGCTACATGACCTATGTTGCAAAGGTGAGTTCAAATGTAATGGATCTCCAAAATTGTCCACAACCATCTAAAACAGTATCATCATATGGAGAAGAGACAATGACACATGGGATTGTTAAACCCATATTACACTCCTGGTCCTCAAAGGCTCATGTCCATTACATGAAATAAAATGGATTTAGGTGACATCAAGTATCCTTTAAATCTTAACAGTTCCAAGATTCACAGTACCTTTTAAGATTCAAAGCAATCTTTAAACTGTGAACCCTGTAAAATTAAAAAAAAAAATGTATAACCTCATTATGTTGATATCTAAAGGAAACATCTACATTCTAAAAGAACTAGGAGGAAAAAGGAAGGACTGAACCAGGGCAACAGTAAAACTGCAAGACAACATAGAACGTATTACTCCAGTCAAGCCTCTGCAGCATGGGAGCATCACAAGATGGCTCCTCCCCTGTTTTATCAATCCACATGACTTCACTTCACTCTGAGATGACTCAACTTGTTGCCTGCAATTGTCCATGGTAGATGATCCTTGTTTCTGGCATCTATAACATCCTGGGGAACATTTTGGATGCGACCATAGTTGGTGGAAGTAAATCTCTAATGGTAGTCTTTTGAACGTTATGTGGGGTTCTTGACTCTGGGCCTTTACTGCACATTTTGGCTATACCAGTTGAAAATCCTCTGTTCTATGCTGCCACCTTCATTAACAGATTGAAATTCTGTCCCATATCTTGCATTGATGATGGATTGAAATTTGAATCAATGAGCTAAAATAAATATATAGTGCCTTAAAGACTTCTGCCAGGAATTTTGGTTGCAGTGGTACAAACATAATTAACACAGAAGCTTATTGGTAAGTATTTGTCTTTTTTTTATCTTAGAAACTATTATTCATCAATTGAGCTTAATTTTAAATTAGGCCCCAAATCTTAACTTTCAGTTTGTAAAATTCTGTCTTTAAATATTAAATATTTCTCTAAAGAAACATTGAACTAGTTATTTTTCTTCATCTATAAATTATTTACTTTACCTATCCACATAGTTTTACTTTTTAAATTTATACACATCAGTTTAAGGAATATCATAATGGTTGTCAGAATGTATCCATAAAACATAATTTGAATGTTTAATTCTAATGTTAAGTTTGAATTTTAGTACAAAGTAGCTTTTAAAGTATTATTTGTTCATTCTATTTTCCAAGGATCTGTCTCTTAAACATAACTAGGATGCCAGTGACTTATTTGCATTCTGATTTCCAAAAAGCACAGGTTAAGAGAGAAAAAAGGTGATTTTTAAATTAAAAAAAAAAAAAAAAACCACAATAAAATGTTTGCTGATAACGCTTTGCAATTTCTAGACAATGGATCTCAATTCTATGGGGAGCTCCAGAAGTTTAAAGAATAGAAGGCTAGGTAAGCTACCAGACACAAAATCAAACCCAGGCTCTCACTGATTGACCATTCCTTCAGGAATTGAGAAGTACCCAGAATTTTTCAGCCAACATAGAAAATATCTAAGTAAAAAGCTCACAGAACCATTAAAGAAAAATCCAGGTGATCAAATATATCTGCTACCAACTAAAGAACTGAAAATTGCCCATTCCATTGAAAGCTTATAGCTAGGTCAAATGGACACTGTGTCCTATCGAAGTGGCCATTGTAGCTTCAGTTCCAATGAAACACTGTTATCTGAATGGCCCTTCTCCCCACTGCCATACAATGTCTTATTCATATTGAGACTCAAACTGTAAATAAGGCAGCACAAATTCTCTTCCTGGGCCATTGAGAATGCTGGCAAAAAGGAATAATTCTCCTTCTAGACTATTGGATGCCAAACCAAAGTGAAACACAAGAAAATACTCCCAAATTTAAATTTAACGAATTCTAAAGTAAATTCAATAAAATAAAATTTTTAAGATAGACTCTTCAAAAATTGCCCTCATTGTGTCTTTAATGCAGTCTACATTGAGCTGGGACAAGAACATCTATAGTAAGAAAGTAGATTCCATCATAATATACTCACTATTGATGTAGTAACGTGAGCTCCCCATTCAAAGATGAAATGATTTGTAATCTCTAGTTGCTAAATACACATGTCCATAATTTATTTATTAGAGACTTACATAAACATTGAAAACTCAGTTATAAGCAAGCCTATGTTTAGATACTGACTCAGTTACTGGTAAGAACAAAATGTTCTTCTACTTATTCACAGTTTTAAAAGCTCAGTGTAAGATTCAGAAGAGAGCTCGGTGAATAAAGTACTTGACTCATGAGGACCTGAATTTAGTCTTCTGAACTCATGCCAATACAGCCAGGGATAGCTCAATGATATATCTAAGTGGGTAGAAGGGCTGACCATAGAGTTTGATGGCTTGGTTCAATGGTTGGGAAATACACGATGGATAGAGAGAATGGCTACCAAGGGCTCTTTTCAGCCCTGACATACTTGTTATGGTGCACACACATGCATGTTCTTCTGTGCAACACACAACCACACACACACACACACATACAGTGAAGTATATTAATAAATCCAAGATGCAAAAACTGACAGACTCTACCACACAAAATGGGAGCAATGCTTGAAGAAAGACATGATTGACTTCCCTCATTCACACATAGAATTGAACATGTGCATATATTCACATACCTGCACACACATGTGGGTCTGCATAGACATGAACACATGGGCATGCATGCATTCCCAAAAACATACACAAAGAACTGATGTATTAACACCTCAAGCAGGTAATTTTCTTAAGAAGACACCACATGCACAGCTCAGTATGTTTCACTACTATGTCAGATATTCAATGGAGTCAGTTGCTAGACCACCAGACTGAGGAAGTTTCTGTATTGTTAAGATCACATACAGCAAGAAATGTGCATAAACCCATTGGAAGCATTTTTTATCAAATTTACTAAATGGCTTCTCCACACTTTTGACTTAGTTGGCTATTGATAGAAATGAAGAGCTTTATGTAGCTTCTTTGGGTTCATCCACATTCCTGTCCTTTGTGTTTCTGATCATTTTTCTGAATGGTTTACCAGAACCTGAAATTTCTTGCAGGTTTCTTTATGCATCGTTATCTGCAGTTTGATCACTTCATCTGAATCTTCCCCAACATAGCTCTGAAATGATAAAAATAGGAGGGAAGACTTTTCAAACAAGAAAACATCCCTTTATTCTTTATTATAGAAACACCATAAACAGACTTTAAATAATTTACATTCCAAGACAACATAAAAATCATATATTCTTCTGAATATCCTAGTCCATGGCATTATTTTATATTTGAAATCTCAATTAAACATTTAATAATTTGCATTATGTATTTCACTTGTACTCATACCCTGGGCTACAATCATCTGGATTTCCTCACTCATTATTTTCACATGTGACTTTTTTTTTAGTGTGGGTGTCTCACTGTCACTCATTAGATTCATTCTTTCTACCTCTATTCTGTTAGACTTTAAAGCTGTTATCAATCCTATTTTCACCCTGTGCACTTTTCCATTCTTAAAGCTTTCAAATGCTATCAGAGTCAATCAGAGCAGAGCTGTGAATTAAGTTAAAGAACACTCACTCCTTCGATATCATGATCTATTAATTCCTGTCCTCTCTAATCTCTCTACCTCATTTGGAGGATTACAGAGAGTTGATTTAAGCATGACATTATGTTTTAGTTATTGGATTTGAAATCAGGCCTACATTAAAGAGATTTCTTTTCTTTCTTTTGTTGAAATGTTAGAACACAATTGATAATTCAAAATCAAGCACTCGCACACTGGAAGCTAGAAAGTGTCGAAGTATAAGCACTATGGCAGGAATCTGATACGTACTTGAACAGCTAAAGAATGGCAAAGTTGATAGATTAATATAGATATTGAATAGGAACACTATGTGCAGGAATGCTTGGATACGTACACATTTGAGACAGCTAGAAGAATGGCAAAAGTGTGATTAGAAATTAAATATAGATGTAGTAGGATGAGACAAAGAAGAAATGAATACATGATAAAGAAACAAAAGATTAGCAAAATTGTGATTTTGTTACATTCTCACAACATTTTATATATGGGTTACATTTACATGAGTATAAGCATTATTAGAAAAATGTGCACCTATACTGAAGATAGACAAACCAGTAGCTCTTATAATATACAGTGCTATTAGTATGTGAATAGCATTTCTATTGTATTGGGTATTAAAAGTGTTAAGATATTTTAAAATATTCAGAGAATATTTTACATAAATAATAGGAGCATGAAGATACTTGTGGTATGCATTTTGGGATCCAGCTGAAGTTTTGCATCCTCTGCTTCCTCCCTCTCTGAGTGCCCAGAAATTGCTGTACACTGGGCTGGAAGGATGAATTGCAACCCAGAAAGATTGGAGTTTTGCACAATCTCACTCCAGCTGGGAGTGAATGTCTGGGGTGCAAGAGGGTGGGATGCTGTCCAAGGATCTCAGTGTTAAAGCTCTTTTAGGCAAAGGTTTTCTCTGATAATCATCAATGAAACACCTCTCTAAGACAAACTTAACCTGTGAACATTTCTTTATTCCAGGTAGGCTTATACATATATACTTTATTCAGGGTGAATCAAGGGTTATATAGTTTTGGGAAAGGTGGTGAGAATATCCAGTGTGAGCGAATGTCAGTAGCTAAAAGCTAAGGTACTGAGATGCCTCATTAAGAGGGGGAGGTATTCCAGAAATCTCAGGTGCAGACCTGCCTGACATTCCTCAGGTAGGTAGTATCAGTTCGGGGATCTCCCAGCTAGAGAAGAGTAAGTCCTGCTGAAAAATGAACTGTATCATTGTGCATGAAGCTAATGGCTTTACAGTAATGTCAGACTTGACAGGATTTCCCAAAAAGATTTGTTAGGGTCCTAGAAGCCATCTTCCAAAGATCCTAAGGAATAATAGTTTAATACTCAAAATATCTTTCATTTTCCAAGGTAATAAATTAAAATTATTATTTCATTGCTTTTTTTCTAGTTACTTCAGTATTTACCAACAGAAACTTATGCAGCCTGTGGGGTTTTTCCCCTATAGCTCTGCCCTACTAACCAATGCCCTTTTGTCCCTCAGAAGAAGCTGTGGGGCATATTTATCCTGTATTGCTTCCAGCATACCTGGTTTTTGTTGTCCTTCCCCTTGCTTAGTTTCCTCCACAAAGGAAAAGAAAAAAAAAAATTGTCTAAAGTTGCCATTGAAAGACAGGGGCCAATTTCAAAGGCACCTACCTGCCACAGTCAAATGAATATTTTTTAATCATTAGAGAAAGAAACATTTATTCCTGAGAAATTACTTTGTTAAACTAGAACAAGGAAGGCAATAGACACAGTGAAAGATTGGAACAAGGATTATAAAGCATAGGTACAGGAGGAGGCTTTATATTCTTAGCTCTAAGAAATTAGATACAAGTTAAAGAAACAAGGTTGTTAAAAATATTAAGAATCACTTGGACAGTAGAGAAGAAAGTAAAAGGATGGGAGAGTTAAAAAGGATAATACATGAAGAAAGAATAAGAAGATATTTGGAAGCAGTAAATGATTGTAGGAAGAGCAGACAATAAAGCTTTTTAATGCACTGGACCTGTGAGTTTAAGCAGGATGAAGGTTTTAAACAGCTATCTCTCCCTGCCTCACTTCTCTCTCCATATCCATTCTGAAGTTAGCTCAGTGTAAGAGTGCATATTGTGCACTGTCTCCTGCCACTGTGCTCTGCAAGTACATGATTTGTAGCTGAAGGCAAGTTATCAAATGAAGATCATTGCAGGGCAATTCTCAGGGCAGAAATTGGAAATCTCAAAGGAACTGTCTCTAGGAATGCCTAAGCTTCTTTTTAGGATAATAAGGCATTTGGTCTACAGTCATGACTCATAGCCCAATTGGGAGCTTCTGACTGCTTGGCCTCACAGGAGTAAGATTTTTTAAGAGATTTTGATAGCTTGGAGGCTCAGGTCTTCATGACTAATGCATGCCATCTTGAACAAGCTGAAAGTAAATTTGCAAAGTCTAGGAAGCAGGCAGCATTTCAGATATGCAAACATCTGTAGCCAAGGTTGCTTCAGGGAAAGCAAAATTTTAACCTGTATGTAAGTACGATGCAAGATATCATGAATATTGTAGAGAGTCCTGAACTATACAAATCAACATACACTGGATGGAATTTAAGCTGTGGTGACAAATGCAGGGCTATGGTCATGTTTACAGAGAGCTAAACTTGCCGTTATGAATTTGATGAAGCCATTTTCACCTAGCAGGGCAGCACATCAGCAGATGCAGAGAATAAAATGTTAAATAAGCTCAAGAGAACGTTGAACTCTTCGAGGTATTTCCTTCTGGAATGGAAATGAGATTATTCATAGAATTATTTCCTACATTGGATTTTGGATTTCATCATTTCAAACATCTGAATTTTCTCATATAGGATTTTGAGTAAATGAAAACAAATAAACTTAACCACCAATATCAACAACTGTCTTCATTTTCTTACATTTTTAGGGAAAAAAAACCTTGCTATGTACCATGATGGCTTGCCTTGATTATCATCTTGAGATGATTTAGAACAGTGATTCTCAACCTTTGAATTATGGGAGTGGCTAATACAGTTCCCCATGCTGTGGTGACCTCCAACTGTAAAAATTTTTCATTATTACTTCTTAACCATAATTTTCTACTGTTTTAAATTGTAAAGTAATTATCTGATATGCAAAAGATCTTATATGTGACCCTGTGTAAGGGTCCTTGCACCCCAAAAGGCATTATTATGTATAAGTTAAGAAGAACTGATGTAGAGTCTCAATGAGGGACCTGTTTAATAAGGTTGACTGTGAGTGTGCCTGGGTGGGGTTGTCTTATTGCATTAGATGATTTGAGAAGACCCAAACAATTGTGGGCAGCATTAGTCCTAGACCATATAAGAGTAGAAAGTGAGCTCAGCAGTAGGCATACAGGCTTTCATGTTTATCTGATGCTCTTGACCAATTATAATGTGATTGACTATTTTAAATTACTGCTGCCTTTACTTCTTTGCTCTGATGGACTGTAACCTGGACTTATGAGCTAAGAAAACTCTGTCCTAAGATGCTTTTACCAGGGCATTTTAACATAGCCACTGAAATAAATTGAGAGGAAAGCATGGTTCAGCAAGACAAAAGAAAATAATGGTTCATTCACCACTACAACCAGATGACTATGGAGGTGATAAAGATGGTTTTTTCTTCATCACTCTGGCCCTAGTCTAGCCTTCATTTGAGAAGTATACCTTCTGTTTCATGGAAAGTAATAACCACCAATAGAAGGAGGAAAGATTGCCAGAACTCATTCATGACTGTCTGAATTAGTGAGTAGCTGCTTCAGAAATGCCCAACTATGTACCTAGAAAGGCTGTCCAATGGATTGGATGCTCTGTTTGGTTTCCTTTGTACAATAATAATAATAATAATAATAATAATAATAAAATAATAAATTTCTGAGTTTTGATGTATCCAGTATTTTATACCTATTAATGTGCATCCAGCCCACAGAATGGCAAGTTCTGTTCTTAGGTGTCTTAGAGTTGAAGAGTGTTTTCATTTCATGTAATTTTAATTATCTCAGAGCATTTCTAGATAATAAGTTCACAGAATAACAGAGAAATAATGGCTATATTTTTGGTATCATGACTTTGGTTCTGAAAGCACAGTGCAATAAATGATCATGATGTAAGTATATATCCTAACTCAATGACTCATTTCTGTTATTTCTTTAATCCTACATCATAAATTTATGAATTTCTACAGTAAAAATTGCACATAGTATCCTTAATATTATTAGAATTTTAAAAATAGAAGTAAACCATCAATTAAATCTTTTCTCACAGGACAGTAGGTAGTAATTCTATGCTTTACCATGTCATATTTTCCCTTCCTACATTTGTTAGCATCTTTCATGTTCCCTCCTTCTTCATTTTAAATAGATCCAATATAGACAGAGAAACTTTCCATAAGGAGGAGAAGTGCACATTTAGAGTGTAGATTTTCAAGTTTCCAGACACACAAGAAAATGTAGTGAGAGGATTTAACAGCCTAAGAAATCTCAACTTACTTCTTTAAGCTACTGTATGCTTGTCATTCATCCAGTCCCTGTTGTAATAGATATATTAAACTCATATCCTATTTAATTTTTCTGTTTCAGGAGTTAGATAAATATGTTTAAATAAATTTCATTTTTATTAAATTCCAACATCATTCAATAATATGAAGAGCTTTTTCTATTTCTATTTTTTATCCATTTTATATTTTTATAGTATCTCATAGTTCTAGTTGTATAATATTGTTAATCAAAGCTCAAAATTTTAATCATAAAGAATTATATGAATGACTCAGCATATGTGATAGGAAGACTGATGAACTTCAAGCCAGTCACCAGAACCTATGACTATGTTGAATTACATGAAAGAAGGTAAGTAAAGTTGAAAATAAATTAAAATTTCTAATTATTTGACATTTAAATGTACAAACTAGTCTTCTTCATCAAGGTGAATCTAATGCATTATTAGTGGCCTTGAAAATAGAAGAAAGAAGAAGAATTGTAGCAAAGATGAGACTCTGTGTTATTTTTGAGTCAGAGCACCTGTCACAACTGTAAAAAGTGAAGAAGCAGTTCCCCGCTATCCCTGAACTTCATCTTGAATACCTATGTTTGACTTTAGATTTACAGAAATGTAAGAAAATATGTACTGTTTCAAGCCACTCATTAAACATACAGTAATTAGAAAAAGCAAATTAAACCAGAATGCACTGTTAGATGTGGAAGCAAAGGAACATAGTATTGATTTATTGCAGAGTGGTCTTACTGACTAAGAAGACAGGGAACTTGTGAGAATTATTGATTTCATGCAGCAGTGGAAACTGAGGAGCTAACCCATGGTCCACTGGGAGACCTCTGTTACTCTCTTATCTATTCATCTTGGCAATAGATAATATGTATTTTTCTCTCTTTTTTTTTTTTTTTTAGAGAAATGGTATTATTCGTTCATTAATTCAACAAACACAGAACATCTACTATATCTTCAACCTTATGCCAATCATAAGTGTAGGAAACAACATCAGTTGGTCAGTTACTCTAAAATACTTCCCAGAAAGACAAGATAGTCAACATTCAAATAAGAATACTAGCAACTAATTCAGGTCCCAAGGCTAACAATGGTGTTGGTTCTGGGATTTTTATGTCAAAATAACTTGAAACAGAAGAAAAGGGCTAAAAGTAAATGTATCAGGTGTTTCTAATTGTTAGCATGGTTAGTTCTAGCCATGACTTGTGAGTGTTTATTATACAGTTGTCTGTATTTTTCTTTTTCTTTATTTATTGGATATTTTATTTATTTACATTTCAGATATCATCCTCTTTCCCCATTTCCCCCTCCCTAGAACTCTCCTTTAAAATCCTACCTCTTCCTTTTTGCTTTTATACCACTTTTAATTACATGCAAGTATTAAGGTCAGTTCCAGGTTGGGGGACTAGCAATACATTAACATAGTGAACTTACGAATTTCAAGAATGCTGCTCTACTGAGCATTGATGTGGTAGATACTGTTGATAAATTTACCCATGGCCTAAGGTCAGCATTTCTATTTTGGTCAAATTTCAAGAACAGCATATTTAGCTTGATCATGCTAGCCCTCTTGTCCTGGAAATACTTTTACTTCTGCCCATCGTGTTAAAGCTTGTCTTTAACAACATCGACATGTTAGCAGACAAACTACATGGCATGAACCTATAAATGAATCCCCAGACAGAGTTATTTAATTAACTGGCTGGCAAGCCAAGGATGGGTAAGATTCTACACAGAGCCTTACCAACCTAAGGCAGAGGTGGATTGCTTTTGGTAATGCATATTCCAAGATGGGTAAGGAAGGTATTCTTGTCAGAATGACCTAAGACAGGCTCAGTCTTGTTAATGAAATAAAAAAGGGGGAAAGGCAGAGAGCCTTTGAGGGTACTGGCAAGAATCTGACATGGGCCAAGGACAAGGAAATGGGCTGCTTGGCAGGAATATGACATTGGCCAAGGACAAGGAAGTAGGCTTCAGGCAGGAATCTGACATTAGGCTAGAAAAAAGAAGTAATTTCAGACAGGAATCTAAATTTTAGGCTAGAACAGGGAGTTAGGCTTCAGACATGAAAATGACTTTGGGCTAGGATGGGGAAGTTGGCTCAGATATTTTGATCATCCTGATAAGCCTTTAGAAATAGTGATCACAGGAATGCTCAAGGAATTTTGTTTATTGGCTTGCTTGTTCTTTGACTATGTGCTTTCCTCTTAAAGATCACATTTGCAATATAAAATATATGATATTTTTCAAAAATGTATGTTTAGTATTGATTTGTATACTGATTAAGAAGCTGAGAGAAAAGCAGATAATAATTTATAAAATTTTTAATAATAAATAATTTATATTATGATATAAAATTTATTATAAAAATTGTACATAGTGCAAATATACAAATAATAGCTATATAAAAATCTATAGTTACCAGTATGTAATCATTATCATTCTATATAATAGCTAATATAATTTACAGACTCTGTATATAAAGAAAATGGAATCCATCACATGTAAGAATATATGCCATTATCAAATGAATATAACATTTTTCTGTTGAGTATATCTCTAGCATGATTTTGCCTAGACATAATGTTTTCACACTTTGAGATGATTTTAGAAAGAAGATAAAAACTGTTGAGTTTTGTGGTATTCATGATAATACCTTATAATGTAAGACCATTAAGTCAACTGTTTTATATACTTCATTCATAGAGTACTTCAAAATTTTATATACTTCAACTTCTAACACACATGTTTACATTAAGTGTAATGTAAACCTAAAACACATAATAAGAAAGACGTTTCACCTTCATGGAGTAATTCTAAGATAATAAATAGTCCTATGTCTTCTGAATTTTGGAGCAAAGAGTCTATTTCTGGACATTGTTACAAGAAGAATAAATGCAGCAAATTGTGTCTTTGAGTAAACCAACTGATTTTATTTTCCTACTCTGTAGAAATATTCAAAATTATTTGTTAGCTAGTTTGGATGTCTAATTTATCAAAACTGAACTCTTTAAGGTTGAAATATATACTTTTATGAGAAGTATGCACATGAATATAATTGTACTATAGATATCACTTGATAAAGTTTTTGCTGAATGATGTTCAATTTCCAATTTAACTGTATGAATTAAATGCCAAAGGAGAAGATGCAAATCTCCATAATTTCCTACTGAAAGGTAGTTATATTCTGTATTTTGCCACATATATTTGCATTTTTAGAGCTTGTGTTGGTATAATCATAACATCATAACTCCTTTAATTAACATAGTGTTTTAAAAGACATTTGGATTATTTTCTTTAAAAAAGAAAATCTATTGTAAACAACAGTTTAAAAAGTCTGGCAGATAGATCTTCATCCTCACCAAGAGACTTGTTTATGACTAGACTGTGAAAGTGCAACTTTTAAGGCAGAGAAAATTTGCAATTTACAAATTTAATGTTAATTCCAAACTAACTGCCAGAAACATTTATGCATGTTCATATGCATATAAATCCAAGAACATTAAATATCAGCATTGATTTCTCTTCTGCATTATTTTGTAATTTGTATAATAATATCTCTTTTGTCTCTCTTTCTATTGAGATTTTTCTTGATTCTTGTTTGGAATTTTAACACTAATGCAAACTCCAAATATTTTCTAAAGAATCAAATATGAAATATAGTTGGTAATACCCAAACACAGACTAAAATCTGTGATGACTAAATTTGACAATATTGGAAAGCAAACATTTTACAAGGTGGATGACTTCAATATTTAATAGCAAAGAAGAAACCATGGGAGAACAGACTAGTCTGAGAAAATCCAGAGTGCATTCATATTGTGGAAAATGTTCCTATCAGAACATCTTTCCCAGCAGAACTGTAGGAAGGTAAAATAATGGCCTAGAACAGATCAACATCCTCCAAAGTTTACAGAACATTTTATTCATAGAAATAAGAGAGGGAGAGAAAAGGGGGAAGGAAGAAGTGGAGGAGGAGGAGGAAAAGGAGAGAGACAGAGACAGAGGGAGACATGGAGGGGGCAGGGGGGAAAGGGGTACTAATCATTCTAGAGGCAAAGATTCCTCCACTGTGGCTCAAACTAAAGCCTTAGCTCAAGGTCACACAAGATATTCTCATATGTGGCTATCACAATTTTACTAGATATATGAGAAAAACTTTGAAAATTTCATTATGTCAGACACATGGGCTGGGGTGAATCACCTTTGTCTATATTAGACTCAGCACATAGGTATGTTAGCACCTATAACCCACTACTAGATCATAGTGAAACAATAACAAAATAAATTCAAGTTCATACATAAGTCATAGAGATTGAATAACATAGTATGGAAAGATAAACATGGCTTCAAAGAAATCAGGTGGGGAATTTAAAAAAATTATACAATCAAATGAAATAACAAGAAACTCTGCTACACAATTAAAACAGTTCTAAGATGGGAATTAAAAGATAAGGTTAAAATGAAGTCATTTCTGAATTCTCTCAGATATTTAAAGAATTAACACTAATGGTTATAACCTTGTCCATTCACTACACAGGGAAGAGCTATTACTGAATGTATTTGTTATACAAAGCCTTTATTCTAAGGTAAATTGCATAAGGACACTCAAAGAGAATATTATAGCCCAATGTCCTTGACAAACAGGAATTGCCAATAAAATACTTGAAAACCAAATTCAACAACACAGCAAAAAATCATTCACTATGATCATGCTGACTTCATATATAGATGCCAGGACGGTTCAATATATGTTTGTCAATAAATACAATCCATCTTATGAATAGAGTCAAGGACAGAAATCACAAGATCAGCAGAAAAGCACCCTTTACAAAAGCTTAACACCACTTCATGTTAAAATTCACAAAGAAATAAAAATTTAAAAAAATATATGAAGGAGTTTACATGATTAACCTATAGCCAAAATTTTAATAGATGAAGAAAAACTAAAACTTTTCCCATTAAAGTCAGGTAGAGACAAAGGGCTTCACATTTCTACATAAATGTATAAATGTTTCATAAAATTAAAAAGGGGTTGGCACAGCTCTGTAACCACATTTAATAGTCTTTGATGTTTTAGCTTCAACAATAAGAAAGGAAAAGAAATTAATACACATAAGAGAGGAAGAAATTAATTTATAACTATTTTTAGATATGATTATAAGAGACCCTAGAGATTCCATTAAAATGTTTGAAGCTGATATGCACTTAGGAAAGATGCAGGAGAAAAACAACATTCAGAACCAGTACCTATCTATTTGTCAGAAATTAAAATTTTAAAAAAGACATCATGAAAGCAATCTAAATTCACAATAGCTTCAAAATAAAATGCCTAGAGTGAACCCCAGCCAGGGAAGTGAAAAGCTTCTTTAATGAAAATTTTCAAACACTGAGGAAATTCATTAAAGAAGACAATAGAAGACAGATACATTTCCTATGCTCATGGGTCTTCAAAATTAACACAGTGAAAATGACTGTGTTAGCAAAAGTGACACATACATTCAGTGAATCCCTTCAAAATTGGGAGGACATACTTCACAGTAGTAGAAAAAAACAATCCTAAAATTCTTCTAGAATCACAAAAGAATCAGATATTCAAATAACTAAAAATCTGTGTAGGATACAGGACATGTATGCACAGCTTAAAGAAGTATATTTTAATGTGTGTATGTGTGTGTGTGTGTGTGTGTGTGTACTGTGCTTTCATTGTTCACTGTTCTGAGTTTTATAAAAAAATTTTTGAAATGTATCTCATGTATTTTGACAAAGTTCATCTCTATACTGTTTCCTTTAATCTATTCTTCTCCCTCTTCCTCTAGCCCCCTTCTTTCTCTCAATCTTTGTTTTGAGTTTATGTCAAATATGTAAATTCTACTGATTTATATGTTTTATCTCAGAGTTATTTAATCTACTTTATTATTTTAGGTTTATTTGCATTAATTAATTAAATGTGTGCATGTGTGTTTGTGTAAGTGTGTGTGTGTGTGTTTGCAAGAGTTATGTGCACATGAGCGCTGATCCTTGTAGAGAACAGAAGTGATGTATCCCCCTGAAGCTGGACTTTCTATTGGTTGTGAGTCACCTGGTTAGAAAAATGTATTATTTCTATGAACTCAATTTTTATGTTCTTTCTAAAATTCCATAGATTTTTTAATCAGATTCTTTTTCAGTACTAGAAGCAATCCTTCTGTGAATGAATCAAAGCACAAACACTTAGCAAAAGAACAAACCCTACAGTTCTAAGTTTTGCCACTCACTTATCCTGAACTTCTACCCACAACACATGCTCCTGCAGGGAGCCTGTGGTCCTCCCTCCGGGGTAGACCTTGCTGACCTTGCATCCAAGGCTCTGATGATTGCTTCCTCTTTTCTGCAGGTAATTGCAATATTCACAATTGCTCAATGTGCTGCCATTCACCTCCAAACCCACAAGCTAGATTAGTGACATCCCAAGACAGCTTGATCCATTGTCAGCCTCCTCCAGATGCCAAGGCTGCCATACTTACAGAAAAATACTCTCTTTTTTAAGGTAAATTTCCACAGAAATAGACATAGTATTTTCACCAGAAAGAGGAAGGTGGGTGGGAATATAGCCATTTAAGAAACAAGGAAAACAGAGCAGTCATATTTTAAACCGTCTTAGCATTTTCTATATATACCCAGGCCTTGAGCTCTAATCTTCCAAAAAGAACGGGGCCTTCTCCCCTCTTCTGCTGCTTATATTAGAACCAACCCCTCTAGTCTAATTCTAGCACAACAAAATCATATCCTATCATAGCAGCTCACTTTAAGTTTGACTTTAGACATAGATAAAGGTTCCTTGGTCAGGATTAACTTCTCCAAATTTAGACTTTTCTCTAAGATGTTTCTGACTACTTAGTGGTCTGTGTAGAGAGGCATTAATATGCAAAAGGTAAGAAGTCAAATTTTTTTCATGTGAAACCGTCTGAACTATTGCCTACCTTATTTTTATAAATATATAAAACTAGTAGTAATAACTGCATATTGTCCCACAGGATAGAGTGATATATCCATTTATTTTCCCTTAAGAATTAACTCATTTTTAAGTGTGAATATTTGATAATTCCATATTAACAGACTTTATCTTGTTTTTTGTTCTTGACTTTAAACAAACCCACAGTTTTAGAAATATGAGTTTGCACATGTGAATCCCTGTTGATGGGGATATTTCAGCTTTAAAAGGGTTGGTTTTAAATTTTTTGAACCTGGAAAAATGCCCTCAATCAAAGATCCTTCTGCTTACCTTCCAATTAACATGCAGTTGTTTGCCAAGAGACACTTGAAAATTAGTATCTCATTAAAGCCTTAATTTGCATTTCTCTTATTATGCATGTTATAGCTGTTATTTTCATATTTAACAGGACATTTATAATTTTTGTAAGCTATTGTTTATGCTCCTAGTCTATTGTGCTGAACTCTTTGCTTCTTATTATCTATAGCCTCATTACTTGAGAAACTCACAAATTTAGCTCAAATTAAATATTCAAAAGTATCATAGTTCATTATTCTACATTTTAAAGTGTAATAGACCAATTATTTGCATCAATTTCTCTATATTTCTACAAGATAAATTTATTGGTACTTGGATATTTTTGACATTTGTGGCCTGAGAAAAATTCACATTTTCTTCCCTTTGAATAATTTAAATAATTTCATACTTACAATGTGAGAACTTTTTTCTTATATAATGTAGTTGCCAATTAACATTTCTGGCAAAGGTGAAAATTCTATAAATCTCCCCTACTTTTAACCTCTCCAACTTTCTAAAACTTTTAATGAATTCCTTTAATCTCTTTCACCTGCTATACTTTTGCTTATGCAAAGTTCTTTATGCATTCCTTAATATTTGATGGTCTTGAGTGGCTCAATTCTCCTTTCCTTCAGTTCTTTTATATCTATTATTTTATTACTAGTCAATCATGAAAAACAGTGAGGTTGGGTAACAATAAACAATTACCACCTGCATTAAAATAAAAGCAAAGTGAACTTTCTCCCAGGCCTGTGCTTGTCAGCCTGGTTTGGGTCCTGGCACATTTTTTTTTTTTTTTCAAAAAGAAATTGCTTTGCCACCCTAAATGTTTTTCTCTTGTATTTCTTTGTGAAGCATTGCAAATATTCTTTGTGTGTCTCTAACATTAATGATAATGTTTTAATATCATTTGAACATACATATTCTACAATATGGGTAAAGGTTATAATTGATACTTATGAGATATACATTTATGTTATGAAGGATAACATGTGATACTTAATGGTTAATAAGAAAGCATTCCAAATAGGCATCATAATGAGTAGACTAACATGAGGTTTTAGCATAGAGTTAGGCTAAAATGAGATTCTAAATCTAGATGTGTTTATATCTACAAATTTATCTTTCCACTAATAATTTTTAAAGTGTAAATATGGATTTCACTTCTCAACATTTAAGAAAATTCTTTTTTCTTCTACTATTAGGAGTATGTTTTTGTTTATTTGTTTGTTTGTTTGTTTGTTTGTTTGTTTTCATCCCTGGCTAAAGTTTCCATTAGTTCTTGGAGGACTGTATGTTGATTGGATTGTGTGCTAATATTATATTCAGATTTTATCAGTGGTAAATATCTAGATCTTTGAATTCTGTGATATTGCAGCCTTGGACTGCGTATCAAACCATGCTTCCTCCATGTACATAAATGAGAATAAAGACAATCCACTCCTCTCAACAAAGCCAGAAAAAAATCCTGAGAAAACAGCAGTATCTTTGATGTTGGCTCAGCTGTGAAGGGCTATTGGTCCTATATACTCTTTGTCTAGTACCATTCTCTACGTTTTTCAGTAGATATTTCAAAAGTAATTTTTTAGAATTTTTATTTTGCTAGAAAACTAACTCACTTTTAATTTTTAAAGCTATGCTCCCATCCCAAAGCAATTAATAGATACACTTTCTTCTTCATTCTTCTATTTATATTCACAGTGTGCCTTTTGAACCAGCATGTTTCTTTTTTCTCCTCCTCTCCCTCATTAATTCTCTCTCATTTCCTATCCTGTATCACATTCTGTCTTGAATTTTTACTTCTAATTTTTCTTCCTTATAGTCAACAAATAAAGCAACAAGTATGATCTGAAAATAAAAGTTGGATCATGTCTTTTTTTTTCTACTACATGGAGTATGTATAGAATTTAAGCATTTTTGATAAATCAAGTTCTGTACATGAGCCAGGAATTGCCAAATTCAGAGGTCTGAATATATTTTCTGCCACACTGTTTTTAAATGAACTGCCCTCATCCACTTCCCTTGCTCCTTCTGACCTACACTTGATCAGCTCACCTTTCTTTTTGATGTATGCCATCTTTCCATAATTACCATCACTCATGTACCACCATTTATGGAGCCCACTCTCGTCATCTGCACATACAATATTGTACCACCAGCACATTATATTCTATCACAACACCTCATTCTTCTTACTGTGTTGTTTTCAGCCTCTTACACCTCACTGATGTCTACATTCTCTGACATCCTAATCCCATTTCAATTACATTATAGGCTATCTCTGTTACTATTTAGCTGGCTAATAGCAATTGAAACTTTAAATCTAGAATTATTGGCATCATTAAGAAAGAAAAGCCTAACGCAACCTCTGATTGTAATTTTAGTACTTTCTGAAGGAACTAAATGAATCTTATTAACAAATTCATATTAAATTGTATAGCTATCATCTAAAGTAAAAGCAAACATAAAACAAAGCAAAGAAGAATTTTCCTTAGACATCAACAAAGGAGAGGAGCACTGCTTGAGGTACATGTTCTAGATCAACATGGATTGTTCAAGCAAAGCTTTACTTAATTTTTTTCCCAAAAGTTTTAGCCTTGATGGTATCATTAACTGATAGAAACAGATACTGGAAGTTTAGAAGCAGATACTAACAGACATGGTTCTCTTTAATTATTACATGTAGGTTCTCTATTTCAAAACATAAAGCTTCCATTTTCTTTGACCTCCTGGATGAAATGATTATGAATTGATTTTTACATCATGTACTAATTCAATTATACTATATATGAATGCAAAAAGTTAATCATATATGAATTAATCACAAAATATATGAATGCAAAAGGACTGAGTTGTATGGCAATGGGACAGGGGCAATCAAAATTTTTCTGGGTGCTGAATAACTAGCATGGTTGAATAGATTTTCAGCATTGTCAATCGTATGTTATATATGTGATGGGTATATATACACATATACACACACACACACAGCCAATCTTGCTCTGAAAACAACTGTCAAGTGTGCAGATTGAAGAGAGTCGTTTATTCTCTATTGTTATTTGACACAACTGCACAGAAATTTTCAGCTCCAAAGGACAGTTGGCATGGAATTGGAATGTTCTTGGCACACAAACACAGCCAGAGTAAAGAACTCTTCAGAGCATTACGGTGGACAACATATTTTCAATTATACATATTTTAGGCATTATAATGACACTAACATTGAAGTTACTGTTAATAACATTTGTTATTTTCATAAACTGAATATTGATATTTCTTGATATAGGCATTTGTCAAATACAGGCATCTTATCACAGTTGTTGATTAATAAATTGTAATACTAGTGTAATAGAAGACATAAGAGTGTTGGTATCCCAGCAGTTATATAAATTCTGTTTGTTGTTTCCTGCTTAGCTACCATGTAGCTTCTGAATGGTCTCTCCCAGGCTCGTTTTGACTACTTTAAATGAGCACCTTATTATCACACTATTCTTACAACCAAGTTGGCATGGTAAACATTTAGAGAACAGGCTTCTAAACTGGAAACGTGCTGATATTTATCTTGTCATTATTTTTCAGACTTATAGTATAACAGCTCTTTGCATGGTACTTGCCTTATATGAGGTCCTATAAGTAGACAAGAGTGTGCTCTCCTGCCAGCCTTGAGCAGGCCAGAAAGACCTCGTTTACCACAATAGATCTAGTAATAGTACCTAGGTGAGGTTATCCACCTTGGCTGCAGGTACAACTTCCTACAGGAACTTAGAAGGATAGCTTGCCTTGCAACATAATCTGGCTGAAGCAAAGATGGGTTCTGTGGGGCTTTCTCTTTACATAGAAGAGCTGAATATTAAGCTCTGAGCCTTTATCAGAAAGCTTTGTCTTGTCTTCATGCTTCTCTCACCCCTCTATCTCCTTTTTCATTTCGAGCCTCCCTTTCAGGTGAACCCAGTTCATTCAGGGCCGCAGGCAGCTACACTAGAGAATAAAGTGTACTATGTGGTATTCATATGTTATATGTAAGGCTAGTCCATATTGTCTATGGAAGATGAACATCATTGAATTTGAATATCTACAGTAGGTTCTAAGACCAATTCCCAACAAATGCTGAATAAATGTTCTTCCTTTCTCTCTTTCTCTTATTAATATTCAAACGTTCCATATATATATATGCTTTTCCAATGGAATGAACATTACCACCAAAGACAAGTGTAGTTGTCCCAGTAAAACCTTGTGAGCACCACAAACTGGGCAATAGAATTGATGCTTTTATATAAGCAAGTATTTTATGGATACTTTGTCATGTTGAATCTGTGGTTCTCAATGTTGACTGTGCAGTAAATCTACCTTTGAGGCATTGTAAGTTCTATTGTTTATTTGTCTGGTTAGTGGATTTTTATATCAGTGCCATACCTTTGAAGTTTATCTAACAGTATAAAATCGCCCAAACACTTTTCACTCCCCAAGGCATTTTCATGTGACATAAATGTTAAGAGTAATATCTTATTCAGTATAGAGGACCAAAAATATTTTTCAACCTTCATGGCTGTTGCTCCAGACATGCAGTTGCTGTCTTCAAAGTTTGGTCTGGGAATCCTGGACCTATACTTTTGCTCACAGTGTCTAAATTGTTATTACCTAAAAGTTGCACATGATAAACTAAGAAATGGGGCTAAAGTCTTCTTTTCTGATTGATGTAGAAATGTTGACCACATTTATTATAACTGCAACCAGTTATGATAAATAAGTTGGATTATAGAATCCAACTCATTCACTTTTAACTTCAAATGAAAAGAACAAACATATATACTCTATAAGTGTTTATAATGCGGGATAAAATACTCTTGATATAGCAGTTGTTCAAGATGCTTAAGAATCTTCTGTAATTGATAAGAACTATAATTTGTTAGTTAATCAAATTCACTCTACAAATGAACAAGAGGCAGAGGTCTATAAGAAGTAGCATATAGAAAGATTACCTCACTTTTGGCATTAGCAAATGTCTTATTTAATTTAATTTTAAAAAATTGTATCTGTGTTCAAGAATGAATTGATGTGCTCTTCTCAGGGAAACACAAGTTTTCCCATTTCAGCATGAGGATTGAGCAAGTTCCGTTCTTACATTTAGAAACACACACACACACACACACACACACACAATTTTTAAAAAGAAGCCATTAATTTGAGAGAAAACAAGAAGGGTATTGACTTATGGACGGGTTTGGAGAAAAGAAAGGGAACAGGAATTCTGTAATTATATTTAAAAATTATATCTGTGTGTCCATGATATTCCAGTTCTCAAAATATCATTTGCTTAATTGTTTTTGTATCAATGAAACTACCAGTTTTTAGTTGTGTTGTGTCAAAACCATGAGTGCAGTAGGAAAGTTGATGACTGAATAGAAGAAAGCACATGCAGTGGCTCCAGATGGAACATGGAGATGGCTCTTCTGCTACCCAGAGAGCTAGGCACACAGTTTTCAAAGAACAGGGCAGTTGTGTCTTACTTTGAGGGACTCCTCCATTCCTGCTCAGTGCTACATTTCTACGAATGAATCTTTTCTCAAGACATTGGCAGGAGGAAAATGGCTTATCAATTCTCCAAAAAGGCAGTTAATTTAGAGTGTCTGTGTTTTTTACCATTTGAATCAAGCTTTGCAAAATTTAGCAATCTTGGATTCTGTATTCTGATGTTCTAATGATAGCTGCTCCTTTCAGATAAGCCACTTCCACACAAAATCCCTTTTTGTGACAAAATACTCAATCATAAAACTTATTTATTTATTAATTTATCTATCTATCTATTAATTTATTTATTTATATTGTGGGTTATCTATATAAGAGCTGAGTGAACTAAGGCCACATAACCTGAGTATGACACAGGAGTTAGATATGCATCATGGTAATTATAAACTCATTTAAGCTTTACATAAGATTTGTGTCTGGGGGGAAATCACCCTTTATAGCATTACTACTAATTTCTTTCATTGTGCTTTGGATTCTGTTCATTACCATGTGCAAAGTGTTTACTTCAAGGAAATATCTTGATTCTTTATTTCCTACTGAGCAATTTGGCCTCTCCTGCATTTCAACAAACAGTAGCAAATAGAGCTACAACTCAGAATCCAATAATGCAGTGACCTATGGGTCATTGCAGTAAGGACTTTTCAGCACTGAATGATCTTTAATAGTGACTGAAGACCTCCTGTGAGTGGAATCACATAGAAATATCCATGCTTCCTACTTTCTAGTTTATATGTAGCTCTGAGTGTTTCCTGTTCTCAATAACTGACCATTTCACCATTGAATTTGTCTTTAGAGCATGCATATTATGAATTACCTAAATTATCTAATGTTAAAAGAAACAGAATGATTTATACTCAAGTTCCGTATTTATGATGGCTTCAATAATCTGTTGACTTAAAGAACATCCACTTAAGCTGTATTCAATACATTCATACAATAAATGTAAATTATAATGGTATGCTTTTGTAGCTTTTATTACTAAATGCATTTACACTGATATGTATTTTTATTTTACTACACATTTCTCTGGGTTGTTTTGGGGGGAGTTGTATTCATGTCTCCTAGGAAGGCATATAAATATTAAGGCCCCAGAACTTTACCATATTTTTTAATCTAAATTTGAAAAAAATTATGTGTTAATAATTATTGGATTATAGTTACATACTACCTTCATTTTTTAATATAAATTTTTGTGTGTTTTTCTTTCTTATACATTAGCTTTGCAAATGGAGGTCAATAATCCCTGCTTTTTTGAAAGCTTAAATTGTTAGTGTCTATGATTACAGAGTAAATAATTGCATCCCACCTATTGAGGCAGCTCATTTTCCTGATTTAACACCATCATCGGTCTTATCTTTAGACTATATTTGGCTTATATAGTATCATGATTTTCTACATATGATTATCTCAATATTAATCCCTCATGCTTACCAGTCGTAGCTCTTCTCCTTCTTAAAAATGCATCCTAGAGTCTTTCCTTTTCAACAAGCAAATCTGTATAAAAAAATCACAAATATATGCCTTGACCACTATATTCTAAAATGACACCAGTCTCCCTAGGGTATTTTTTAAGACCTAGGTAAAATATTAAGGTCTAGATGAAATGTTAAGTTCTAGGCAAAGTCAACCGTTAAACCCTAGGTAACAGTTACCTGGATAGCCTTCCATTATAAGGAAATTTTATCATATATTTCTACTGTTATTAGGAAACTTTCTAATGTCAAAGTTGATTACATATTCTGTTATGTTCTGTGCCCTTGGAAGCCAACCAAATAGAAGTCAGTAGAACTGCTTTGTACAGTTACCCATAATAAGCTCAGAACAGACTCAACCACCTATCAGCATTTCTTGTACTTGTGTATAAGCTTTTATTGTATAATCAACCCTGTGATGGACCCCAATATAAGAGAGACACCTAACCCAATATAAGAAACTATTTGGATAAGACTTCCATTTTGAGTATTGGTCAAGTAAAGTTTAAGTTCCCAAGACTTTCCTGGGAACTGACATCGTATTTGACAGAAAGAGATGTATATGTAGATATCTGACACACTGGTTGACAAGTTAAGGCATGAATATTAGACAAGTTAAGTGCACTGCCACAGTTGAAACTCCAACCAGTGGGGGCAGGATAAGTGTGCAAAAACAACAACAACCAACAACAACAACAAATATCCCGAAGGAAATCTCTCATAACCAAGTTCTGACTGGTGAAATAACTTGGCACATATCTTTGTGGATTTGGGGTTTTAAAACCCTAAAGAATCTTAGCTCAATGTTGTGTTTCAATTCTTGCCTGGTTGACTAGTTCTGAGGCATATGCTCTATAAACTATCCCTGTCTGATTGATATCAGTGTTTGCATGGTTTGTAAGTGAAATGATTCCTGGATCCCAACATCATTCACTGGCCCCCACACCTTTGTCATATTTGCAAACATATATACTTTTATTCCCTATGACCAAAATATTCACAGATTTTCTCAAAATATCTCAACTTCATGTATATCAGTATTCTGAACTGGCCACAGAGAAAAGCAGACATATGACTCACTGTTTAAATTCTGCATCTTGGAATCCTAAATTAATTTTTCAATTATGAAATTCATGACTTTTACAGAGTCAGAAAGGATCTGGTAACCTCCCATGGCTTATTTATAAAAGAATAATCTATATACCTCTGTTTCATGACATTAAACATTTTTTTTTTATGTTTCTAAGGTGTGCTGGTTAATCTTTTATCAACTTGATCCATCTAGCAGCAGCATCTGAAAAGAAGTGTAACAACTTGGAAAATTCTCCCAGCAAACTGGCTTATAGATGAGTCAGTGAGGCATTTTCTTGATGAATGATTGATATGCAGGTCCCCAGTCTACAGTGGGCACTGACAATTCTGGGCCAGTGATCCTGGGTTCTATGAAAATGCTAGTTGAGTAAGTCACAGGGGGCAAGGCTATAAGGTATATTCCTCCATGACCTCCGTTTTAGTTCATGTCCCCAAGCTGTTGCCCTGACTTCTCTCAGTGATGGCCTCTAACCTGTAAGATGTAAAAAACCTCTCTCTCCCTGAGTTGATTTTGCTCAATGTTTCATCACAGCAGTAGAAAGTAAACTAAGAAATAAATTCTGAAGGAAAAAGCCTGAACACTGCCATGAGTTGCTTAGACATTAATTTTTTTCTAAATATTTATAAGCCTACTCACCATAGTGAAAAAGTAAGTATAATACTCATAATTTCAAAGACCCCATTTCCCTATGGTGCTGTACAGGGAAGTGTGTGGAAATCGACATGCTCAAGTGGCATGAAATGTCTTAAAAAACAAACAATATAAATATTGCTATATTTTAATTTTATATGTATGTTGGCGTGTTTTCTGCCTTGGTAAGTGGAGATAAATCAACTTGTATATGTTTCTGTGCATAGGCATTTTATGGGGATTTCAAAAAACACAAACATGAAAATGTATCACTTTGTTTTCATATCATTTACAATCTTCTCTATTGGGAATTTGGAGATATGGTGTTTATTTTCCAAAACAAATTCATCCTACTATGTTATAGATTATTTTAAGTCAATCCTTCAATCAAATCCTGTATCTATTATCTACAACTTCTCATCTTTCTTTCTTTTTTTTAATTTTATTTTTTTGCTTATTCACTTTATAACCCGTCCAAGTCACCCCCTCCCACAATCCTTCCCCATCTCTTGTTTTCTGAGTACCCCCTCCTCCTGTATCCCCCACCCTGCCACTTTAAGTCTCTGAGAGGCTAGGTGCTTCCTCTCCCATTGAGGCCAGATGAGGCACCCAGCTAGAAGACCATACTCCATATACAGGCTGCATGTTTTGGGATAGCCCCCACTCCAGATGTTTGAGACCTGCATGAAAACCAAGCTGCACATTTACAACATATGTGCAGGGAGGCCTAGGTCCAGCCCATGGAGCTAGATCTGTGTAGACTAGGTATGCTCCACGGTTGGTGATTCAGTCTCTGAGAGCTTCAAGGGTTCAGGCTGGTTTACTCTGTTGATCTTCCTGTGCAGTTCCTATCTCCTTAGGGCCCACAATCCTTGAACAAAGAATTCTCAACTGAGGAAACTCGAATGGTTGAGAAGCATCTAAAGAAGTGTTCAGCATCCCTAGTCATCAGGGAAATGCAAATGAAAACAACACTGAGATTCCACCTCACACCAGTCAGAATGGCTAAAATTCAAAACACAGGTGACAGCAAATGTTGGCAAGGATGTGGAGAAAGAGGAACACTCCTCCATTGTTGGTGGGAGTGCAAGCTGGTACAACCACTATGGAAAGCAGTCTGGCAATACCTCAGAAAATTGAACATAGTGTTCCCTGAGGACCCAGCTATACCCCTCCTGGGCATATACCCAGAAGATATTTCAACATGCAACAGGGCCACATGCTCCACTATGTTCATAGCGGCCTTATTTATAATAACCAGAAGCTGGAAAGAACCCAGATGTCCTTCAACAGAAGAATGGATACAGAAAATGTGGTACATTTACACAATGGAGTACTACTCAGCTATTAAAAACAATGAGCTCATGAAATTCTTAAGCAAATGGATGGAGCTAGAAAATATCATCCTGAGTGAGATGACCCAATCACAAAAGAACACACATGGTATGCACTCACTGATAAGTGGATATTAGCCCAAAAAAAAAGCACACAATACCTAAGACGCAACGCATAAACCTCATGAAACTTAAGAAGAAGGAGGAAGACTTCTCATCTTTCAATGCTCAGTGCTGTTTTGAGCATCTGCTGCGACTTTCTCTTTAATTCAATGAGATAATCATCTTTAACTTCTATGGTCTTTGTCTTTCTTTCCTTGACTTAATTTTCTTATATGTTATATCTGTCATTTTCAAATCCAAACATTCTCAAGTCATAATCACTAGAAAATAAAATATTGTAATATTGTAATTAGGATAAGAACACAAAAGGAGCATACTAAAATTTTAGGATGTTCTTGACACTAACCTTGCATGGCACTCACTGGGAGTTTGCATGAAAGTCACAGAACATAATTTTACATTTTCTGAGTTTATATATACAACCAGGCAAGTCAAAAATACCTCCAAATATACTTACCAAATTAAGTCACATCTTTTGACAAGCTCATCTTTTTAAATTAGCACCTTCCTAAGAATATTTTAATCAGGCAATCAGATTGCCTCAAACTTAATTGAATTCCACTACACAGTAGGAGTTAAAGGCAGGTCTGGAGCACTGGAAAATTCCCAAACAAGCTAACTCCCTAAGTTTACGGAGTTTTCTCAATGAAATGTGAGGTTAGAGTGCAAATATCCTTCCAGACCTTTCAACAAACTGAGTCACAATAGACTAATTAGAGTGGGTTTAAAGGACCCATATTAGCATACACTCTACCCACTTTGTCATTGTCTTGTCTCTTATATTGGGAATGAACCAGAAATACAATACAAACCTAAATGCAAACCTGGAACATGGTCAAGCTATGGCTCTGAGAGAAAAGGTCCCATTGACCTAGATTCTCATGGAAGTGCCCTTGAGAAGGACACAGAAGTGGATTTGATGTAGACATGTTAAGATTAAGAAGCCATTCCTAAGACATTGCCAAGCAGTTTTTGGCAAATGGGGTTTATGGCAAAGCTGTGGCCTACAGCTAGCTATAGAATTCTGGACACTGACAGGCTTTCCCAGACATGCTCTTTCTTCTTTCCTAACATTTCCCAAATAAACATGAAGCCACAAGCTTGTTTCATAGAATTTTGGTGAGATATATTTTTCTGGTTATATCTCAAATTTACACAGAAATCAAAATAATATATCCTCAAAAGCAAGGATCATAGGGACCATAATACAAAAGGTAAAATAAATACCTTTATGTATATGTTTATCATTAAGTAATGAGATGAATAAGGAGGACATTCACTTTCTCTTTCTAAAACATACAGAACAGAATGTTCTAAGAACATATTTAGAAAAACACACTTCATCAGTCTCAAAAGATAATGCTAAAAATTAGTAAGTTAAAAAGAAAATATTAAAAAGAAAACAGAAAGTAACACAGCTTTGACTGTCTCCCCTAAGACATTGATTATTGATAGAAGTAGTTTTAAGACATGTCCTAACATCTGTGACAGTCTTCCTGGCTAAGCTAGAGTTTGAATACCTCACTATTGAGTGTGACTTAATGTTCTAAAATCCATATGGTGAAAAAGCATTTCTAGTTGTATCAAGAGTTTAAAATAAGCATTCCCATGCTCCCTGCAAGATGAGTCCAAACGTCCTACGTTGCTTTGCAATGGGATATTTTGATTAAGTCTGTTGTATTTATGCTAAAGTTTACCATCTCAACTCATGAGAAACTAAGAATAAAACTACAATATACTCCAAAGTATATACCTGAAAGTATCAGTCTCACAAAAGCCAAGGAAGTATAAGCTGCCACATACCAGAACAGACTGTGAACACATGATAATATGACTCTATATTCTGGAACATGTTTTAGGACAGAAAAATATTACTGAGAAGTTGATGAAAATAAAATACATTCTGTAGTTTAGTCAATATATTTTTATCAATGCTTGTTTCTGTTTTAAATAAAAAGTCATTTGATAACTTTTTTGTAAGTATATTTATTTAATAATTTTACAACACAGTATTTACCTTACCTCTCCTCCCAGTACCCCTCATGCAAGTCCTCCCCTCATTCTACCTTCCCCTTCTCTTTTGAAAAGAGAAAGCCTCTTTCTGGGTGTCATCACCCCCATTAACACTTCCCAACCACCCTGCACATCAAGTCACTAAAGTACTAGGCACAGCCTCTCCCACTGAGGCCAGACAAGGTGATCCATTTAGCAGTGTGGGATCCATAGACAGGCAGGCAACAGTCTCAGGGACAGCAGCTGCTCTAGTTGTTGGGAGACCTGCATGAAGACCAACTACTCATGTGCTACATTTGTGTAGGGAGTTGGTTGCCTTCTACTCCTCTTTCATATGCTTGCTTCTTTTTTTCTAGAGCATTCATTTGTACTTTTAAATTACTGTTATGAGCACTTTCCAGCTTCTTTATGGACACATTTAGTGCTATGAACATTCCTCTTAGTACTGCATTCATTGTATCCTGTATATTTGGGGATGTTTTGCTTTCATTTTCATTGAATTCTAGAAAGTCTTCCATGTTTTTCGTATTTCTTTCCTGACTATGAAATCATTGTATGGAGTGCTATTCAGTTTCCATGAGTGTGTAGGCTTTCTGTTCTTTCTGCTGCTCTTGAAATCCAGCTTAAATCCATGGTGGTCTGATAAGATACAAGGCATTATTTCAATTTTCTTGACTCTATTGAGGCTTACTTTGTAACAGGATATATAGTCAATTTTAAAAAAGAATCCATAGGTTGCTGGGAAGAAGCTTTATTCTTTTGTGTTTGGGTGAAATATAAATTTGTGGGATTTGATGTGCAATTTAAGCTTTAGTAATGTTTCTTTTACAATGTGGGTGTGTCTGTGTTTGGGGCATAGATATTCAATGACATGTTATCATGGTAGATTTTTCATTCAATGAGTATGTATTGTCCTTCTCTGTCTCTTTTGGTTAATTTTGGTTGGAAATATATTTTGTTAGTTACTAGAATGGCTACTCCAGCTTGCTTCTTGGGTCTGTTTGGTAGAAAATTTTTATCTAGCCCTTTACTCTAAGGTAATGTCTATCTTTATTGCTGAGATGTATTTCTTTTATGCATCAGAATGATGGATCCTGTTTTGCATCCATACTGTTAGCCTGTGTCTTTTTACTGGGAAACCGAGTCCATTGATGTTGAGAGATGTTAATGACCCATTGATTATTATTTCCTGCTATTTTGATGCTGTGGTGTTAGTGTGTGTGTGTGTGTGTGTGTTTGTGTGTGGTTCCTTGTTTTGCTTGTATGGAACTATTTCCTGTGTTGTTTTAGATGTAGTTATCCTCTTGGGTTGGGTTTTTTTTTTTCTAGTATTTTCTTTAGTGCTGAATGTGTAGATATTGTTTGAATTTGGATTTGTCTTGAAATATCTTGTTGGTTTTTTTTTTTTTTTTTTTCTATCTATGGTAATTGAAAGTTTTGCTGGGTATAGAAGTCTAGGCTGGCAACTGTGGTTTTTTAGAGGTTGCAAGATATTTAACTGCTCCTTTCTAGCCTTTAGAGCCCCTGTTGAGAAGTCAGGTATAACTCTGATAGGTATGCCTTTGCATGTTACCCACCCTTTTTCCTTTGATCCTTTAAATATTCTTTCTTAGTTCTGTAGATTCTGTGTTTTGATTATTGTGTGGCAGAGGCTTTTCTTTTCTGGTTCAGTTTAATTGGTGACATTGCTTTCTTTAGGGTGGGAAGTTTTCCTCTATGATTTTGCTGAAAATATTTTCTGGTCCTTGAAGATGGTACTCTTTACCTTCTATTCCTATTTTTCTTAGGTTTTATTTCATGGTATCCAAGATGTCCTGTATGTTTTTTGTAGACTTAGATTTTTTTTTTTTTTTGATAATTTTCTAAAGCTTTATTAAGAAGTGAAGCTTCCCTGGATGAGCTCAGAAAGTTTGTGAAACTCAGAGTTGCTCACGAAAGCTTTCACCTGAGCCTCACAGTTACACATTTTCTGAAATTACTCTCTGATTTCCATCACAAGGAAAGGGACTTAATTATTTTTACCCTTAAGGTACTCTGGGTGGGTCCAGAAACATCTCTTTGCAACATGGCACACTGGTCCATACTCTGAAGGAGTTAATGTGGCATTGTCAAATTATTTTGAATTATCAAAACAAAACAAACAAAACCCTTCCTCTTAAATTACTACCTTCAATAAAAGTTCTCAAATGCTTCAACCTCCATACCTTGTAGCCCATTGTCCAAATGTAGGGGAGAAAATATCACAAATAGGACAAGGAGAAGTGGATCTGTTTATAAATGGTTCTTTGCTGTGATTCCAATCTCTGTTTGTTAAGATACAAGCAGTCCAGTTTAGTAGTGTCAGGATGCCAAACACAAATGAGCAAAGGTGGCTCAAACCAGCAGAAACTGACAGTCCTCTGCTAAATCAGCATGAGTCAGTGGGAACAACCAAGTTCAGCAGGGACCACAGGAGAAGTTCTCTGCTATGCTTCATTCAAGGAAGTAAAGATTAGTGAAAATGAAGATGGGAGACCAACAAAATGCTGCAAACCTAGTTATGCAACTGAGCCATCACTGATACTCTTTCCAAACATTATGGGTCCTTCCATTGGTCTTGCCCCAGCAAAAGATCACATGAATCTGCATCACCTGACATATGTAGAAATTTCCACTATAGTTTTGTTTCAAGAATTTTTTTAGATTTAACATTTTCTTTGACTGATGTGTAAATTTCTTCTACTGTATCTTCCACACCTGAGATTCTTTCTTCTAACTCCTGTATGCTGTTGTTGATGTGCTGGAGCCTGCCCAGCCTGGAATGGGCTTGAAGTGGAACACAGCATCAGATGTTGATTTAAAGACTGCTGGATGTCCCAGTGTGGGAGAATTTGAGGGCTGAGAGGTGGGTGTGGGTGGATTGGTGGGGTACATCCTAGCAGATGGGGGTGGGTGGGATAGGGGTTTCTGAGGGGGGATGGAGAAAGAGGATAACATCTGAAATGTAAATAAAAAATCCAATAATTAAAAAAAAAGACTGATGGTCTCTAGGTGAAGTTATAAAGACTGATGGTCTCTGGCCTTCTAGCTCACTGTAATGAATACTGGTTCATAACTTCTAAAACATTCTAAAAACTTTTTGTCTTATTCTGTGATTAAAAACACTGGCTCATTTTCTCTTTAACTTTATTAAACCTTATAACTTTCTGTGCTTTATTTAACTCTTATGCTTAAATAAGCACTAGGAAAACTTATCTCTTATTGTTCTGTGCTAAGAACTTAACTCTTTCTTACTATTCTGTGATTCATTAAGCTCTAAGAACCTAATTTTTTCTTAACTCTTTATTATTTGTGCTTTAATAAGTGCTAATATCTGGGAATTAACACATAGTGTTTACTAGCAGGGAATTAAGTAAAAGGATTTACTGCTGGTGCTCCTTTCTCTGGTAGATTAGCCAGAAGCTAGTTAACTCTTTGTGAACCAGAGAGGAAGGAAAGTTAAGATACTTTATACAGGTATAAGGGTCCATGATTCACTGAAGAATTATACCCCTGACTCAAATAGTATACAACAAAAAGAGTGTTTTATTCTGCAGAAGTCTAGCATGCAGAGGTCTGCCATTACCAAGATACAGAGACAACCAAGTGAGCTCAAAGGCCTGATTTAAAGCACATTAGGAGATTCCAGGGTAGACGACCTTTATCTTACTCTATCTCTAGGGACATTCCATTACCAGGGCATGGGGACTGGAAACTGTTGATGAGGAAATAGCTGAGGAAGTCTGGAAACTGCTGCTGAACCATTTTCCTTGCCTCAGGCTAGGTGGGATGGCAGCTTCTGAGGCTTGGACTTCCCTGGATTTGCCTAGTCCTGAACTGCCAATTTGAAACCTGTCATGGAGTCAGCCTAGCCTTTTCTGGCAAATATGCACTCAAACATGCATACACCCACACTCTGTGACAATCAACTTCACAAATATTCATGCATGCTTACCTAAGTACACACATACCGTACACGTACACGCAAACATATAGCTAAACAGAAATACACATTTGGATGGATGGACAAACAGATGGATTGATGGATGGATAGATGGATGGATGGATGGAGCAGTTTCCCAAGCCAAACCATTCAACCACCAATTTTATTTTGTTTTCCTCTGGTCTTTTAATAACTTCTAAGACAAAAAGATCTTTAGAAAATTACCTCAGATAAAATTTTACATAGAATGGGAATTACAGAAGGATGTTGATATTAAGTACAAAACAGTGTTTCACTATACTATACTCATTAAGAGATGAAAGCAATAGTTTTTACATGGTCTTGCCTTACCATAGTGCACAGCTTTGATATTATCCTTGAATCTAAATGTTTTTCTTTGAACACAAAATTGCCACAAGTCTATTTCTCTTTTTAGTGTAATTATGAAAGCTCATTGTTTTCCTTATTATGTTGCCTTTACTTACTATTTTGAGGAATGGACACATGCTATTCTTGATTCTAACTTTATTACATGTTCCTAGCAACCGAGATCATCTCTAAAAACTTTATTCCTAAAATTATTTTAATCAAGTCAGGAATTCCATAGAATCATTATCTACTTTCTACATAGCATCACTACAAGATAGTACATCTTTATAGGTCTGTAGAAATCTGCTCAAAGGGGTGGGTCAATACCTAGTGATTGTTATATATTTAATATTAACAGGAAAAGCATATTAATAGCAGGAATCTTTAGTCAGATTTAAACTTCTCAGCCTTTCCTAGAGATGCAAACCTATTGTGGATTTTAGTTCATGACAGAACCATTTCAAGAAGATCACCTGCTAGTTTTTAGCTTTTCCTAGATGGCTCTTGGTACAGATGCTTGCATCTGTTGTTCCTGTTCTCTTCCCTAGGTCTTCCATCTCCAGGATTTCCTCAGTGTGCATTTTCTTTATCGTTTCTATTTCTACTTTCAGGTCTTACACAGTTTTATTTCCTTCACCTGTATAATTGGATTTTCCTTTATTTCTTTAAGGGATTTACTAATTTCCTTTTTAAAGCTCTATATCGTCTTTATAAGATTGAATTTAAGGTTGTTTTCTTGTGCTTTCATTGCATTAGGGTATCCAGGACTTGCTGTAGTAGGATAGCTGGGTTCTGAAGGTGTCATATTGCCCTGGCTTTTGGTGATTGTCCTTTTTCTAGGACCTTTAACCATCTGGATGGCTTTGGTCCTTGGATGTTCCTGTTGTAGTAGGTATAGGAAGAGGGGCTTAATCTTGGTGGTCCTAGTGTGGCAGGTTTCTGATGGTATCCTTAAGTTGTATGATTCAGGATCTCCAGGTCTGTATGGTTCAGGAGTCACAGATCAGATGAGGGGGAAACAGAGAAGTGCCTAAAAAGTGGAGGTACCTCTGGGATAGAAGGCTGTTCTTCATTGTTTTTTCTTGTTATTTATTGTTTTATTTTGGCTTTTGGGATTTTGTTGTTGTTGTTTTAAAATTTTTTGAAACTGTAATAGAACTAATTTATTTCTTCCTTCACCTTTTCCCCTTCAATCCCTCTCATGTATCCAATCTTAAAAGTGGCTTACCTCTTGTTATTTTCTTTTATTTCTGTTTATTTTGGGGGCTTTTACTTTGTCTTTTTACTTCATTTCTTTTTCCTTGTGACTCTTCCTTCTTCCCTCCCTTCTTTTTTGTTTACCTTTTGTGAAATTCTTCATTGATGCTACTGTAATTAATGAATACTGGAGGTTAGATTGTAAACTGAAACAAATTCTAGTTTAAATAATTACCAAATGATGCTTATGGAATGAAGAAGAGTTTACTATGCAAAAATGAATTGCAGATAATGAATTCACAGTATTGAGCATGAATTCAAAGGTATAAATTTTTATCTGTTTGAATTATCCTCCTTTGTGGACCATTTTATCTTACTAGTTTAAGAGGAGAAATAATTACAGTGTATTAAAATGAGCAAGCAAAATAGTGCCTATTATATAGATCACAAGACCAATTGTCATTGTTATAACATTGCTATGTTACAAGCAGAAGCTCTGATAAGGTTTAATGTTCTTTTCTGTCTGAGGTGAAAATTATTTGTATTCTGGGCCCTAAGCTGCAATAAATTCTAAGTAATTTCTATTAATTGACACTGAAGGAGCTTATTGGTTCTTTCATTAGTCACCAATTTCTCGGGGTAGAGAAGCTATTGAGTATTATGAAAAGCCATCATCTATTAAGTCAGAGAAAGCTTGAATTTAGAATAGGGCCAAGAACTGAGAGACCAGATAAACTTTCCATGCAGTAGAAAGCAGTTCAAAGTTGAACACAGAAGCCTGTAAAGTGTGGACAACTGAAAGTAGAGGCTAAAACCAGAAGGAACAATGCCCTATTCTAACTCTACTGCTCCCAATTTGATTATGGACAAATGGAGAAAATGTATAAGGGGCAGGTAAATAAGCCTCCTCATTTTGAAAGATAAAGTCTTGTTAGAATATATACAGAGCAGTATTTGTGAGCACCAAATAATTCTATTGAATGAATAATGAATGGGAGCAGGCAGGTGAAAACTTATCAATGTAACAGGCTACCTGTCTGCCAGCTTCCTCTTACAAGTTAGTTTGCATTGCTTGTATGGGTAGGTGACAGCTTAGTATTTCTACACTGCTTCTTTCAATCTACTCTATGGTTATCCCTACCTTATACTCACCTCAGCTTCCACTGCCCATGCCCTTTTTCTTGCTCTGTCTTGTACCTTCTTCTATCTCTCAGAATGCTGATCAATGTGCCTGTTGGAAGTCATCTCCTACCCTCTTGCTCATTGTCTCCCTATACAGATTTATATAGAATACATCAGTAAGTCAAAGTGTCCTTACTGTTCATTCCATTCCTTTTAGAGCTTTGTTATAAGTAGATATATGGTACCCATTCTAAAGTCTAGAAGCATTTTTTTTTCATTCATTATACTCTTATAAAGAAAGAGACTTGTTTTATTCATCTGTGCAAATCCTATGAAATGACCATGACCCTTGGCACACAACTACTATCTATAATTAAGTCTAAAATTAACTACAATGGCATTAGGTATATTTTATCTTCAAAATCATGGTTTTTTAAAAACTTATTTATTTAACTATTTAAATCAAATTGTAATTTACTTATTCACACAGGGGTTATAAACACAAAAAAGCAGGATGTGGGTAAGGGAATGGCACTGGAGCATAGGTGTTCAGGGGAAGTACAGATACCTTTCAGAACAGGATATCAGCTGGGCGAAAGTTCAGGGGACAGGTCACTATGACTCTGCCTATGACTCACTTGTCCTTATCTAAGTTGGTACTGTCCACCAAGGTTGCCTATTTACAAGATTTATGACTACTCAGACTGGTAAATTTCCACAAAAGCTGCCTGTTTACAATAGCTTATAGCCATCAGTTTCAGTGTTTTTCCACAGAGACCCAAGTCTTTGTGTTAGCATGTATGCATGCCAGGCCTATTGTTGATTTTAGGCCTATGGCTGATTTTAGGCCTTCAGTGTATAAGCAGGGCTGCCTCTGACATCTCCTCCCTTCTCTAAGTATAGAAGGGCCTTGGAGATTCTAATCTTGCGAAGGCAGGGATATAGGCCTGACCTCCAATAATTGAAGGGAACCTTGTAATGGCTTTGATCCTCCTGTTGTTGTCCAGTGAGGCATGAGGGCCAAACTCAACCCGATGTCTTTTTCCTGGAGAGGGGATACTTTTGACATCAACCCCTATGAAGTCAGGCTTGTCCATCAGGGAAACCAGAGAGATATTTTTAACTTTTATTTACATTCCCTTGCAGTGCTTAGCTTTGCAGCCTAAGCAAGAATTCAGATCGCCAGTCAGAGGGGTTCTGGGTGGCCCCTCTCTGCTTGGCCCAGGGGTGGACGTCCCCTTGTTTAGGTTGGGTGGAGATGGGTTTGGGAACACCCTGGATAGAGTAACAACCTAATCTTGAGTCTCATGGTCCTCCACAGCTAATTTATGATAATGTATCTGAATAGGTTTTGCTACCAAATTATCCATCTGTAGTCAGCCTATTTAAGGCCCAGGAACAAAAGAAATCAGCAAAAATAACCCAATTAATGGTCCCAAGATGGGAGGAAGTAGGGTTAACAACCATAGAGAAGTTGAAAACCAATTCTTGTACCAGCTCTCATCTTTCTCTTTCTCTTTTTGTCTTTTCTCAGGGCCTTCTTGGACATTTTTTCATGCTCTCTTTAACCACCCCTGTCATATCTATGTTAAAGAAACATTCTTCTTTAAGGGCTGTACACAGTCAAGAGCTGTACACAGTCTTTTCTATTGTAAAAGAGTAAATCAAGTCCAATAAAGTCCTTTTCAATTTTTGGAGATCATTTCAGACAGCAAAACAAGGGATTTCTTCAGATTAGTGATGTCAATCTCTAGCTGTTTGGTGTCCTTGTAGATGGCCCTTAAAAGGTCTGAGTAGTATAAATCCGGAGGCCAGCATCGGGATTAGAACTTCTACTAGCAGACATCACGGGTGTTTCCGGTGTTTCATTTTTACCTGGAAAGGAAAAAGAAGGGAATTCTCAGGGAGATTTCTCTTCCCTGGTGGTCAGTTGTTATTCATCTTATTTATAGTTGAGCCTGGCTTTGTGGAGGTATCTATTTACTTCATTAATCTTATTGGCAGCCATTTAGCTTTGCCTTCTGTGGTATCCATTAGGCATATCAGTCCTCAGCCCCATATGAGAACTGGGTCAGGGCCATTCCATTTAAGGGTAAGAAGGTCCTTCCACATAGCTATGGCATAGATTTTATTGTTCTGAGCGATGCCAGAGGTGGTCAGCAGCAGATTTGCCATGAGCTTTCAGTTTTAGAGATTTAAAAGTAAACAAGGCATGATGGAGAATGTTTCAGGAGACTCCTTCTGGGGTAAACAGTTCCCCCTCTTTTATTTTTAAAACCCATTTTTCAGAGTTCTTGTAAAATCTGGGCAGAATCGCCAGTAGTCACTTCTTCCACACTCAGAAAGTCATAAAGACACTATTTAAAGAAATATAAATCTACATTAATAATCTCTTTTATCAAAGGACTGTTACAGAACAGCCAACAACTAATCAATCTATATAATATATCGATTAATAATAGCTTCTTCTACTTTTTGTAAAATTACTCCTCTTTTGTCAATTAATTGTTGAAGGAAATTAGGATTTACATCTCTCTTGAGAATATTAAACAGAGACTTAAATTCTTTTGTGGAGAGCTTAAAATAAGATCTTAGCCAATTAGAATCTCTTAGAAACTTTTGAAAATAATTTGAAATAAGTAAGCTATCTTTTTTTTTGTCACACCCATTTTTTTTTTGGATATTTTGTGTATTTGCCTTTCAATGTTATCTCCTCTCCCATTCTCCCCCTAAACCCCTTATCCCATACCCCCTCCTCTTATTCTTATGAGGGTGTGCTCCAAACATCCTCCCAAGTCCATCTCCCTGCTCTTGGATTCCCCAACACTAGGGAATCAAAACATTTGGGGACCATGGTCCTCCAATTCCACTGATGCCTGATAAGGCCACCCTCAATTACCTGTTCTCAGGCTGGAGGTTTATACCGTGGGAGCTCTAGTTGAATCTTTTGATACTCCTTCTAAAAATGACAAAAGCACCCACACTTTGGTCTTCCTTCTCTTCTTGAGGTTCATGTGGTCTGAGCGTTGTGTCTTAGGTATTGTACACTGTTGGGCTAATATCCACTTATCAGTGAGTGCATACCATATGTGTTCTTTAGTGATTGGGTCATCTCACTCAGGATGATATTTTCTAGCTCTATCAATTTGCCTAAGAATTTCATGAACTCATTGTTTTTAATAGCTGAGTAGAACTCCATTGTATAAATGTACATTTTCTGTATCCATTCTTTTGTTGAAGGACATCTGGGTTCTTTCCAGCTCTGGCTAATATAAATAAGGCTGCTATGAACATAGAGGAGCATGTGGCCCTGTTGTATGTTGAAACATCTTCTGGGTATATGTCCAGGAGTGGTATAGCTATGTTCAATTTTGTGAGGTACCGCCAGACTGCTTTCCATAATGGTTGTACCAGCTTTCAATCCCACCAACAATGGAGGAGTGTTCTTCTTTCTCGACATCCTCGCCAACATCTGCTGTCACCTGTGTTTTGGATCTTAGCCATTCTGACTGGTGTGAGGTGGAATCTCAGTGTTGTTTTCTTTTGCATTTCCCTGATGACTAGGGATGCTGAACACTTCTTTAGGTGCTTCTCAAGCATTTGAGTTTCCTCAGTTGAGAATTCTTTGTTCAGCTCTGTACCCCATTTTTTAAATAGGGCTATTTGATTGTCTGGAATCTAATTTCTTCAGTTCTTTGTATATCTTTAATATTAGCCCTCTATCAGATGTAGGGTTGGTGAAGATCTTTTCCCAATCTGTTGGTTCCCCCTTTGTCCTATTTACAGTGTCCTTTGCTTTACAGAAGCTTTGCAGTTTTATGAGGTTCCATTTGTCAATTCTTGATCTTAGAGCATAAGTCATTGGTGTTCTGTTCAGGAACTTTTCCCCTGTGCCCATGTGTTCAAGGCTTTTCCTTTCTCTTCTATTAGCTTCAGTGTAGCTGGTTTTATGTGGAGGTCCTCGATCCACTCGAAACCAGAATAACACAGCATACAACAGGCATGTAAATCAGGGAAACCTAATATAAACTCCAGTTAGAACTCAACAAAGCTTCAGCCATTTGAGTTTTGACAAAAAAAAAAAAAATTGGTTTTGGCTTTTTTTTTTTTTTGGTGTTTGTTTGTTTGTTTGTTTTTAACATATTGAAGAAAACACAATCTTTGCAGCAAACAATACTGGAAATATTAGATGGTGACATGTAAAGGAGACTATCTTTATCTGATACACTTCACAAAAGTCAATCCTCAGTGATTGGAACAATATAAACAACAGACATAAGACTCTGAAAGTGGGCTAGAGGAAAATATAAGGGAAAAATATTGAAGTGAAAACTTCTACTTTCTTTAGAAAGTTGGTTATGACAAATGATGTTTTGCTGGGGCACGCAGGTGAAAGGGTGTCTTGCTAAAGCAAACACATGAAAGAATATTTTCCTGAAGCAGACATAAGTGAAAGTATGTTTTGATATAGCAAACATGTTTGAGGATGTTTGATGAAGGAGTATAAATATGACCCTGCAGACACTGGGAGATTTCAATGAGAATTGGTTTGGTTTGGTTTGGTCCGCCCTGCTATTCTTCATTATTGACATTCATGTATTGGTTCTCCTTACATAGCCTTGTTGAGCTCAACTTGCAGTAATGCTGCCATAGAGAGAAATTCATCTAAGAACTGCTTGTGAGGCTCTTGTGGCATCTTGATGGTTAGTGAGCCTTGCTGTTTCTTAAGGGTAGACTGTAGCTGCAGGTTTGTGCCTGGTGTCTACCTGTTGAAAAGACTGGAGTAGTTGAGTAGTATTTAATGTTTGATATGGCACTGAACTGCTAATAAAGAATATCAAGCTTGCCCCCAAAAAACTATTGCTGAACAGGTCTACTTCTCCCATATTATATATAATATGTACATACCCAACCAAATCCTTCTACTCACCCTTCTATTGATGTGAAAAGCAGAAAGAGCTCAAATGTAATGCAGTAGTTTTAGATATTTATCTAATTTATCTATTAACAACAACTTTGTAAGATGATGAAAGCAAAAGAAAATAATAAGCTTTGCAGTTACAACTAATTTATTATATAATATATGTATATATGTGGTGTGTGTGTGTGTGTGTGTGTGTGTGTGTGTGTGTCTGTGTGGTGTGTGTGTGTTTTATACACACACCCACACATATATAATGTGAGCTGCTCATCTTGACTGATTTATTTGACATCTGACATTACTTACTGAAGACAGGGGAACAGAAGGGCTGATCTTCTGACCACCAGAAAGAAGGATAGTGCATAGAAATGATTAAATAATTATAAAAATAAAAGTGTTAAGTTTATTTTCAGTTGCATAATTTCAAAATATTTAGTAATGGCTATGAAATTAGGAAATAAGTCAACATACTCTAATATGGATTTTAGGTGGTAGGAAGGGCTATCTAGGCTCACAATCCTGAGGCAAAGAAAACATTCCCAGGGCTGCCTGAGGAAGATAGAGGCAGAGTACATGGGCAAATGTGTTCACCTGTGCTTCAAGTAGATCTTTGAAAACCTTCTCAAATTATTTTTCATAAGATTTTAGTTCACCATTTAACATATTTGTATAACATTATTAAAAATAATATTGATATTTCTATTTTCTCAAATTATTTGTAAGATTCTATTGCACTGTTTAGCATGCTCTATGTAACATTATTTCTGAAAACAGGTGAATAAAAAAAAAGGAAAAGCTAGGAAACCAAATAATTTGTCAGTAAATCAGAGAACAAAAGATTCTTTTCTTTTCTTTTCTTTTCTTTTCTTTTCTTTCTTTTCTTTTCTTTCTTTCCTTTCCTTTCCTTTCCTTTCCTTCCTTCCTTTCCTTTCCTTCCTTTCCTTTCTTTCTTTTCTTTCTTTTTTTTCTTTTTTTCTTTTCTTTTCTTTGTTAAGCCAGGCAGTAGTGGCACATGCCTTTAATCCCAGCATTGAGGAGGCAGAAGCAGATCGATTGCTGAGTTCAAGGCCTGACTATTTTACAGCATGAGTTCCAGTACAGCCAGAGCTACACAGAGAAAGCCTCTCTCAACAGTCAAACAAATAAACAAAATATGCATTTTTACATGTATAGGTGATTTGCCTAGAGGTATGTGTGCACTGTGTGAATTCAGTAACTATAAAGGCCAATGAGGACATTATATCTTCTGACAAAGGATTTAGAGATGTTTCTCAGGTGCTGTATTGGCCCTGGGAATCAACCACAAATCCTGTGGAGAACAGCCAGTGATATTCACTGCTGAGCCATCTCTAGCATCATTAAAAAAAAAAAAAAAAAAGACCCATCAATATATAACCCAGCATAGTCTTAAACTTGCAGTCATCTTTTCTCAGCCTTTTGAATGCTGAGTTACATATGTCTGACACCACACTTGGCTAAGTGGTGACGTCATTCTCTAGTCATTTCCAAGGTAGCAACAGCAGCAATATGCTATGCTATGCCTGGGAAGAATTGAGAAATGCTGTCCCTGTCCCTCTGTAGCTAAGTTAGCTGCTGACCAGCAACAGCACTATGTGTTCTGTTCTGTATGAGCAGCCACACAATTGTGTTCTAATTAATTTGGAGTCATAATGTTCCTGTCATGATGCACCAACTTAGCCTATGAATAATTTTACTTCAGTTTTTAAGATCATGGGAAATCTGTGGTTTTTACACAAGTTCCAAGTATAGCATTTGACCTAAAATATACTTAAAAAAGAAAATACAAACATGTCTCAAAACATGTCTTCCATAGTTTATACAGCTCAAATCAGAATTTTCTTTTTTTATTCGTGAAGTATAATTATGCTTTATATTCATTTGGCTTACCACAGATTATATTGACAGAAAGTAGTTCATATTAGCAAAACCTGCTGTGACATGCACTGAATCTCATAGTCTTACTGATAGTGGAATTCTTTGCTTCTTTTGATAGTTGACTTCTCAGGGCAGATTCACAATCATCCCAGGACATTAAATAATCCAGACCTCAGCACTCACAGCAGTAATTGTTATACACACTGGGGAGAACTGCACTTCATACATTATTTTTTTTCTTGTTTTTGTGGGCTAAGTATTGAACTCACGACCTTGTATATGCTATTTAAGAGCTACCCTGAGCTCCACATGCAGATCAAACTTCATACAAGTGTTTATGCAGTTTTCCACATTATCAGTTAACCTCTAACCCATGAGGCAAACCCCATTTCTATACTACTAGATAGCTGGCTTCTTATTGCTAAAGGAAAACCCTAGAGGGAAAGAGGAGATGAAGAAAAGACCAAGTAATTTTTCTCTTTTATAGTTGTGGATGTAGCCAGCTGAAAATTTTCCACTCTTGCTTTTTCTTTGATCACCCTCTTAGTACATGCAAAATAGGGTGCCTTCACAGCTCCAAGCCTCAGTGGTGCTGCCGCTGGAGCTGGCTCATCCTTTCAAAACCTGTACACTTATGCCTTCTATTATATATGTTTTGTTGAAAACGGGTGATGCCATTCTGCTTGTCTGAATAGTCCTGCTAATTCAGCCTTTACACATGGAAAATAAATCCATTTGGGTTCAAAATTGTCTCCAACCTCCAGCAGTGCAATGACTCAAAAATTCTAACCCTGGAACAGACCTCACAGAAGATGTCGTTTCAATGTATAGGTCAGTTTGCTCAGCTGGAAAGGTTAAGCAGTTCACACAAAGTCATTCAGCTACTGAATAGCAGGATCGAAATGCAAATTTCAGATTTTATTTGGGAGTGTGGTCAGGAGTTTTCTGTGTATGGCTGTGTGTCTGTGTGTGTATGTGTGTGTTTGTATATGTGTGTATGTGTGAGTGTGTGTGTGTGCAGACATTTGTTTAAATATTTTTGCTTTAACCGGGATACAAAATATACTACTTCAAATAAATCCGCAACCACTAACAGGTGATGGGGGGTGGGGGATGTACAGAAAAGTAGCGCGTGCTTCTCTTCATTCTGCTCAGTTTGAACCCAGTAACAGACTCATGCAGTCAATTTTCATTTCCATGTGGTGACAACACCTTTTTGTAATAAGGAGTGACATTGGCACATTCTCCAGAACTCCATAAGTGGAAGAAAACAGGGGAGATCAAACTGTGTTGAAAATGAAGCCATCTTTCTATTGAATTTTTTACTAAGTTTCATAGCAGCTGGACCCCTGACCTGTGCAGTCCTCCTACCGAGTACAGCACCTTTGCACTTATTGATCGTTAAACATCCAAAGTTACCCAGATATCTTCAGCAGACAATTCCAAGGAAAGACTACATACAAGCTTGGATATCAAGCACCACTAAACATATGCTTAATGTCTTAATATTTTAAATCACTTAATAATTCATAACCTTTCATAGTAAAGTTTATAATTTTGACAGATATATTGACTGTTCCTTTTCTAATAGTCTTCCCAAAAGTTTGCCCTTTATTAATAGCAGCAAAATTATCTTAAACTATGTTATAATAACTCAATAAAAGCACATGTGATTCGGATTAAAAAAATCTTTTAAGATAAAGCTGCTTTAGTCTCATTACCCAACTAAACTGAAAAATTATTATTTCGATTTTCTTTTCAGAACAAGAAGTTCCTGTTAGTTCTCATATATTTTTAAGAACATTGTTAACAGTGGCTTCGACAAGGTTCTCTGGGGGCCCATGATGGAAAGCTATTCCTCTGGCCTGAGTGGAGACCTGAGACTCTAGGCTAATGTTAATCTAACAGGTCAGTCACCTGGCTAAGGGACCACCATTTAGAGAGTCAGATCCACCTTTAGCCACATTAAAGAGACATGAAGGAAGAATTTTCCTTTCCAGAGTCACCGCACTAAATAGAGCTGTTACAGGGCCCAAGGCCCTGGCTGTCTACATTTCCAATAGTTTCCTTTTGTCTCTCCTTTAAGATGATGTTCAAAGCTAAGTATAGTTTTTCTGAAACTTTGGACTTCCTTCTTCTATCTCTAAAGTCCTTCTCCCTACCATCTGACTGCCTGCCCCATGCCCTGACCTTCAAGCCAGTTTAACTCAAATAGCATGGCTTTTCTTCCCCTTTCTTCTTCATTCTTCTCTGGGCAGCTAGCAAGGTTTGCAGCTTTCCACCCTGGGGATTTTCTTTTACACTCAAATAAAATTTCCCTTGCCCTCTCTTCTAAGTCTCTAGAGGATAAAATAGGAAGTGTGCTTTAAATTGTAGGCATAGGTAAGTGCTTTTGAATAGGATTCTGAAGGTACAGGAAGAGCAACAATCATTCTTAAATTTGTTTATTAACAAAATCATGAACTCCAAGAAGAAACCCTGAATTCCCTGATAGCATGACAGTGACTCTGTAGGAACACACCATAGCTTCCAGTAACAATTTTAACAGTATTCATTCTCAGAAAAACATAGCACTAGCTTTACTAATGCTATCAGCTTTTCAAGATTAAAGAACAGAGATTTCGTGCCGTTTCTATCAATATCTACTTGTATTCTCAGTCAAGGCAGTACAAGGCAGGAAATTGTCATGAATTCAAGGCTGACTTAAGCTGTATAGTAAAAAAATAAATAAATAAAAATCCTACAGAGAAGTTTTATGCCAAGATCTTAGTAGGATTCAGATTTTAGGGGCTTTGGTTTTTTATTCAGATATGACATACTATCTTATCATTAGTAATATAATTAAGATATTTGAAGTTTCAGATGACATTTACTATAAAAGTTTCAGGATAGGAAGAATAGTTTCTGGTTCCATTTTAAAAATAAAATGCTTGTGTTGTATAAATGTGAATTCTATAGAATGAAAATTCATCCAGGCACACTCATGCTGGTAATGGAAATGTCTTAAAGTCATGATGCCAGAAAGCTACCCTAGGAAAGGGCTGTAAACTGACCCCACAGCTTGACCCATCAGTGAACATGTGCATTTCCTAGCTTCTATTACATATTTTCTCTGAATTGTAATACTACTGCACAAAAAATCAGAAGAATTCTTCTCTCTACTGTTCATGACAAAACTACAAATAAATCCTTTCTTTCACATAACAGCTAAACTTGCCAATCAATTTCATCATGGAATTTTACCAATTTCTTTCAATTATTCTTTCACATAATAAACATCAAATATTAGACTTTGGTCAAACACCGTAAAACATTTTTTTTTCCTGTCCTGGTATGTACTTCCCATCCTGATTTGTACTTCCCATCCTGATGTTTTGAACAATGAATTGACATCTTTTTCCCCTACCATGATAGATGTTTATGCAAATCTTTTTATATCCCCCACACTGTAAAACCTTCATGCAAATATTTTAATCACCCTACCTTCACATACCCAGTAAAACTTTTGTTTACACAAGGTCCCTGTTTCATAATCTGAATGTAGGTGATTTAAGAGGCCTACCTCCTTCTACTTTCATTCGTTTCCTCTATGCCATTGCTGATGGTAAGAAAATCGTTACCTGCATTATAATACAATCCAAGTGAATTTCTTGTCCCAGTGTGTACTTCCTGTGCCAGTAAGCACTTTCCATCCTGTTCTACACTGCCTCTTCTGGTGTGCATTTTTGTCCTAATGTATATTTCCCATACTTCTGTGTATTTTCTGTCCTGGTATGCACTTCCTGTCCTAGTGTGCACTTCCTGTGCTGGTGTGTACTTTACACCCTGTTATATACTGTCTGTTCTGGTGTCTGGTGTACACTTTCGTTCCTAATGTGTATTTCTTATGTTCACGTGTATTTTCTGTCCTAGTATGCACTTCCTATCTGAGTGTGCACCTCCTGTTCTAGTGTGTACTTCCCATCCTGATATGTACTTCCCATCCTGGTGTGTACTTCCCATCCTGCTGTGTACTTCCCATCCTGCTGTGTACTTCTTTTCCTGGTGTCCACTTCCCAACCTGGTGTGTACTTTCCATCTTGCTGTGTCCTTCCTTTTTTCGGTTTCCACTTCCCATTCTGATTTGTACTTCCTGTCCTGATTTGTGCTACTCATCCTGGTGTGTACTTCCTTTCTTGGTGTGCACTTTTTGTCCTGGTGTTCACATCCCATCCTGGTGTGCTATTCTTCTGTTTTTGTGAGTAGTGTACTCTTCTGATAAAAATCAAATTACTGTATTACCAAGATATTATAATTGGAATTGTCATGGTCTCTCTTTATTGATACTGAACTTACTTTTAACATTTCATAAGGTGTGAGTTTGTGGTCCCTCTTCTCTGATGTCATTGTAACACTGAAAGAGGGGAGCTTCAAAATCCCTTGAGTTTGATAGTCTCTGTTGTGGGACAGCTGTCTAGGTTCACCCAGAAATTCAGTATGAAGTATAGGGATTTACTGATTTGGCAAGAATTGTATGTTACTTTAATAAAGACATTTGAATTTTCAGAGTTATTGGTAATTACTCTCATAGCCATTTGCCAACCATCTCTGAATCCCCTACACTAGTTTAGAACTAAATTGAAGGCATGATATTAAGATCCCTTAGTAAGTAAACATGACTGATGTCAAGTCTGAATTTGATCCCCAAGACCCCATGGAAAGCACAAACTCTAAAAAGTTGTCCCCTGACCTCCAAAGGCATTCTTTGACACATACACATCCATACTAAAAGATAATAATTAGATTTTTAAAGATTAAAATTAGGAGTTGCTAGGCTAGAATTCTTCAGAATCTCTTCACACAATTGTAAATAGCAGAATATTTTAGCCTGTGCCAAACATGACACTGTGAGATCTAAAGTTATATTTTTAGTTTTAATTACTGAGTCTAAGCAATCCATAAAACAAGAATGCCTCTAACTTGCATGCCCCTTGTCCAAGGACAGATATTTCCTGAGATGATAGAGGCTTTCATATATCTCATATATGTCCATATATCATAACAAGCCACAGCTTTCTACTTCCCTAAAGAAGTTTGTTTGACCCAGTTGAATTGGATGATCAAATAGAGGGGGAGATGTATAGGCAGAAATACATCAGGCTATCTGCTTGCCACTGATTGGGCATAGGCAGGAGATATTCAGCCAGGGAACTTGTCAAGATATGTGCTTACCCCTGATTGGATCTGGTTGGAAATAAGCAATCATATGGGTTGGCCATTATAAGCCTCTGTAAAAAATGACTAATTCCATTTTATGAGAACCCAGAGTCCATCATCTTGGCTAGTATTTAATTAAAGACTGCTACTAATTTGCCTCAAAAACTGTGACTGTAATCAATCTCAAACAGTATGAATAACATAACCACTTTGCCAAACTGAAATTACATGCTGGTCAGTGCAATTCTGCTTGCAGCTAAGGTATGGAGTCCTGTAAAACCCTCAGCACTGATGTTGTAGTGGGTTCAGACAATCTATCAGATATCAGCAAGCACAGACTTCCAAGCCACTTGTATTCTTGGATTCTTAGATTAAACATGCCTGCCACTGCAGATACTGAACACACTTGGATATTAACTGGTGCAACTGATTGAAAATGTTGATTTTAAAGGAAAGGTTATTATATTTGCTTTTAAAATTTTGTGGTGCTAGTTGTATAATTCTGTGTATTTCAAATTTTACTCTCAGCTGACTATTTCCACTTTAAAAGAATGAGGAAAGATTAAAAATGTTTCACATTTCAAAGCTACTAATGTTTCTCCCTTTTCTTTTCAAAGCACAGAAAGGAGCCTTTTGTCTTAGCAGAACCTTAAAGAGTCTTTGATATACAAGGCAGACACAATAGAAGTACAAAGAAGAGGGCTACAATTCTCTGCATAAAAATGCAAAAAGAATAGACAGCTAAGTGAACTTAAACAGGATGAAACTGCAAACCTAGCTCAACCGTGAATGAAAGAGTCAGAAATGGCATGAGTCATACAAGCCCCACAATACCCAGGTACTTGACCCAATGTGATTTGAGTTATAAGGTACAGGGTGGCCTTAACTATCAGTTTAGATCCATAAAACCAATCCATCTTATCACATGATGAACCAAATAAAACAGTTTTTCTGTAAATCAAAATGGTGAAAAATGATCAGCTTAGCTTAATCTTTGGGAGAAATTCCATACATATGTACATATATAGTTGAGAGAAAAGAAAATCAGCCTAATAGTTAACTCAATGTGTAGATTATATCACTTTATTCTACTGATGAGCTAATGGATTTTGATTAAATGTTTGTTTGTTAATAAAAGTGCATGCTAAAATGTTTTTAAGGGCCAGGGAGATGGCTCAAGATGGTAAAGGTGCAGGAATAAAAAAATTTCTGGAAAGATACTGTGTCTAGTTGTGAACCAACACATTCTTGAAGGAGTTTCAGGGTTTGTAGAGATGGATGGATCAATTTGGAATTTCAACACCATGGAGACAGGAATTTTATGGGTTCAGAGGCTAATTATTTTGAGCTAGTTTTAGCCTCTAGAACAGCCATTCCTTGCCTCTACTTTTTATTTGAACTAAAACCTTGTGATAACAGACAAACGACTCTTAGTAGCTATTATTATAGAACTAATATCTCATGATAATAAATAAAATAACCTCTTAAATACTAAAAGTTATAAATTCTAGCTTAGGATTTTGCCCTATGAATGAATATGGTGGCATATATATGTGTATGGAGATTAGAGAACAACCTGTAAGAATTGATTTATTTTCTTCTTCTAACATGCAAATTCTAGAGATTTCTATCAACCAACTTTTGAACCTCTTAAAACTCCTGGTCTCTTTAGTCTTTCTTATATAATTTAACCCTCCAGCACACACTATAATGTATAATAAAGAGATTAGTAATTAAAATAGGAATAAACAGGTGAATATTTATTAATTCCCACTGAGGTCACCAAGGAAATTGGATCTATCTGAGAAACTGTTGCCACTGAAACTGCTGTACATTCAAAGCTACTGTTCTGCAATAATTTATACATTTTAGAAAGGTACTAATGAGTCTATGTTTCAGACACAACCTGCTTAAGGTAGAAAGCATAAAAGCTTTCTAGCTTTTACACTTAATTTTACCAAAAGCTTCATATTTTGTTGCTTTAGATCTTTGTTCTATGTTCTCAGGTGTAGCATTAGATCAATGAAATCAATACCTGTTTGATTTTTCTCTGAGGTCCAACAACCTACCTGTAGAGTAACTCTTCAGAGGTTTATCAAAGCTTCTTCATTTCACAAGTCATTGACCAGTACTAGAAAACCCTAAATTTCCCTATGAATACACTTTTAAGTAATGTGTAGGTGAGATCATGTGTTGTTCTTCCAAAGATAAGACCTTGGAGGTTGCTTGCATATACCTCTTTCTCTTCTAACTAAAAATGTAGTTTTTTAAAATAATAATTTTATAAGTACAGTATATATTATATAGGTCATAATTAACAACAAAGAGTTAAATGTCTCTAGTGAATAAAGTTTTAATAAGTCAAAATTTTCCTCCACTTCCTATTGCAAAGCAATTTAAATGTTATAAGCTTCAATCTTTCTCTAGAAACATCCATATGAACCACATCACAACTTCATGATAATTGATCCTCTCTCAAGAAAAAAACTTGAATAATGCTTAGTGACTTGAAACCTAGTCTTGAGTCCCTCCTCTCTGAAGCTATTCCTAGACATTTTTATCTGTATAGATGCCGACAAATCTGGATAAATGTCTAAAGCTCTGACATAGTTTTAAAGTATTATTGGTAGGCCAACAATACTTACTCCTTAGCCATTTGATTTTTAGCTTTATGGGGAACCCTAACTACTATGCCCAAGAGCAAACATACCCATAGCCAGGAACTGAAGATTTCGTCTGACTACGTTTTGAAATATGTATTTTTAAAAAACTGCATTTGAAAAAAATGGCTTCTGGTTTAACACAATCATTTCACTCCCATTCGTCACTGTGCAGTCTTAGGTCTTATGAAATGTAATTATTTTCTTCTCCTTTCTTTCCTATCAATTGTGGCAAGATCTCAAGTCCTGATACTCCTATTTTACTCTTACAAAGAAAATCAATGTCTTTTTCCCCAGAGAATCCACAGTGCCTTGAAGAACAATTTATTGGAGAGCTTCTAAAGATTCCAGATTTAATCTTGTTTGTTGACAGGCTATACCTTAAGACTGAAGTGTGAAATACACAGGAAGGGTGTGCCTTAACAGATTTCATTTCATCCTTAGAGTATAGTCTTTATGAGAGTTGAATCTGTTCTGGTGGCTGAACTATTTTCACTTATCATGTACTGAAGAACAGAAGCATTCATTGGACCAGCTAACTCCATCTGTCCTCAACTTTGCTTTGGTTTTCGACTCTGTAGCTTCTTTACCCACTAAATCACTTTTTTCTGAACTTACTTTGGGATTTCAAAAAAGATAGGACTGGCCAATAAATGTGTTTATGACAAGGAAGAGCAATCACTCCTAAACAACCAAATAACACATGATGTTGTTGCTGCTACAAAGAACAACTACCGCAGTTACAATAAGTCTATTCTCCAGAGCAGAAGCAATCAACTTTCATGAACCACATTGTATCCTACAAGTCATGACAGCAAGTAACAACTTCCCCAGACCCTCTTGCTGAATCAAAGGTAAATAAATAATGAGTCTATTGGCCTAATCCAAATCACTACTCTATCAGCTACACATATGCCTAGCCACTCCTCCGTTTTAATTTCCTGTAAAACAACAAAATTCTTTGTTAAACCCTTAGAAACAGATATAGAGCTAGTGACTCGGTTAATTCTTCCTGCTGGAATGGTTGTTTTGCTTAAGTCTCATTATTTGCTTTCAGCTCTGTTTGTCATTTTGAATGATATATTGGAACCAACATTCAAGTAGGCCCTATTTAGACTTTTTAAGAGATTGGCCTTTTGCTCTAAAACTGTAGCAACTGGACTACCAACAAAACGAGACAGGAGACTGACTTGTTACACACATAGAAAAGTATGGCATTGGAGTAGTACATTACTTTGAAAGATGTTAACTGAAGTGTTTAAAAGTACATTTTGTATGTATGTATGTATGTATGTATGTATGTATGTATCTATGTATGTGTGTATTTATGTATGTATATACATAAATGCTATGGTGAACAAGCAGGAGTCATAGGAAAACTTCCAAGAATTAGCTCTCTCTTTCCACTTTTAAGATATCATAATGGAACTTAGGCTGCTAGGTTTATCAGTAAGCATTCTACCCACTGAGTCATCTCCTGGCTTTGAAATAAGAAATCTGAACATCAGTAAAAAAACAAATTGAGAAGAACCAATGGTAGGAAGGATATGCTAAGTATTCTAATACCTTCTGAAATGATTTCTCTCCCAAAAATCCATACATGAAAGGGGATATTGAATATAAATCCCTACACTTGCAGGATTTTAGTAAAAAATGGAGACTTTGGCTAAATACAAAGTTGCTAAACCATCAATCCTTGACTATGGAATACTAAAATAGTTATCAAAAACATTTTGGATGTTCTAATGTGTGTTAATACCTCGAAAGTTTTCCTGATATTTATTCATTTGTTGCAGAAATTCCAAAATAATTTTTACAGGGATTTTCATGAAATAAGCCAAGAAATTAAAAGTAAATTGGCATCTTTATCAGCATTATTGAGTCATTTACAGATTCTTGAGTCTCTGTGTTCCATAGCTCAGTTCTGAAGTTGAATGTAGAATGAGAACTCAACACCTGGTTGTACCCATAAACAATTCCACAGTGTTCACTTCTGCCTTTCAACCTAGAGTTCTGCTGACTTATCTTTGAGTGAACCAATGTTTTTCTTTTCTATTAAGATAAAATTATAATATTAGAAGAAAATGAAACACGCAAAAAATATCCTGCTTTTGTAATATGGAAAAATTCATTACCTCTCTGATGATGTGGCCATTTGTTTACTGGAACTGGTAATAGAATACTTTGTGTCTTGCTATTTACCCAAAAGTCTTAATTATCTTCTGACTCCATTAACCTTAATCAGAATTTGTGGAGAGAGCCGAAGTCATCGTACTAACCAGTCTGGCAAAAAACCTTAATGACTTGCCATTTTGAGCTTCGTTGGCTGTCAGTGTAACTGTTGTTACCATTACAGTGCTCACTAACTCACATTGATGTGTTTGACATCATAATATATGGTTAGTTAGGTGCCCTGAGATTTTCAAACAGGCAATTTAATACCTTCAGAAGAGAGTCTTTGAGCAAGAGAGTCTCAGAAAAAAATTTCTCCACTAATTAGTTGAAAATGAAACAAAATGGCAACTTTGGGCCTGTAAATGTTAGTCTATAGTTGACCCAAAGGTACAGTGAATATGATAACCTGCCCAGAATCTGAAGAAATCAATCAATCCTGGCTCCAACTTAACAAAGTTAAAAAGAACGTAGACAATAATCATGTGGATAGCTGCCTCTTGTCTCTAACACTCATCCAGAATCTTATGTGAGAAAGAATAGACTAACTAACTTACCAATAATTAAAATCCTACAGTGACAAACAGTTATGTATCATTCACTTGATTGGCCTAAAAAGGTGGAGGGTAGCTTTTTCTGCCAAAGCTCACATAATCTTGGAAAGAATTCAGTTTTGATTCTGTATTTATCCATCATTAAATGCAACCAGTTATTAGTTCTTGTCCTATCCTGCCTATCTTGCTATTTTCATACAGTGTATTTTATATCCTTACATTCTTTTCATTAAAAGCTTATTTTTTGGCTCTCAAATCTCTGAACTGATCAAGCACACTCTCATCCTGTAGTGTGTACCATGATGCAACTCTGACTTTGGTTAAATCTGTATTTTCACTAAAAGAGGCTTGCTTAACTTCTCTCTTGTTTCTTCTTTAATCTTGTTTGGAGAAAGCATACTACAACTAACACTGACTGACAAAATGCCTACTCTTGCTCCCACTACATGTTTCCTCTACATCTTCTCAAGACAGCTTATACTTAGAACTATGATTAAAACAAGAAATTATTTTTTACCACAGTACAGAAATCATAAGAGAATAAAATGACATATTGCAACCTTTTTTACTGTGTCATATTCTGGAGAAATTGTCTGAGAATCCATTAGAAATATAACTTCTAAGGAAGGCAACTTTTAACAAGAACAGGAAGTCATGAAGCTCCAGGACACACATGGCTTCTGCCCAGAATCTGAAGAAATCAATCCAAACACCTGAATTACGGATTGTTCCTTGTGTTTTGTAAATTGTTTGGCAACTGTTTTTCACACACTTGTCATTTAATACTCCTAATCTTTAACCTTTATACATTTAAGGTTTTTGAATATAAGCAAACACTTCTCAGGATTGTCTACAATCATTTTAAGACTCATATCCTTACTATTGTTTTCTATATTTTTTTCAGTACTTGTGATGTAAGTCCAACATTTGGCTGGATTTCCTTTTGAGTTTGCCAGAATAAATGATGGAAATAACTCAGGCACACAGTGTTCCTATGGTGACCCACAATCATGTATATTATCAATGATTGATAATTATTTAGTTGCTTAGCTTTACCTGTGTGTCAGTTGTCTAAGACTATAACAAAATAACAAATATTGTATGGTGCACACAACAGAGGGACTTGCTAATAGTCCCTATAAATAGCTAAATAAGAACATAAAAGTTATAGAATAGCTTAATTATCTGAATAAGCAACTCATACACAAAAGAAAAATTATATTTAATAAAACAATACAAGAATTGGCCATTCACTGTTTCCATTGAGCTAAAGTAACTGTATCAATATTTCTCAGTCCTAGTTATTTTTTCTCTTTACTGAAATTCCTGCATTAAATTATCTGAGCCCAGCTGTCCAACATTCTGTAACCAAGGTACTGACTTTCTATGTCAACAAGTTTTATTATACTATAGATATCAGAATACTTTCTTATATACTTAATAGATTTTTACTGCCAGAATCTGACCTATATGGAGGCAGATGCTCACAGCTAACTATTGAATTGATCATGGGGTCCCCAATGAAGGAGATAGAGAGAAGACTGAAGGAGCTGAAGGGGTTTGCAGCCCCATAGGAAGAGCGACAATACCAACCAACCAGAGCTCCCAGGGTCTAAACCACCAGCCTGGGAACATGCATGGAGGGACCCATGGCTCCAGCTGTATATGCAGTGGAGGATGGCCTTGTCAGGCATTGGTGGGAGAAGAGGTCCTTGATTCTTGAAGGTGGGATGTCCCAGTGTGGGGGAATTTGAGGACATGAAAAGGGGAGTAGTTGGATGGGTGGGGGCATACCCTCATAGAAACAGAGGGAAGGGGATGGAATAGGAAGTTCCTGGGGGGGGGGATGGGAAAGGGGATGCCATCTAAAATGTAAATAAGTAGAATATCCAATAAAAATACATTTAAAAAGAAATAACATTATTTTAATTTTTTCTTGATACTTTCATACTTGTATATATTTCAGTTTGTTTAAATCTACCTCTTCACCTCCTCAATAGTTCACCATGACTTTTACCATCCAAATTATATGCTCCTTTTAAAAATCCACTGAGTCCATTAATACTGACTGTGGATATATAAGCAACAAATTTGATGTAGTAATCAAAAGCCTCCTAAGGTCTGCATTGATAGAATGCTCCCAAGAGTAATATCAGTACCTCTAAGATAATTTTATTAAGGAGAAATGAAAAGAATGTTATCAAAATACTCTACAGAGCCAACATTACCCTAATATATAAACGATGTAAACATAAAACAAAAGTCAATTACAAGTTCATTCCTTTATGAGCACAATGGAAAATTTTTTCATAAAATTTTTGCACATTAAATTCAAGTACACATTAATAATATTATTTACCATGTTCAAGTTGTCTACATTACATCAAGCCTAGGGCATTTCAATATATAAAATCAATAAATATAATAATTCATGCAAATATGCTGACAGAAAGAAACCACTTGACCATCATAAATATAGGAAAATTTTAACAAAATCCAGCATCCCTATATTAAACAAAATCCAGCATCCCTTATAATAAGGCCCATAAGTAACTATAAATATAAAGAGCACAGGTCACTATGAAGGCTAGCTAAAACCATCATTATACTAAACTCGTTAGTGCATATGTATATAAGCCTTGTTGTGTCTAGAAAAATGCTGTTTCATTGAAGTTGGCCATCATCTGTCACTCTGACAATCTTTCCTCATAAATCTTTAAGCCTCCAAGAAGAGATGTGATAAAGACATCCCATTAACGGATAAGTGTTCCATAGTTACTCACTCTCTAAACATTTTCCAGTTGTGGGTCTCTGTGTTAATTACTGACTACTGCAAGAAGAAACTGCTCTGATGAGGCTTCTCAGAGACCATGATATTGTGCACAAGATTTACACAAGCTCAAACTAGACATAATCCCAGCATTCAAAAAGGAAACTGAGCAAAAATTCCCTCCTTAGCCAAGTAAATATTTGCAAATGACAGCAACTAAGATATGGAAAATTAGTTGTCAATAGCATGACACTGTATAAATCAATGATATTCCAGAGCAGAACCCATGTTTAGTAATAGAAGGCAAACACAAATTGGACTGCATATATTTTATTGTTTGTTTCATTCTTTTAACAGAAAAAAAATCTTATTTAATTTGCATGATTTGGGAGGTGGAGAAGCATCTGGTGGGCATTAGAGAAGGATAAAAATAAAATGTATCATACAAAATTCTCAAAAACACAACGTAAAAAAGAATGCAAAACCAAACAACACACACAGAAACATACATTATCATTTATGTATAATATTAATAAATTGCCAACAATGTAATATCAGTCAGCAAAAATGTTTAATACAAAAATGTTACAAACTACATGATTTTACTCATAAGCATATTCTTGAAATGACATAAAACAATTTCTGGTTGCCAGTAGTTAGTTACAGGAGAATAAAGAGGAAGTTACTTACCTATGACTAGTTGTGAGAAATCACCCTTTGATGGGATACTCTTGTGCTTTGAATCCAGAGCATAAATCTAAAACATAAAAAGGCTAGTGAATTTTGCTTAAAATAAAGATACTTCTCAATAGCAACATCCTAGTTACAGTACAACAATCACTGTATTAATGCAAGATGTTTTGACTTTGGGCAATGAGTGAGGGACATATAGAATCTCTCCATGATCTTCCCATTGCATGCCATTTTGTAGTTTAAAAAAAACCCTTTGCATTATATATCAAATTAAGAATTTAACAGACATCCAGTATTATGTTGTCCATGTGAGTATAACTAGCAGAAAGAAAGACTAATTGGGTCATGGTATTTCACAAAGCTCAGCTTAGTCTCATTGGTCATTAATTCTGTCCACTGTCACAATTAACACTCAGAAAGCCATGGAAGAAAAGAAGATGTTTTAAGTGTAGGAATATCCATTCATTAAAAAAAAAAAAAAAGGAACTGAGAATGAGGAAATCAAATCAAAGAATCAAAGGAAGCACCAACCTTCTAACTAGTGTTTTTGTGACTGATAGCTAGAGTAAACATGGCTCACACAGACACCACTCAATACTCACAACATCAGTTGATGGCACACATGGTCATCTGGATATTTTATCACCATTAGAGAATGTATGAATTTAAAGGTTAATTAAAAACCAAATTTGTAAGTTAGATGTTTAAAATATACAACCTTTCACACACTATGAAATACCTTAAAGTGAAATACTACTAAAGGGTCTATCAATAGTCAATAAAGAGCAAACATAAAACATTTTTTAGAAATACAAAAGCAACAGTTAGAAAATGGACCCATATATGAAAAGACATTTCATACAGAACTGATATAGACAGCTGGATATATGTTTATAACTGTTCACTACCAGGGAGGCCGAACTGAAAACATAAGTATACAGTGCAATATTCCTACTAAGAGGACTAATATTTAAATTAATTTGGATCAAATCCAATATATTGATTGTCAAGCACACCAAAAACAAACAAAAATCTTAGACAGCTTTTTGAGAGGGTCTGAATGTCAGTCTGACAGCTGTTCTATCATGGTCAAAGATGGTATTTCAGAGAGGAAATGGAAAGCTCAAGTTTGCCCATATGGGTCCTTTTCCTCCTGAAAAGAAAACATTGACACAGTCACTGTGGAGCATATTCTAAAAGGTTGGAAAGAGCAGCAATTTGAAAAGGGTGGAGAATATATTGGTATCAATTTCCTGTCTGCAGCATTCTATTACAGTATACAAGATATCTTATTGGGAGAAACTGGCTGGCAATTCATCAGATCTCTGTATTGTTTCTTGTAACATGAGACTCTTCATTTATCTTGGGGTAAAAATTAAATTCCAAGCTATCTATTTATAAAAACTCCTAGTAACAACTTTTTTTTTTTTTTTTTTTTTTTTTTTTTTTTTTTGACCCAGTTGTGAATTAGAACATTCTGCATTTGGGATGGAAAAGGACTCTTGTGAAAGTAAATTGCAGTCTCCAGAGAATATTCTTTTCTCCTCTGCTTAATGATATTGACAACTTCAGCATTTTAAAAATAGTTTACCTTATTCATCTAATCTAATTATAAGATCAAGTTCTCCACTACACTTCATACTCACCCAATAAAACTGATAATAAATAAATAAATAATTTTGCATGCAAAATGTTATTGTATGTTTATAATTCTAGAGCTAACTTTCCCTGAAGTTTATTAAGAGGCTTGAGAACTACCTGGAAGGGGCTTATATAGACATAAAAAGATCAAATCTATGGCACTTAGATGTTATGTTAGCTCAGTAAGGACTATTAAATTGTAAATTTATCAACTTTAATATCATATGTACATGACTTTTTGAAGTAAGAAGAACATGTACCTTGCTACTGAACTCTCCTATTTATTATTATTATTATTATTACTTTGAAGTATGACCTCACTATGTTGTCTAGGGTGGCCTTGAAGTCACTATGTAGCAAAGCAAGTTTTAAAATTGCCATCTTCCTTTCTAAAGTACTCAAATACCTGAGATTGCAAGGTTTACAGCATTACAGCCATCAATAATCTGCATTTAAACTGTCTCTGTTAGGAAACTGTATTTTGCTTGTTGTGCTTATCTTTAGGAAGTGGAAAGAAAGATGACGCATGGTAGATAGGCATGCCAGCATGCCAGCGGGACAGACAGACAGACAGATGATAATAATGTAAATTCCACAAATTTTGCAACAGTTAAGGGGTGTTTCCACTAAAATAAATTCTGCATTATCTGACAAAAAGGCTACAAACAATTTTATTTTTTATCATTAAAATTAATAAAAATTATCTAATTATCCTAGTTAGTCTTCTGTTTAGAGATGCATTTTCTTTGTACAGAGGCCTGACAAGACATTCCGGAGGATTGTGCACGTGTGAATTACGTGGTCTGTTAAGAATGCTTATATTCATAATACTATTCTGCAGAGTAGAAGAAGGAAGTAGAAATCAATGTTCCCAGTTTTCTTTAGCTACATGAAAAGATGCTAAATAACCTTTGCATCACTTACTGATTAACTACTACATAGTACAGTTTAGGACTTTCAATACACCAGAAGTCACAAACAAAAGAAGAGAAAAGTGTGCCTGTATTTATTAACTAAAAGCTAGCATTGGGAAGGTCCATACTTCCAAAAGTATGACTTTAATATTAGTTTCCTTTACAATGCAAAATTATTGTAGTTAAACACTAGCAAACACTTGATTATCCAAATCACCTACTACATAAGCATACAATGGAGAAAATAATGAAGAATGGTGAGTCTGTGTGGTGGCATTATTAGGAGGTGTGGCCTTTTTGAAGTAGGTATGTCCTTGTGGGAGTGTGTCACTGTAGGTGTGGGCTTTGGGCTCTCATTCTAACAATGTGGGAGTCAGTTTTCTTCTGATTGCCTTTGGAATGAGATGTAGAACACTCAGCTCTTCCTGCATCATGTGTGTCTGGGTGCTGTCATGCTCCTGCCTTGATGATAATGGACTGAATATCTGACCTTGTAAGCCAGCCCCAATTAAATGTTGTCCTTATAAGAGTTGCCTTGGTCATGGAGTCTGATCACAGCAGTAAAACCCTAACTAAGTCTGAAACCTTAACACATGTCCAAATTATTCAAATATTCCCAGACTGTTTGTACCTCATGCCAACTAAATCTGAATTTTGGGGATGAAGTATAAACCTCAGTAATTTTCTAAACCGTAAAGTTGACTTCAAAGTACAGCCATGTTTTAGGGCCATTGAGCAAAGTGCTGTTTTAAAAAGTGATCTGAACTCCACTCTAGTTGAACATCAGCTTCTCATTTAAATCAATGAGAAAAGACAAGAAGGTGCCAATTTCTTTTCATTTAAAAACAAAAGAATGATATCATACTGAGAATTTAAAGAAGAGTCTTGGCCAGGAGTGTCCAGTAATTGAAAAATTCAATAAAGCATTAAATGCAATTAATTTCAAAGTTGAAGAGAGTAGGGCTCTGGAAATGAAAATGCTATGTATGCCAGAGGCTGATCTAATTCAGTATTAGTGGCTTTGGGCTTCTGAATTTGTGAGAAGCAAGCTTGCCCAGAGCAATTCTGTAGAAATACAGGTCATTTTAATTACACCAAACCCACTCACTCTTTACTTGATTACTGCTGCAGTAATAAACAACCGGATCTGTGTCTCTGGATGGTTCTGATGTGAAGAGCTTATGCAATAAGCGAGGGAAAAGCCCATTGCTCTACTGAGTCATCCAGCCAGTGTCTATATTCAATTGCTGAAATCCAAACACAAACAATCAAGACAACCTTTCAAGCTTTATTTTCCTGGAAACTTTAAATATGATTATGTTATACAATCCATGTTTTTTGCTGATGTCTTCCTTCAGGGTGCTTTAGTTATGTTGGAAAATCTGGTTTGTGTTTTGTAAACCTCATAAAACATATTTTTATACATGTTCTCTAACACTTGATTCAGAAAAGTAAGCAACTCTTTAAAGGCCTGCCGTCACTCCTTTCCTGACATTGTCTCACTGAAGTCTTGCCCTTTTATCTGTGTTTTGTTGCAGACTATAGATTGTTTCTGGATCTCAGATTTGCTACTTTACAACTTCCATGAGTAGAACTGAAGTATGTGCATCTCTGGCAGTAATCTCTGCCCAGTCTATATAGATGTCTATGCTTTGGCATTTACGGAGACACTATTTCCATTTGTACAAGTTTACAGTGTACTATTGTACAAAAAGAAGACTTTTTACTTCTAAATTGACTACTGCCATTAGATCCTATTGTATACTCCATATGCAAATAATAATAGTGGTTTGTTTTAATATAAAAATTAGAGAAAATTCAAAGATCTAAAGGTAAAATATAAGAGTAAAATTCTAGAACAATACACAGAATAGAAGATTCATGGCCTTGCATCAAGAAAACACTTATGAAATATGATATAAAACCATAAACTAAAATCCATTCTAAGTAAATTTGCATTAACGTTACCAATAGCTATTTAAAGTCTTAATGAAAACTTGGTAAGTTAGGGTAAGTTAGATTATATTAAACCGGATAATTTTTCTTAATCAAAGATCCTCCAAATCTCCATTTTTGACCAATGAGGAATGGCAAATAATGTTACTTTCTAGCACTTTCTGTGTGGATATCCCACCATGAGTAAGTGACAGTGAAAGCTACACAAGTCTTTCAGTGCTGCCTGACCACCATGATTTTGTCTTGTGCCCATGTTAAGGTAAAAAGAAAAAAATCATCTCAATAAAGTTTTTCTCAGATTGCCATGCACTTTCACTGGTCTCCATGTGTATCCACACTAACAAATCATATGCACACATATATGCACACAAATATATGCACTCTAATAATCTGTATATTCTTAATAAAGAAATAGATAGATGACTTTCCACATCAAGAAGTCTCATTATCTCGACTGATTCTCTTGCCTTCCTTCATATCATCATACTCACTACTTTAAATTTTCTCAGCTAATTTTCAGGTACTAAGTCAACCTTGAAAATCTGGGGAGATCCAACTTGGTCTTGCCATTTTGCCTCTTCAATGTCCTGTGATGGAACTTTATTCTACTGTTGCTCCCTCACTCTTGCTGGACTATTCTAGTACAGATACATTTGTAGGGGAGACTGAGAAACTCTGTTCAGCTAATAGTGCTACACAAGCAGAGAGAGTACAAGCAGACAAGCACAGCAATGTGGTAGCATGAAGATTTTCCCTCTTACTATTAGATGACAGGTATGGAGAAGCTAATTGTAAACACTAACCTCACTTCACTTTCTCCATTTAATAAACAAGAACACAATAATATTTGCTGGCAGTTCAGTCTATATACTCAATTACTGTTAATATGACTGTTGAAACAGGATTTTAGTCTAGCAAGATTCCTGATTCTCTCTCTCTCTCTCCTTCTCTCTTTCTCTCTCTCTCCTCTTTCTCTCATTCACTCTCTTCTTACTCTCTCCTCTTCATATAGATAAAAAAAATCAATTGTTTTTATTCTTAATCAAAATATAAGTAGAAAAGACAAATAGGTGAGAAAGTATAGGTAGATAGAATTAAGTAGATGGCAGGTAGAGAGCTTTTGGTTCTGTCCTCAGATGAGTTTCCTGCACTTCATGATCTATTTTGACTTACTCTCAAAGAATAGAGCATGACAAGCCTCTGCTTTTATATTTGTTTCCCATGATGCAAAGGGATCTCTGAAATAAGATATTAAACTGACTCCACGTTTTCTCTTCCTGCCCTCTCTTTGCTATAGCCCATCCTTAAAACACAGGTTAAAGCCTAACCATTCCTACTCTATGACACTTGTAGCAGCTTTAAAGTATCTCACAAGTGTTTATTTATCTGTGTACTGAAGAAAACAAAATCCATCCAGAGAAAAACTTGGTTGCTGTTTTTGTTTGTTTGTTTTTTTATGTTTGTTTCTTTGTTGTTTTGAGGTTCTCATTGTTTTGTAGCCAATAGTGCTTTTTGTAGAAAATGGAAGATTTATCATTGTTTATTTTCAATTATATTTATAAAATAGCTCCCTTAATTTTCTCTTTCTCTTTATTGGTTATTTTATTTATTTACATTTCAAATGTCTTCTTCCGTTTCACCTCCACAAAACCCCATCCCATCTCCCACCTTTGCTTCTATGATAGTGCTTCTACACCCACTCACCCACCTCACCTTCTACCATCCCCTATGCTAGGGCATCAAGCCTATACAGGACCAAGGGCCACCCCTCCCACTGATGGAAGATAAGGGAATCCACTTCTTCATATGTAGTTGGAGCCGTTCCATGTATACTCTTTGGTGGGTGGTTTATTCCCTGGGAGCTCTGGGGAGTCTGGTTAGTTGATATTTTTGTTTTTCCTATGGAGTTGTAATCCTCTCATTCTCTTTATTCCTTCATCTAAATTTTCCATTGGGGTCCTTGGTCTCAGTCAATAGTTGGCTGTGAGTATCTGTGTCCGTATTGATCAGGTACTGGCAGAGCCTCTCAGGGGACAGCTATACCAGACTTCAGTCAACAGCTCTTCTTGGCACCAGCAATAGTGTAGGGGTTTGACATCTGCAAATGGGATGTATCCTTAGGTGGGACAGTCTCTGTTGGCCTTTCTTCAGTCTCTCCTCCAATTTTGTCCCTGCATTTCCTTTTGACATGAATAATTCTAGGTTAAAAATTTTGAGATGGGTGGATGTCACCATCACACAACTGTGGGCCATACCTATCTACTGGAGGTGGTCTCTCTAGGTTCTAGCTCCCTTTGTTGGATATTTTGGCTAATGTCATCTCCATTGAGTCCTGGGACTCCTTGCTTCCCTAGCATCAGCTCCAACATATAACATGGACACATGGTCCACTATGTTGATACCAGTCTTATTTATAAGAGTCAGAAGCTGGAAACAACCCAGATGTCCCTTAATGGAGAAATGAACGCAGAAAATGTGATACATTTGCACAATGGAATACTACTCAGCTAGTAAAAATAATGGCTTTGTAAAATTCACAGTTGAGTGGATAGAACAATAGAATATCATCCTGAGTCGGGTAACCCAGTCACAAAGGAGCACATATGGTAAGTACTCACTGATAAGTGGATATAATGAAAAAAGGCTCAGAATACTATGATACAACTCACAGACCATATGAAGCTTAAGAAGAAGGAAGACCAAAGGGTGGATGCTCCCATCCTACTTATAAAGGGAAACAAAATAAACATGAGAGGTAGAGGGAGGAAAGAACAGGGGAGGTGAAGAGGAAAGGGAGGGAAAAAGGAGGATGGGATCAGTTATGAGAAGAAACAAGAGATAAGTACAGAGGGTCAGGAAAATGAGTAGAAATAAATAGTAGTGTGGTGTGGGGAAATGGGGGTAGTCATTAGAAAGATTTATTATTTTAAAATATCATCCATGTAACTATAAAACACCTCTGAGTCTCCCAGAGGCTTTTTGTCACACCATCTAACTTCTCTCAAGAGATCTCTCTTCATAGAGCCTAGAGAATAAAGAATCAAATCCCCATGGAGCCCACACTGCCTGTAATTATTAACATACTAAAAGTAAACCCAAACAAGCATTGTACAAGCAAACATTCTACAGCCCAAATGCTAATCAAATGTAATTTCCAACTGGGATCCAAACATGAACTAACACAAGTGTAAATAGCTCTCTGGGTTTCCACTTTTTTTTTTTCTCCCTAACAGAAATCAGCTGCAAGACACACATGATTAACTGCCAGCTCCTAACTCAATCAATGCTTTCTGACATTTAAGTCATAAATATTACAGAGGACTTTGGGATAAAAGTTCAAAATACATGGAATTTTCCTTTGTGTTTTTGAATTATAATATGTATGTAAAAGAAGAGGCAGTATTTCAAACAGTGTTGTCCAAACAAATCTTTCTAATTCTCATCATTTTGTCTTGGTACTTTGGGGCATCACAAAAATCATGTGAACATGTTCTCTTTAGTTCATTTATATTAGACACAGGAGAGCTTCAAATATGCCAAGCTTGGAAGGAAAAAACTCACATCAAAACTTCAGTCAGAAAAAACATGTGTGGAGGTAAGAACTATTCTCTAATTCTGCCATGTGGGTTCCCGACCCCTTAGGTTCTGTGCTAAGTTTTCCTTACTGAAACATCTCTCCATCACCCCAGCAGCCTCTTGATGAATGTCTGCCATCAGCAATAAAGAGTACTGAAGCAACATCTAGTCAGTACATGCCATAGCACAAAAATCAGCTGGTAGCATTTCAGCAACTGATGGCGACAGATCTTGCCATTGAGTTTGTTTGTTTGTTTATGTTTGGTCTTTGTTTGTTTGGTTGATTGCTCTGTTTTGGTTTGCTTTTTAGAAAGCTGAATTTCAAGGTTCAATTTTTTTTCTGACACCAGAGACTACTAAAAACATGTTAAATCTTTGTACATGACAAGTTTTTCTGTTTTGGATGAATATTGAAATTTACATTTGAAGGTATTCTACCTATAGTGACCAGTTTTTAAATATTTATCATGATTTTCAGAAGTACCTATGATTGTTGGAAATATTGCATACATAAAATTAAATATGTAGACATTTAGATAAAAGAGAAATGAAAGTAGTTGCAATAGCTCACACAGTTTTTGGCATCCATTTATAGCCTGACTTTCCCAAGAAAAAGTGGCTTGGCATATGCAGTGTCCAGGGTTCCCTGATTTCAGTTCACTTCATGTGACAGAAAGCTGTTTGGCCAGGATTCCCATGGGACTACATGAAAACTATAGTTAAAACAGGACAGTGGTCAAAGGTACAACTGTTTAAATAGAAAGGGCAAACGGTCAACTGTAGTGACCTTCTGCTCAGTTTCTGAACTCCTTTACTCTTTTTGAGTTGGGTTCCCAGGGTCCTTCCAGGAGCTGCTTTAGTGTTTTGAACTTCATACCAGTATTTTAGCTTGACTAACGTATATTTAAATTGTTTATGTTTTACTAAACTCTTGTGTCTAATTTATTGGTCAAATGTCAAATGTTTCAATGAACAATGCTCATTTGAGTGTTAATTGTCTGAAAACTTAAACCAGGTATAGAACTCTTACATCTTGCTTGAATACCAGTATCCTAGCCTGAAGCTATACTGTAGTAGCATGATTTCTTTCTTTCCCTCTGGACTGTAAGCTCCACAAGGCAAGAAGGCTTTGTTTGTTCAGTTCCTTCAATATATATGGAAGACACTTAGTTCATTTCTGTTGACTGAATACATGAATGGAGAAAATAGTCAGTGTCTTTTTGTGGGCATGCACTTTTGCATATTTGGTAAAGACATGGAAGGTTCTCCTTATGAGACTCTCAGTTCGCAGTTCCTGGAAGTTACCTGAAGAGAATGTTCTAATTAGCAGTTGTGAATAATAGAAATCTGGACAGTATGTGGGGGTTTGAGTAAGAATGCCCCCCCTAAGGTCACAAATTTGAATGCTTAGCCATCAGGGAGTGCCGCTATTTGGCGAGGAATAGAAAGATTAGGAGGTATGGCCTCATTGGAAAAAGCATATCACTGGGGCTGGGCTTTGAAGTTTCAAAAGGCCCATTCTAGGCCCAGTCTCTCTCTTCCTTTCTTTGCTTGTAGATTATGGAGCACCTCTACTGTTCCACCAAGCACCATATGTGCCACCATCCTCCCTGCCATGATAATGGAAAGACCCCCTGAAGCGATAATTGAGTCCTTTCCTTTGTAAAAGTTGTGTAGTCATCACAGCAATAGTACAGTGACAAAGACACAGTGTGTTTGTATCAAAACAAAACATATTTTATAACATATTCATTGTAAACAAGGTACATAATTAAATCTGATGCTCAGAACAGATAATTCCAATTTATCACTATCAAGTTTGTTCATTATGTTCTTTCATGTTCTTATTATTAATCAATTGTAGAATAATTTTAGATTATCAGTGTTGCAATGATCGTAACATTTCTGAGTATATCCACTAACCCTCTCAGTACTTTCACTAAATGATAGTCCTTTGACATTGCCATTGTCTATTTGTTAAAACTAAGAATCCACTAGTCATTTCTTTTTTCAGTTTGTTTGTTTATTTGTTTGTTTGTTTGTTTTTGTTTTGAGACAAGGTTTCTCTTTGTAGCCTTGGCTGTACTGGAACTTATTCTGTAGACCTGGCTAGCCTCCAGCTCAGAGATCTGCCTGCCTTTGCTTCTGAGTGCTGGAATTAAAATCATATTTCACCATTGCCTTGCAAATCATTACTTTGAATTAAACTCAATACATCATTTTTTTTTTATCAGCTTCCAATTCCTACTTACTTTCTGTTATATCATTGTCTATAATATGTGTCTATGCTTTTTTCTTTATGTTCATGATCTCCATATTTGAGGGCTATTAAAAAGCATCTCATGGAATGCCAAGCCTCATGGTTTTGTCTGCTGATCAGACTTGGGCTTAAGGATTCTAGGAGGGAATACATTATAGTTGAAGCATCCTTTTTTGTCGGGCCTCAGGGGAATACTGGAACATCTCATGGATTGTGTTAACCTTCAATATTTGACTACTTGTTTACAGTGCTGCTAGGAAAATTTTGTCACTGTAAAGTCTATATTTTTCTCTTCTGTAGTTCATTCTTTTAAGGTAAATGACTGTTACAGTTGGAATCTGCATGTCCCTGAAGACACGTGTGTTCAGCAATTTGTTACAACTGTGGCACACTATTGAACAGTTGCAGAATGAAGCAGTTTGGTGGTGGTGGCAGAGGTAATGAAAAGAAGTTGGATCCCTAGGGCACATCCTTGAAGAAGAAATTGGGGTACTAATTTTTTTTGCTCCCAATCAGGGATTTATTCCACTGAACTCGTCCAGTCATGAGTTACTTTAAAATACCCAGTATAAAGGAACAGGTGGCCATGTACTCTAAATATCTCTAAAATTTTAGCTTGAATAAGGCTTTCTTTCTTACATTTTTATCAGTCACAAGTATTTGTTATACATAAAGAAAACTGAGGCCACTATCCACTCGACCTTCAATGATGAAGAATTTAGCTGGTAAGCCTGTCTCTCGGAGTTTCCATCTCACTGCAGGTTGACAAAAGAATGATTAATATGAGAAAAGTGAAACTAGAGAAATTTCAGAAATTTGATTGATTGCCAATAAACAAAATAGAAACTTGAAATAAACGAGAAAAAAAATAAGTGAATGCACCTAAAAACACATAACTTAAAAGTGAAGCAGTAGCTGAGCTGCAACCATAAGTAAATAAAGGGGCCAGAGTGACTTATGCCTGTTTACCCTGTTCATCTCTCCTTGACTTTCAATGCCTGTGAATTTTAATCTCTAGTATGGACAACCCTCTTGGCTGGAAACGTGGAAGAGCACAGTTTCCTTGTGAATCATGGTTCATTGATAGAATTGCAAAGGCTACTTTCTGAGCACTGCCAAAAAAGGTGTTCTGAATTTCTTTGTTAGAGACAGAAGCTCTGAATGACTGATCTGAGATCAATAGGTAACAGAAGGAATAATTCATGGAATTTGTTGAACAAAATCTAAAAGAGAATAGTAATGTTGGATGCTGTGGTCAGCAGTACACATTTTCATGGAAGAGAATGGTGAAGGTGGTACCATGAAAAGAGAGTTGGCCAGGCAAAGCTTGCCAAGTGTACAAACTAGGATACATTACTAGAATAACTGATAAATGTATCATCAATGAATTTTAAGCCACAAAACTGTGAATGTCCTTGTATATTCACTATGAAGTTAAGTGACCAAATGATTCAGAGAGACTGTGCTTTTTTTTCTCTTTTAAATTACATGTTTAATAGTAATAAGGATAACTGTTATCATCTATCTAGAAATGTTTCTCAAAGTAATTTTGAAGAACAATATTTTTTAATTTTATAAAAGATAAGTTGTAGGAAATGAGTTAGATCCTGTACTTTGTGACTCATTGCTAATATTCTATAATACCTACTATAATATAAATGTTATATAATAATATATTATGTACCTTGACAAGTTCTTACAAGTATGTGAAATAATGATATAAAATTCTAGTATACAGCAAGTTATCTTTACCAATATGTCATACATTAAATTGAAAACTAAAAGATAGATGGCTTCAATTTTCATGCATATACTTTCTAAACATTATATAATGTCCATGTGTAATTATGTGTAAATTTCTATCAAAGAAAATGAAATAGGTATAAAAATTGAGCATTTGAATAATATAAAATAATAATCTTAATTTATTCATTTTAGTAATTACAAGACACTAAAAATTAATTAATTTTATACTATGTTATTAATATGTAGTTTAAATAACAAGAAAATTTAACTGCATTTTTGTATTATTAGATATATAAAAGGTAAAAATACTGAGAAATATATACACAGACAAGTTGTATAAACCTTCCTAAAGAATTTGAAAATTAAAAATAATTTCTAAGCAGTTCTATTTATACAGAAAGTTATTACAATCCTGTATCTAAATCTCAACTTTAAATCTAGAAGAATATTTTCTAAGAATTATGAAGATGCAGCATTAAACTGGTAAATTATTTCAACTTAAAACAAACTCTGGAAGACAGAAATCCCAAGGCCAAATTGTAATTATGGAAGAAAAATATTGTATTGATCTGAATCTAAGATTTCTAAACATATCAGAGAAAGAAAAATACTTGTCAAAATGGAGCAAAAGTAATATTGAAATTGAATACAAAACATCAAAAATCATGACTGTTTTCTTGTAAATAGACAGTTTAGAGAGGCAACCATGCAAATCAAAGCCTTCTGTTTTCATTATGAGCAAGATGAATGGAAGAGGAAGAGAAAGGTCAAATATTAAAAAGCACAGTGAAGACATCTTGTGGCTAGTGGGCAGGTGTGCTATGGAGACAGGAGGATATGGTGCCAGCAGGTGCACCTCATTAATTGGGAAAGGAAAATGCATTGAATGTAGCATCCAGCTCAATAGTAAGTGCCCAGCCATGGTCTCCAATTTTGTTTGCTTTCTCTATCTAGAGTTAGCCCTCTCAGCCAACTGAGTAGGAGTTGGTTCAAAAGTTTAAGATACAATCCTTACTTTAATGTCCGATGGATTTCAAATAAAACACAGCTATTCTAGGACTTTCAAGACTGCTTGAGTTTTCTATCTATTCAGAACTCCCTTTTATGATTTTCTTTAAAACAAGCCGTTCTCTTGTTTCTGTTTGACTTAAAAATCTCAAATGTTACCTCAGCTGGCAACTGCTTCACTTTCAAATTCCCACTGTGATTTTGTCATCTGAATAGTAGATGATAAGAACCAATGATAAAAGCAGTAATCAAGCATGATCTGAAAATAAAGCTTATTTGAGAATTTAGGCTTTAAGAAAAGGATTCTTCACTGGCTCTTGTGAACATGAAAATCTATGAGTGTCTAATTGTGTCTTTAAGGAATACATGAAGATCTGACAACTCGTTCTAAGTAGAATTATAGATTTAACACATTTTCAATTAAAAGCCTAATGAGCTGCTTTATGAAACCTGACAAACTGATTCTAAAATTCATTAAAAGTATAAATGACTAAGACCTTTTAATATATTCTGAAATAAAAAGGATAGTAATAAAGGAATAAAGATATTGCCAGATATTAGAACATTTCGTAGATCAGGAATAATTAAACTTACATTGAAGGGACATAAAACTCACAGAGAAAATATTAGGGAAATAATGTAAAGTACATACCAAGGACAATATGTGCTGAAAGTATTTTGAAAAAAATCCTAAATTGAGCAAACAGCTTAAGAAAGAAACAATTCCAAAGATTGTATCTAATATATGGATTTAAAAAAATACTTTAAAAAATAAAACTCAGAATATATAACTTAAAGATCTGTCTTCCTTTCTGACACTATGAGGTAAAGTTTGACATTGTTTATTACTTTAAAAGGATTACCTATGGATTGTGATTCAGGGAAAACAGTAAGAAATGGGAAGTGTAACTGCACTGAGCTATCTATCTGTCATGTCTGTCTATCTGAGAAAGAGTCATTGTGATGTACAATGACCCACAGTCAGTTCCACTTCTAATGTCTTAACTAATGGAGATGAGAAAATGAAATGCATTTCCTTGCTACCCTTTATGCTATGCTGGCACTCTTAGTCATTACGAGTACACACTTATTATATTGAGGAAACAATGTACTTGTACTACAAGCAACATATGCAGTTAAAGCTTTAAGGCCAGTAATCATTTTGATGGATTATTGTCTTTCAAAAGGCTTCATACATAATATGTTATTTATAATGTTACTTATTCCCTCAGATAAAAGTCAAATGTAAAAAATACAAATACTTCTGCAGATGCCATTGCATAACTTTTGATACTAAAAATGTTTCTATGTAAAGAGATACTTATAGGTATCTGTGTGGATGGGCCCAGAAAGATGAAACAGTCACAAGGATATGTAAAGGAATGAGAATAGTAGGAGAGACTACCATTTATGCATTTGTAGGCATACCAGTGCACAAATGCAAAGAACAAAGGCACAGAGTTATAGAGTAGCAAAAACTGGGAGGTTCTCTGGCCCAGTAGTGGTGGTTTTAGTAGGTATGGACTCCATAAACTTGTGTGTTTGAATGCTTGGTCCATGAGGAATGTCATTATTAGTATGGGTTGTTGGAGTAGGTGTGGCCTTGTTGGAGGAAATATGTCACTTTTGGGGTGGGCTTTGCTAGTTCTATGCTCAAGCTCTGCTCAGTATGGAAAGAGAGCTTCTTCCTGGCTGCCTCTGAAAGAGAGAGCCTCCTTCTACATGCTTTCAGACCAAGGAGTAGATCTCTTGGCTCTTCTAGCACCAAGGCAGCCTGCATGATGCCATGCTTCCCATCGTGATGATAATTGACTTAACTTCAGAAACTGTAAGCCAGCCCCAATTAAATGTTGTCCTTTAAAGGGTTGCTTTGGATATCGTATCTCTTCATAGTTCTGGAAACCCATGTTCTTCTTTCCGCACCATTGGTCCTTTCCTATTTTTTGTGAATTATTCAATATAACTTGTGCTTCATCTTAATTTTGTACAGTTTCCAATTGTTTGATACATTGAATGATCAACCCAAAAATTATTTATTTTTGAAATTGTATACAGTCTAATATATAAATATTACATGAGATAACACAACAATGTTTTCAATTAATTCAAAAGACATTGATGACCAATCATCATAATGAAAATTAACTTATATGCTAAAGTACCAAAATGCTTGTTAAACACTACGAAGTAATGCAGCTTTCCAAGGAAACAATATTAGAGCAATCATTTTAACTTATATTCAAAATTTTATTAGAATATTCTTTAAATGATATTTATTATTCTATCAACACTTTTTAAAAGAAAATCTACTTATTTCTGTTAGTCTTATGACTTATGGATATGAAAGAGTAAAGCTTTATCAAAGAACTATGAAATTACATGAGCATTTATTTATTATTTATGTTCTATTAAAAATACCTTGAAAAATTTATTTGTTTCAATATATAACAAGAATACATGTTCACTTATTTATAGTGGTCTTATTTATAATAGCTAGAAGCTGGAAACAACCCAGATGTCCCTCAGTGGAAGAATGGATACAGAAAATGTGGTACATTTATATAATGGAGTACTACTCAGCCATTAAAAACAATGACTTCATGAAATTCACAGGCAAATGGATGGAACTAGATAATATCATCCTAAGTGAGGTAACCCAATCACAAAAGAATATGCATGGCATATACTCACTGATAAATTATTTTTAGCTCAATAGCTCAGAATACCATGATATAATTCACAGACCATATGAAGCTCAAGAAGAATGAAGATAAATGTGGGTGCTTCAGTCCTGCATAGAAGAGGTAACAAAATAATCACAGGAAGTAGAGGGAAGAGGACTTGTGAGGGAGAGAGGAGGCAGAGGGTAAAAGGGGGACAAGATCAGCTGTGAGAGGAGTCTGGGGCAAAGTACAGAGTGTCAGTAAATTTAATGGATGTATATAGCAGTGGGGGGTGGGGAACTGGGGTAGACACTAGAAAGGTCTATATTCCAGGGAAGCAAGAGGTCTCCAGGACACAATAGGAATGGCATTAGCCAAAGTACCCAACAAAGGGGAGAAAGAGCCTGGAGACACCATATCTAGTGGATAGGCATGGTTGAGGGATGGTTACAGTCATTCATCTTAAATGTTTTAAACCAGAATTGTTCTTGTCTAAAGGAAATACAGAGATATGGAGCAGAGACTGAAGGAAAGGCCATTCAGAGACTTTAGGGATACATCCCTTCTGCAGACAACAAACTCGGACACTTGCTGATATCAAAAATTGCTTACTGACAGGAGCCTGGTATAGCTGTCCCCTGAGAGGCTCTGCATGAGTCTGACAAATACAGATGTGGATGCTAGCAACCAAACATTGGACTGAACATGGAGATCTTAATGGAAAAGTTAGGGGAAAGACTGAAGGAGCTGAAGAGGATTGCAACCCCATAGGAAAAACAATAATATCAACTAACCAGACCCCTATAGTTTCCAGAGATGAAACAACCAACCAAAGAGTATATATGGAGGGACCCATGGCTCCAGTTGCATATGTAGCAGAGGATTGCCTTATCTGGAATCAATGGGAGGGAAGGCCACTGGTCCTGTGGAGGCTAGATGACCCAGCATAGTGGGATGTTAGAGGCTTGAGGTGGGAATGGGTAGTTGGATGGGGGAGCATCCTCATAGAGGCAAGGGAAGAATGTGATGAGGAGGGGTTACAGAGGAAAAACTGGGAAGAGAGACAACATTTGAAATGAAAATAAATAAAATAACCAATAAAAAATAAAATAAATAAAAACAACCCCACCTTTGCTTGGAAAAAGATGCTGCCTGTATTCTCTGAATTTAGAACTAAATATCAATATTGTTCTCAGAGTGTATTTCATTGGTGTTGACCGCGTTATTTCATAGTTCTAAATATTTCTTCATTTTAACTGGAGCCTAACTCCCAATAGATGTTCTAGCACATTACATTTTATTTAACTTATTTAAATTTATTTTAAAAAAAATTTAACTTTTGTCTGTACTTCCTCCAGGGCAGATCAACCTATTTGCTCCTCTCACCAATCCACAGTCTGTAAGTCTCCCAGAAGATATGCCATAGCCAGGGCAAGAGGTGAGAAACCTGCTGTCCAAATAATTGCACCAGTTAGGATCCCCAAGAAGCCCAACAGAGAGGGATCCCTCCCATTCATGTGAACCCTATCTCCCTTCCAGTCTGCACATGTTCTGGTGCAGATCAGCATGTCTACCCCTTAACATTCCAGTCTGTAAGTCTTCGAGGCGATCTCCTGCATCCAGGGACACAGGTCTCCTAGGAGATATGCTGCAACAATGGACACAGGAGGCAGACAGAGACATCCAGGCCAGTTAACACCAAATATAACCAGATGGCAAGAGCTAAGCACAAGAATATAAGCAACAAAGGCCAATGTATTTTGGCACCACCAGAACCCGGCTTTCCCACCACAGCAAGCCCTAGATACCTCAACACACCTGAAAATCATGATGCTGACCTAAAATCTCACAATGACAGAGACCTTTAAGGAAGATATAAAGAACTGACTTAAAGAAATACATGAAAACACAGCCAAACAGATAGAAGCCCTTAAAGAGGAAACAACCCCTTAAATAAATGCAGGAAAACATCATCAAACAGGTGAAGGGATTGAACAAAGTGGTCCAAGACCTCAAAATGGAAGTAGAAACAATAAAAAAAAAAAATACAAAAGAAGGCAACCCAGGAGTGAAAAATATAGGAAAGAGATGAGAGCTACAGATGCAAGCAACACCAACAGAAAACAAGAAATAAAAGAGAATCCCAGGCACAGAAGACAACATAAAAGATATTGACACAATTGTCAAAGAAAATATAGATCATAAAATTTTCCTAACCCAAAACATTCAGGAAATCCAGGACACAATGAATAACTAAACCTAATAATAACAGAAATGGAAGGAAATGAAGATTTTCAGCTCAAATGACCAGAAAACATCTCCAACAAAATTATAGAAGTAAACTTCATAACCTAAAGAAAAAGAGAGCTATAAATGCACAAGAAGCCGACAGAACACCAAATAGAGGGGACCAGAAAAGAAAATAATTCCATTGCATAATAATCAAAACACTAAATGCCCAGAACAAAGAAAGAATATTAAAAATGGTAAGGGCAAAATGCCAAGTAACATATTAAAAGCAAATCTATCAGAATTACACCAGATTTCTCAACAGAGACACTAAAAGCCACAAGATCCTGGACAGATGTCATCTAGAACCTAAGAGAACACAAATGTCAGCCCAGCCTACTATACCCAACAAAACTCTCAGTCATCCTAGATGGAGAAACCAAAATATTCCATTACAAAACTGACCACTATCTGTACACTTGGAATCTCACACATACCTGCATACATATATGATTCTCGCTATTAAAATGGATACATTCTAGGAAGTTTTCCTGAATACTGAATTAATGAATATTGAACCACTGTTCCTGGAAGAAAAGGAGTAAGGTAAACCTTTGGTCACATTTCATTAACTTATTAATAGAAGAACTTCTTGTATGTTGTTTCTGTTGGTAGACATTGGGTTAAATATGTACAGCAGATTCATTAGCAATAAACCAATAGCCATTAGCACTACAATTCACACTTGTGAAGTTTTCCTAACATGTTTTCTCCATAAACAAGCAATAGCCCTACACTTGAGATTTATTTTAGATAGCAAACTCACTGGAGAGACACATAAAAATGAGAAACATGGCATTGAATAAACTGAGAAAAAGACGCTTGCTAACAGTTCTGAGAACTAAAATAAGAGTTCACACACTGCCTTCTGCATCCTTAACTGGTAATAAGGGCATTGACACACTCGTAGCACTTAGTGCTCTATGTTCAACTGCAAATGACCTTGAAGGCTCTGCAGGTAGAGATTTTTTAACATTGCAAGTCAATATAATGGAACAAGTAAATTTTTAAAAAGTCTGCAAACAATGAAGGATATTTCAAAAAGAAAAATCTCTTTCTGTACTAAAGAGCATCTACTTCCATGAGTACAGATTGCTCAGCTGTTCAAGCCTGAAAGCACACTTTCTGCTATACATATCTTTGGTAGCATTATCTACCCTATGTGGCCAGAAACATCCTACTTGTCAATTATGACTCTCCTCATAATGACACACTCACTTCACAGTCCAGGTGAGCATACCAAAAATATTTGCAAAAATATCTCCTTTTAGCCATAGTGACACTGAATTTTAAGTGAAGATGGTATTACCAGGCTAATTTTCGTAACCATATTGATCTTTCCAATTTATTTTTTTGTTTGAGAAAAGTCTCCATGTATCCTAGGCTGGCCTCGTACTCATAACTTCTGATACTTCCCACTCAAATGTCTTGAGATTACTGGCCTGTGTTACCATTTCCAGTTTTTATGTATGTAATGCTGGAACATGCTGATAGAATCTAGGGCCTTTTGGTGCTAGACAATTATGTCTTAACTCTCTTACATCTTCAACCCTTCCAGTTTACAGTCTATGATAAAGACAGAGGAAATACTTGAAGCTCAGGTTAGATGCATAATCACTTCCAAAATTTCACAGGACTTCTTTTTAAATTTTCCTTTAATTTTGAGACTGACATATGAGCATATAATTCTGTCACCTTGTATCTGCCTCAAAACCCTCTTACATGTCCATCCTGGCTTTAATTGTTTTTATATGCATACAAACATACATAAACACATATACCCATGCATGTGTTCATACACAAGAGAGAATGTGTATTTGTGTTTGTTTTTGTGTATGAGTGTGTGTGCTGGGAGAGAGAGAGAGAGACAGATGACAGAGAGATAGAGAGAGAAACAGAGACAGAGAGAGGGAGGGGAGAGGGAAGGAGGGAGTGAGGGGAAAAGGGATAGAAGGAGAAGGAGCGAGGGGGAGGGGGAGAGGGAGAGAGAGAGACAGACAGAGAGACAGAGAGACAGAGAGAGACAGAGAGAGACAGAGAGAGACAGAGAGAGAGACTGAGACATACAATCTGCCCAGTTTTTATGAAGTTACTTATATGTATGTTTTCAAGGTTTTTGTATTAGCTAACCAATTAGTGTAGTCTTCCCAGGGAAATACTATTTTTCCCACTCTCAGCATTTCTTATTTACCTATAGTTCTTCACGTTATGGCCACATGTTTCCTCATCCACTTTACCATATCCACTGGTGTCATATTTTTTAGCTCAGGTACAGGCAGTCATATTGTTGAGACTTTATGGATGTAGATTTTGATATTCCTATGAGACCCAATTTTATGGTAAATCTCTTGTTCTTGTGGCTTTTATAGTCTTTTCATCCCCAATTTTACTGTGCTTCCTGAGCCTTGGTTGCAGGCACTGTATTATGGATGTACTCTTTGGGACTAGACTCCACAACTCAGTTTTGAACTGTTGTGGTTTACCTTCATTGGTTGCAAAGAGAAATTTCATTGATGAGGGATAAAATCCACACTTATCTGTTGATTAAGGGACAAATGTTTAGATTGTTCTTGAGGATTATGTTGGCTTAGTAAACTAGTAATTATAGGTTCCCTTCAAATATCCATGATGTAACTGCCTTGATTAGTTGGCTAGGTTTCCAATACCAGGTATAGTTCGGTCTTGTTAAATGGATCTTACATCTAATATGAGAGCTGGTACCGTGATGGTATTCTTGCCACTACTGTAGCTTTACAGTTATTTTCTCATGTTGGTCATTGATGTGCTTCACTGTTAGAAAATCTGAGTAGTACTATTGGTTGTTTTCATTCCTTGAAAGCTTGCATGATGACTGTTCATACTATGAAAATTAGTCTTCAGGGAGGAAATATTCAGGTTAGTTTCAGCTAAGAAATTTCTGGGCCCTGAGTCTGAAGTACCCAGGGTATCTTCAGCAATAAGTTTTCCTTTCTAACTATGAAGGGACAGGAAAAAAGAGCAATACCCTGTATGCTTGGAGATTCTTTTGTACAATCCTTACTAACATCTCAAAGAATGCTTTTCATGCCTGGTTTGTGTTAGATGGTATTTGGCTCTTGGATATAACACCCTCAGCCCAGGTAGAAAAAGGTTTTTTTAAAATTATATATTATTTATATATAATCACACACACACATACACATACACACACCTTTCTATCATTAAGAATCACATCTAACACGAATGTTGAAAGACGTGTACATTTTAGAAACCATTTAAACACTGATTGAAGATAAAATATTTAAAATACTCATAATTATTAAATAAAAATTAATAGGAAAAAATGGAAGAAAATAAAGGGCAAGTAGAGACAGTCAAATTAACTAATCAAAATGCATAATTCTTTGGAAACATGACATGGTAAAGAAAGTGTCCTCTGTGTTTCCTGAATTCATTCTAGAGGTATTTTGAGTAGATATTTAAATGCATTCTTTTTCATTCAAAAGGAGTACTGCTACATATCTTCTATCCATTCATCGTTATATTTTGGAATACAAAACTTTAAGATATATGTTGTCCTTTTTGCAGATGATATATCATTTCATAAAGTGATTAACATTTGTTTTTTGATTAGTTCTCCTTCACTGAAAGCCTTTTCTTTGGTAAATATTACCATATACACAGCAATAGTCATACATGAGCACAATGAAAAAATAATAGAGATCTTGCCTCAAAGAAGGTGAGACCCAAACTTGAAGCTATCCTCTAACCTTCATATGTACATAATGGTGTGCACGTGCCCACATTCATATAGGAATACACACACAAAGACACACACATACACACACAAACACAACCACATACACACACATATTATAGACATATATATTATCACACACAAAAACATGTAAAAAATATTAAAAGTCAGAAGTGACAAAGGTTGGTATCCAGTGTAGTCTTCTGAGCTCTAGGTATTTGTAACAGGGTACACATCTATATACATATAAATACACAGTCCCCTCACGCAAAATGTGGCATTATTACATATACATATTTTTCTTGTTATTACTTGTTATAGAAAAAATTATTTAAAACGGCCTCTGGCGTTGGGCGCCAATTTGTAGTAGAGGGGATTATTTAACCCGCAAATTTGCTGCTGTAAAATCTCCTACCCGAATGAAACCAGTAAAGGAAGACAAAACTCAATAATTATTGGTATAAATTGCACGCCTAGATTGGGCAGGTTTACCGCTACACTACTCTAATCCCGGCTATGAGATCCCTTATAACTTGTGATTATCCCAGGCCGTGTGCTTGTCCTCCGAGCTCAGGCTCCTCCGTTGTCAGTTTCCTTCTATCTCCGGCTTCCTTCTGCCTGCTTCCTCCTGCTTCTACTTCTTCTCTCCTTCTTCTGCTTCTGCCTCCTTTTATATCGAATTCCTCTCACTCTCTCCTCCCCTAAGCCTTTTTCTCGGCCTCCCTTCTACTGCCCAATCTCTGGGTCTAGCCTTTATTTTACAGGTTTTAATTGGACAGAAAGTTTACAAGACGTCACCTGTGCACAGATTCAATCATCCTCTGCAGCCCTTCCCAGAAGGGTGGAACTAGGATCAAAATACAAGGCTGAAGCTATCCACTGGGAACTAGGATCAAAATACAAGGCTAGGGCTATCCAAACATTGATTCATTCCTCCTCTGGAGCCCCTCCCAGAAGGGTGGAACTAGGATCAAAATACAAGGCTGAGACTATCCACAACAATTACTAAAATAGTAAAAGTATTTATATGCTGTTTTCATTGGTATTATAAGTAATCAAAAGATAATTGATAGTGGATGAGGAAGTTTGCATAGGTTCTATATAAACAATTCTCCGCTTTTATGTAAGAGATTTGATCACCTGGATATTGGGCTATCTGAAATCTTCTAGCAGAAAAAGAATGGAATATATACTTTGCATAAGCAGAGAGATGTCTGCTTATTTTGAAGGATCATATGTGGAGAGAATTCCAAAGCAATGTTTAAACTTTGCTCTTTTTAAAATTTCAAGCTAAAAGTTTAAAATTTAAAAGTTTACCAATGACTGACTATATTACACTATATATTTTTTCTAGTTAGAATAGATATAGATAGTGAAAAGTCATCATAGTCACACAGTATATATGTGTCTATTTTATATATTATTTATGTTTTTATTTCAAGATAGTACTTTATTAAAAATAGTTATAAACCATCTCTAATTCCCTTGCTCTAACCTATGTAATCTCTATCTCAGTCCAGAATTAATATAATTTACACTTTCACAAGTGTGTTTACTGTTCTGTTCAGATAATATTACATATTCTATCTACTCATCTGTCCAAACTTACAGCAGTTAATGGATAGAAGCTATTAAGTAATTTCTTTTTTTTTTTTTTTTTTTTTTTTTTTTGGTTTTTCGAGACAGGGTTTCTCTGTATAGCCCTGCCTGTCCTGGAACTCACTCTGTAGACCAGGCTGGCCTCGAACTCAGAAATCCACCTGCCTCTGCTTCCCAAGTGCTGGGATTAAAGGCGTGCGCCACCATCGCCGGCTAATTTCTTATTTCTAACAATTTGAAAATAATAATGTTTTTAAAATTCCATTATATAGTGTTTTACTTCCAAGGAACTAATTTCTCATGGAAATTCAGGATGGAATTGTTAGGTTCATCCATTTTGATGTAATTTTCCAATTATGTTCTCTAACCTTGCCATGAGAAATGGTTTTCATTTATGTAAAACAGTTGCATATCTTTAGGTAATAGAGAGTATTTGAGTACATTTGTATATTATATATTTATCAACACAAGATAGATAGGTTTATATGATAAAGAGTCTTTGAGTACATTTGTATATTATATATTTATCAACAATGGGTAAATAGGTTATCCATAATAACAAATGTTTATCATTTCTTTAGTATAAGAATATTCAAATGCATCTTGAATAGCTACTGTGACTTACTCAACACAATATTGTGAGCTATAATCACCCTTTGTGTAATAGATCTCCAGAGCTTATTTTGTTTGTCTGACTTTGACTGTACATATTAAGTAAGCTCTCAATATTTCTCCATACTCTCTGGCAACTACTTTACTTCTAGAAGCTCAGTATTTGAGTGTGTGTGTGTGTGTGTGTATGTGTGTGTGTGTGTTTTCACTTTGCTCAATCAAATGAAATCACTAACAGGAGAAATTTGGTGTTATTTCACAACATTCTGAGTAGCAGTTGCTAAATTTTAAATTGTTTGAGTGTTTAAAGTGATTCAAAGATCTGAGCCAATGAGGCTGAGAAAAAATAGTATCATATGTAGTCTTAAATGAGGAGTTATTTATGAATGAGTCTTAGTATTTTAAACATACACTATAAATTTCCTAAATGTGTGTGTGTGGTGTGTGTGTGTACACTGCAATATTTGCTGTACTATTTCTTCATTTTACATGATGTTGAGTGGTAGCAGTCTTTATCTTTGATTTGTAAGAGTTCTTATATTAAGAGATTTATACATTTGACTCTGTTATGAGCTGAACATAATTTTCTTAGTTTTATATTTGTATGAAGTCTCTACTCTTTTAGAAATTTTACTTAACCAAATTTTTAATCCTAAGTTTTTTCTAGTTATGGTTTGAAAATTTGTTAAGTTACAATATAAAAGATTGATGCTTTCTTACTCCCAATTATATAAAGGGAATTTTATGGAATTTTGTGTGAGCAATAAATATGCTCTAAGGCTGTGAAGTCCTATCTATCGCTTGGAACAAGACTTCAATTGCACATAGAGTTATTGTACTGTAAAACAACAATAATAAACAACAGTAACAACTTCCATTTATTATTGACAATGGAGTACTTCAGGGTAAAAGTTATATCATATACAATTTAACTGAAGAAATAATAAAACTAGGATTCCAATAATGTCACTGCTATCCAATTATGGAAATTTAAGGCTCAGAAATATTAACACTTTTGTAGAAATTAATGGAGGAAACTAGAACTAAAAAATATTCTATTACTGAAACTATTCATTAAACTAGCTCTTACTGTCCAATTATATTTTGTAGTATGACTATGTTTCTTATAGATGACTAAGGGAAGATAAATATTGCAATTTGATTCACACTTATTTGTTAAACACTTTTAAAGGGGCCGAGGATTAACCACAGAATGAATAATGCTGAATCCTGTTGTTATCAGGCACAATGTAAATGTTAATTTATATAATAGCTATTTACTGAAGGCCAAGACTGAACCCATGGTGAAGGAGGACAGAAAGTCATTTCACAATAGCGTGATTTAAGAGATAACAAAGAAATGCCATCTTGGCTCAGGAAACATTTTCCATTCGGAGATTTTGAATAATGACCGAACAGGAACAGTAAATCACCATGAATCATAGAGAATCTCATTTATAAGGATATGGTTCAGTTTCCTCATTGGCCATTACTTTGAGTACTTCTGTCTAGCTTCTACAGCCTGAACACTCAGTCTTTTGGAACTGGAGAGGACTGTGAGTGCAAACAATAGAATTTCAGCAGAACAGATTCCATAAGCACCATTCTTAGGGCCACACATAACTCTACACTTCTTACCCATCCTATGTGTCCAGAGAAATAGGGATAAAATGTTTTTCTTAGCTAGAATGATTCTGCAGGAAGATGGATAGTAGCTTCTGGCAATAATAGTCAACTCAGAGGTGGGGCTTTGGTTATTGCCTCAAAGCTTGCATTTTATCTGACCTGAAGGATGCAGCCTGGAGCTTCTCACAAGTAGAATTATTGTCAGAATCATCATTATGCTCTCTCCCTTTGAAACACATGTCACATGTAGTCTGTGGTCCCTTTTAAATATTGTGAAATATTATGAAGACAGAGGCCAGAGTAGAATATTCTGTTGTAATGTTTCCTGTCTGCAGTAGCAGTAAAGATTAAAAATACATGCTTATAAATAAACCAGTGAATACATAATATAAACTATTGTACATGCTATCTATTCACTGATGTAACAGATCATATATGAACCAAATCTTTATAAATTATTCAAAGTTTCTACATTATGATAACATGTGGCTATTTTTATATAATCTTAAAATTATAAGTTACATGGACTCTATTTTACTAAAATTTCTGGTAATGAAACATGACAAACTCTTACTTTATGCTACATTAGGAGAGATATCAAACTCTCTGTGCTACAGAACTCATCCAAAAGCCCTGTTCCAGTTGACAGACTCAGGACCATCTGAATCATTGTTCAAGTGTACATATTCACAATCATAGCACTAAGTATTTGTTTTCATTACTTTCTCAGACATTACTGTACTTTTGCTTTCATTCAGATATCAATATGCTAAACATATAAGTGGCATGTTCCCTGGTTCATTGTGAGTGACTGAAATGTAGAGATGTCTATGAAATGGAAGCTCCAGAATAATTACCATGATGTCTCTTAAGCAGTTTTATACAGCTAGCCCTGCAGATATTATCTTTCCTAATGTTTGGGTTGTGACAGTACATATCCGTGCTGCAGATGGGCAATGCAAAAGCATGTACATTGCAATGAGCAAGACTTCCTTACTCAGATGGCACAGAAATTTGAAGAGTTATATTATCTCTATACCTATCATGACTGCCCACCGAAAGACCCAACAAGCAACTGAAAGATTCAGATGCAGATATATGTATCCAACCAATGGACAGAAACTGCTGACCCCTGTGGTTGAATTGGGAAAAGGCTGGAGGAGGCTGAGGAGGAGGGTGACACAGAAGGAGGACAGAAGTCTCAATTAACCTGGACCTGAGATCTCTCAGACACTGGGTCACCAACCAGGCAGCATACCGCAGCTGATATGAGGTCCCCCAACACATATACAGCAGAAGACTGCTGGGTCTCCAGTCAGAGAAGATGCACCTAACCCTTAAGAGACTGGGAGTTTAGAGTGTGGTGGAGAGGGTGTGGGGTGGGGACATCCTCATGGAGACAGGTGGGCAGGGAGGAGGTATGGGATATGGATTTGTTGGAGGGTAGACCAGGGGGGAATGGGATCTGGAGTGGAAAGAAGAAGAAGAAGAAAGAAAGAAAGAAAGAAAAGAAAAGAAAGAAAGAAAGAAAAGAAGAAGAAAGAAAAGAAAAGAAAAGAAAAGAAAGGAAGGAAGAGAAGGAAGGAAGGAAGGAAGGAAGGAAGGAAGGAGAGAAAGAAACAGAGAAAGAAAGAATAAGAGAAAGAAAGAAAAGAGAAAGAAAGAAAGAAAGAAAGAAAACATTAATGAAAAGAAAATTATCAAGAATCTGTTACAATAATTAGACTCTCCTTGGACTTATAATACTACATTATTAGCTTAATTATTTAATGATATATCTTGCAATATTAGGAATATTGAGCATTAAAAATTAGTAAAATTAAGGGCAAAAATTCATCTCCCATGATTTCAGCTGAATAGGACAACAAGCCTTGAAATTTAGGACTGTGGTATGGGCTCAGTAGGGATAAAACAGCAAGACTGATCACCTAATGAAAAAATGGGATCCACTTCACAATCCTTCCTCTGAGTTTGTCAATTACTTTCCACAGTGAGCCATCACTTGAGCTATCTTTTCAGATGGGAAAAAAACAAGTCCTTCACCTCTTAAGCTATGTTGATCTATGATGCTCTATGATGCATGCAGCATTTGGATGTTGGTTAAGCTAGAATCCACATCCTACACATCACATTAAACTCCTTTGTCTTGGATCAGGAAAGGTTAATTTTTAAAAAAAGAACTATTGTAATTGCTTTTTTGCTTTAACTTCATATGTCTTATAAGACTTTAATTATATAAAAGTATGTAAAATACTTTTTACATGGCTGAAATTATTCTGATTATTCTTCATTTTACAATGAAGTTTAGCTAAATGAGCATCCATTTGAAAATGTGGCTTTCTATGAAAAACTGACATTACATAAGGAGCATAGTAGTTCATACTAGGAACCTGAGCTGGTGTCTACATTATCCTATTGTTTTATCCTCTGGTCAGAACTTCTAGTCACACCACAACATGGCAGATGGTGTTATGGCAAACAGATGTTCATGACAAATTCACAGAGACTCAGATTAAATTCATAATACTTTAAAAACATTTAATAACAATTCTCTCTGTTGAGAACAAACTCATTTCTGGGAGGAAACTTTAACCCCATTCAAGAATGGACAATTCCTTCATGTCCTAATTATCCTCCATATGAGGATACTCCTAAAGATGTTGTGACACATTCACAGTCCATGAACTTTTAAAGAACATTATTGTGTTATGTTTCCCCTGGGTAGGCACAATAGACACCTATATACTCTACATATGGAAGTGATAACAAACCAAAGAATGTATCCCACCCACTTGCTTAGTAAATCAGCAAGTTTATCAAGATTACTTGTGCAGTATGTATGCATAACAGGATTACTTGCGCAGTATGGATAGAAGGTTATTTACAAGACATAGATGACACAATGGCAGCTACATCACCAATAACTGGTTGAGCAAGAGTGACAAATCACAAAAGCTGATGCACTGACACTCTCTGTAAGAAGACTTGAACACAGCTCAGCTAAGTAGCAAACCTCTTCTTTTGTAGCAATTGCTACTGCTTTTATAACCATGGAGCTTGCAAATGTTTATACTTTAGCTTTCTGAGACTTGTAAGTTCTGTTTACTTCCTGAGTCTTAGGGATGCATGCCAGGTTAGCATATTTCAATTTAAAGGAAGTTTATACACAGAACCATAGTCTTCATTCAGCTCCTTCTTTTTTTTTTTTTTTTTTTTTTTTTTTGTAACTTTTCTCCCCTGGTGTGTTCTGAGCCTTGAAGAAGATGATATAGATGCTATTTACACTTTTTCATCTACTACTAAATATTGTGCCACTAGGCCACAGAAATAGTTACTTAGCCATAGAAACCTGACCACTTATGAGTCTCAGCATTCACGTCTCATTACCAAAACCATGATGTCCTTCTATGACTGATCAATAATATATGATAATAATGTCAATACATTATATGACAGTGACAATGACAATAATGTATAGGAATAAGCACAAAGTTTGTGAATTCTGTAGAAAGAGTTTATTCAGTCACAGTACAGTTTCCTCCTGTGAAGCAGGGATTAAGTCTAATGAAAAAGCAGAGGTTGAATTATAATAGTAGTGCCACTCTGTCACCAATGGGGATATCTCCTGCTATAGTGATACTGTAGCATGCAAGGTCCATACCTTTTCTGAGTTGTTTGTGACAACTGACAGCACAGAAACTTCCTTCACTTTGAAAGTGATTTAAGTTCCAGTTCGATCCCTCTCTTATTTTTCCATATCTTATAGACAAAATAAGTAATATTTCCTGCAAGAGGTATTTACCATAAAATTCTGATGGGCAACCAATAACACTGCCAGTAATCTGTGTGAGCCTTGAAGCCTCCTTCATTCATGACTTCTAGAGAGATAGTTTTCTCCATTACTAGAATTTTCACACAAAATTTTCATGACACTCTAAGGAACGTTTCCTCCTTACTCTGGGTGATTTCATTTACATTTTCTAACTGTTGTCTTTACTGTCCATATCTATACTTTTACAAATATGTAAGATTTTCAAGGTTGAGCATTATTCAGCAGAACTCTTTAAAACAAGGTGGTCAGAATCCCTGAAGGCCAATTGCTACCCATGCATGTTTGAGGGATGCTACAGAAATGCTATAAAGGAAAGATTAGTAAGACCAATATCCCATGAGAAGAACTCATCATTCTATCCATTGTATATTCAAAAGAGCAATGTTGGCTATCCTGGCACAAATGAATGCTACTATCTTATTTCAATTTACATAACGCACAGGTATTTTTGTTTGCTTCACTAGGCCTCTTCATCCTAGGGTGCTGCTGCTGACATAGGGTTTCTGTGCATGTTCCTACCTTTGCTGAAGCTGACTTGTGTGGCTTGACCTTTCTCAGACCTAAGTGAGACATTCTGCTTTGTGACTTCTGCTAGTGAAATCTTATCCCTCATTCTGACAGACTGAGCCAACATTGTGAATCTTACCTTCACATCAGCAATATCTAGCTTCACTCATAACAGCCAATGCCTTTCTGACTTCATGAAAATCATGTCTCACCAAATACCCTAACGTTCTTACTGATCTCTGACAAATTACCCTCAATCTTTACTTTTCTGTGATCATAGTTATATCTAGTGAACTCTCTCCTGCCTGGTTTCCTCAGTAATGCCCTCATTTTCCTGCATCATTTTCCATTCTTTGATTTTACTTGATAGAAACCAAGTGTTCTTAGTGGCTTGTAACCCAATACATCAAGGTCAGATAAGCTTCATACTGCCTTGGGTATTCAGATTTGTCTTAAAGAGTGATGAACAGTTTCTCCTTGCTATCATGTGTCTTGCATAGGGCCATATCAAGCTGAGTTTCACTATGCTCTGTTTCATCTTCGAAGAAAACTTATTATCTAACAATCCAAATCATAACAGATGTGTACATTAAATGGCTTTGTATTTCATTAAAGTAATAATTAGACTAACTGTGGTTATAAAAATGTAGCTTATATCATTTTAATTCATTCTCTAGCATATACTATGGACAACATAGAAGAGTTACTGTCTGCTGCTGAGTTTTTTTCAAAAATGGGAAGGAAATGTATTATCATGTTTCCTGTATCTGTCACGGTGGCAGCAAAGATAGAATAGAAGAATACTGGGGAAAGAACTATGTCATGTACATATAGAGGAACACATGGATCATCCAACAAGTATAAATAACCTTCTAAGGACAAAAATCATCTAAGAATTTAGTTTAAAAAGGACTTTAGTGCTCAAATATTGTCCTGTTTTCTTTGCCTCTTTCTGTATATCCTGATAAAAACAAGTCAAGGAATGTTAGGATTATCTTTGCTCAAAATTAAAGAACAGAATAGTAAAGAAGTCAAAAAGGAGAACCTTGAAGCAGCTAGTCACACTATATCCACAATAAAGAAGCAAACAGCTGTGAATGCATACTAATGCTTAGCTTACCTGTCTATTTTTACAATCCTGGCCACCTGCCAAGAAAATGGTCCTATCCACAGTTAAGATGGGTTGTGCCACATAAATTGATTAATCAAGCTGATCCCTAATAGCATACACAGGGGATGAGTTCCTGATGATTCTAGACCCTATCAAGTTGACAACAATAATATTCAAACTTAATTTGGAAACTGTGCTGATATTTTTACAGTGAATTATTAGTACTCTATGGATAGTGGTTTTTCTTTATTTACTTCAACAGGTTGTCTGTAAAATAAAAACTAAATAAACAAATAGGACTACAAATTTTATAAGGAAAAGTGATTTTTCTTTATGGACTTCAACTGTTGTCTGCAATATAAATAAATAAATGAACAAATAAATAAATAGGACTACAAATTGTATAAGGTAGTAGAGTTCCAGCTCATCAAGATACAGCCCGTATCCATACTCAGGTACCTGTGCTAGTTAGTTTACATTATCCTGATGCAAATTAGAGTCTTCTAGGAGAGAGAACTCATTGGATACGTTTTCTCTATCAGACTTGTAGGTAGGCATAGCTGTGAGATATTTTCTTTTTTCTTTTTTTTTCTTAATCATTCCATTCATTTATATCTCAAATGACAACCCACTTTCTCTTCTCGGTTAACCCTCTACAAACTCTCCACCCACATCTGCCCTTTCCCCCTCCCTTTTGTCTCTATGATGGTGCTCCCCCTCCAACCCCACCACTCTAGCATCCCCTTAAACTGGGCTTCAAACCTCCACAGGACCAATGGCCTCCCCTCCCATTGCTGTCAGGCAAGGCCATCCTCTACTATGTATGCATCTGAGGCTATGGATGCTGCCGTGGACATTCCTTGGTTGGTGGTCTAGTCTCTGAGAGCACTAGGTGGTCTGGTCAGCCAATGTTGTTCTTCTTATGGGGTTGCAATGCCCCTTACCGACTCCAGTCATTCTGTCAGATCCCCCACAGGGGTCCTTGAGCTCAGTCTGATGGTTGGCTCCAAGCATCCACATCTGCATTGGTCGGTTGCTAGCCAGACCTCCCAAGGAACCACCAACCAGGTACCTGTAAGAAAGTGGTGAGAGACATTTTTTAGCTTATTATGGTGTGCGAAGGTCAAACACTGTGTGTAGTACATACCTAGTGCACTTGGTTTAAGTTGTATAAGAATGCAAGCTGAGCAAGCCATACAACAAGCCAAGGAATAGTGTTTCTTCATGATCTTCAATTCCTGAATCTAGATTCTTGCATTGAGTTCCTGCCTTGACTTTCTTCAGTGATGAACTTTGACTTGAGAGTTTTATAACAGCAATAGGATACTATTCTAGGATAAATAAGATCTAAATTTATATTTTATGAAAATAAACACATGATCTTTTTAGACACATTTTGTGTTCCTTCCCTCTCTCACTTCACTTGCTTAACCTCATCTACTCAAAAGATCCCATTGCTGGTACATGAATTAAAAACACAGAATTAGAGCTATGGAATTTATTAATTTTATATGCCACTTTACAGGGAGTAAACAGAAGAACCATCTACAGAATATTCTGTCTTGTAGTCTATCACAGATTAGTAACTATGATTAACATTTAAAATGAATTTGTGATATACATAATTGCAATCACTAGTAATTTTTCAACAGAATTTTTCTAAAAAGTTTTCTTTAAATACATCTTAGTGGCAGTAGTAGTAAGATCATCTGTTAATATCCCAGACTTGATATAAGTGTGAACATATAGTTTCTTAGCATTTGGTGAATATTTCAGATAATCTATATTGTCTATTATCCAGAAATAAACTGACATGCCATGAGGTTGAAATAAATCTACCACATAACATCTTGAAAATATATGTATTTTGGGAAAATTTTTGGCCTTGGAACCCAATCCTTTGAGAAAAACATTTGCTCCATATATAAAATGTAAACTCTGATATAACTAAAAAATTCTACAAGTACATTTTTTAAATCCCAAGAAATTAATCAGTATTGCGATAGAACAGGAAAGACTTTCAATAATACAAAATGTTTTCAAAGCATTTGTTAGTAAAATTCATTGGTCAATCCTGTTTTTAAAACATATAGATTCCTACTATTTAGATTATAAAAAGAGAGTGAAGTTTATTTGCTCAGATTTGTTTACTTTCTTGTGAAAATTTATGATGTTCAAATAGATCAATATCTCTTGTAATAAAATTAACAACCACACACACCACACACACACACATAAATACACACTCTCAAACATGCTGTCACATAAATGTAATACACACTCACATATACAGACTCTTTCAAACATATGCTTACACACATCACATCTATTCTCACTCACCCATTTCTTTCTTCCTCCTCCTCCCTCCCTCTCTCTCTCTGTCCTCTGTCCTCCTCTCTCTCTCTCTCTCTCTACACACACACACACACACACACACACACACACACACACACAGAGGAGCCAATTGACATAATAAATACCACAGCAAGGCTCAAATGCTCGCCTTAGGACAGCTTGTCTTTGTGGGCACCTTTTAAACCTGTTGCTGATGCAGACTCTCTCAGAATGCGGCCCTCCAGGGCAGTACCTTCCTCTCTAGCAGCTCTGTGCTGAACTGTAGTCCATTTTAACACTGTGGAATATTAGCTTGATGAGGCTGACAGCTGTCCATCTCTTCTTTTCATATTAGGATTTATTTGGCAGCAATCTCTTAAGCCCTATAAAGCACCAAGAGATAAATTTTGGTTGATATTTTTTGTGGGATTAAAAGTAGAAATATGCAAAATAATTGCTGTGACCAAAAACAAGCATGGGCCTGAAGGCCAATCTGGAGGGACAACTGAGTATTTGCCCAGTTACCAAGGTACCCTCCCCGTTATTCAGTATGGCATTTCTGGGGATTTAGAGCGTTTCCTTTCATTTTGTAGGTGAACTCTAAAATCCAGAGGAATTTAAATTAGAGAAATCAAATTGGACTTATTTCTTCAGTGTAGGAGTTTTCAGAGAATTTAAAATTATACAAAAGAAATATATTATGAGAAAGTTTCCACAGCTTGGTTGTCTATGGTTACATGTGTATGTACACCAGGCATGTTTATGTGTGTGTTCAGTGTATATACATGCATCTGTACATTATATGCTCATGTGTATGTGCATGGATATCTGTGTATGCATGGCTTCAGTTAATTTTCCCTAGGAAAATAATTTCTCTGCAAAAAGTTCCAGTTGAACAAAGGCATATTCCTAAAGCTTCTATTATCTCACATTTACTTTTGTGACTTGATGTTAAAGTGAGAGAAAATAAATTGTTATAAGCAATGTCCCTGTGAGTAGTACCTCAAGAGAAACCTAAACCAAATGATAATTTTCACGTGACAACTGGGATGAACTGAGAAATATTGAAATATATGGTTTACAGGAGAATCACATAGGAGCCCGAAAAGACATGTCTCTACACCAAGAGTGACATTCTCCTTTGCCGAAATACATTTGCTGACTTCTAATTATGGAAAATTAGTTGTTACTTAAGGGATTTAGGGTAAGATTGGGAGTGTGGGAATATAGATAGTGAGTGGGTCCCTTGAATATTCATTCTTTTGGTAGATTTTGCAGCTAGAAAATTGAAACAGTTTCTATCATGGAGCTTTAAAGAAATAATTTGCAAAGATAACATGTATGAGAACATAAGCTCTACTTTGTCCCTTTGTATCTCAAGGGAGATCTCAGACCAAAAAATAAATAAATTAACAAGGTGGACTTCCAGTCCTGAAAGTAGAATAAAACCTCTGAAAAAAAAAACAAACAAACAACAGCAACAAAATATAGTGCAGTCAATGAGAAAGTCTGCATTTCTCCAATAAGAACATACATATAACTTCAGCAGTGTGACTCATTTATACTCTGTTTTTAACTTGACTCCTACTGGGCCAAATGACTAGTACTTAAGTTACAGCTAAGAATTATGGTTTGTGGTGGGAAGGTATTCCACAGAAAAGACCAAATGCTTAGGATGTCTAGAAGTATTGGATATGAAGACCTGATTGAACTTCAAAAGAAAAGCAATAAAGTTTGACTTTGCCTGCAGGCAGGAAAAACTTCCAGACATAGCAATCAGAAGGGGGAAAAAAAACACCCACTTAACATTTAAAAATGCACTGGATTTGATTGGAGACAATTGGATGTCCTCTGGAAAGAGAGGAAGTATTTAGAGACTCTGTAGAAGCTAAAATCATCTCGATAAAAAGCATCACAAAAGTAAAGTAGATAATTTAGTTGATTTTTTTCTAGGTGCCTGAATTATGTTCAACCAAACAGAAAATAACATTGCAAATTATCATTTATTGTCAAAATTAACAAAATCTTTGCTAATTGAAGAATGTGTTTAGAACTGTGAGATGTTATTTTAAAACTTTTTAAATGTAAGCCTATAACTTTATAATGCCTCATTGTCATTTATTTTATGTAAAAACTATACTCCAGGCATAGGATAAAACAGTGCTTATTAATTATTTATAGTCACAAGAAAATCAGGGTTGATAAATTATTACATATATAATTATTAAATAGTAAAATCTCCATGTGGTATGCCATTTTAGTTTTTTTTTTTTTTTTTTATGCTGCTACTGTAACAGAGTGCTCAAAATTAATTGCTTATAGAAAATTAAGAAGATTTTTATTCTTATATCTTTGGATGCTGAATTTTTATGAGCAGGAGGTATTGATGTATTCATGGCTTATAATGAGGGTCTTATTAGAGAAGGACAAGTAGACTCATGAGAAATGGAGAGAACACAGTGGGTAGCCTCCCTTCACAAACATCTGCAGTCTTAAGAAAACTTAGACCTGAACAAAAGGAACCAAACTCTCTTAATCGTTAATCATTTATAAATTCTCCAAGGCCCCACTTCTCCAAGGCAATAATTTCAGCTTCAGTGTGAGAGGTGAAAATTCTATCCAAACCATAGGAAATGTTTTGTCAGGACAAAACATCTCACCACATCATCACCTAGTTTGTGAGTCTGTTTAATATTTCCTTCTTCCATCAGCAAAATATGGATATTTTTTATTTACATAGAGTTATTGTGATGATCAAATGAGAAAGAACACACATATGTAAGAGTCAAAGTGTTAATATGTGTGTGTGTGTGCACGCGTGTGTTTGCAAACATCAATTGCCACTGTTTTAAATTCAATTGATGTTGATATATAAAGTGCCATGAGAAGAGGAATGGTAGAAATTACTGCTGCATAAGAGAAACAAGAGAAGTAACTCAGAGGAAGCTTCATGAACAAAATTGTTGTAGTGGTTTGAATATGTTTGGCCGACTGGAAGTGGGACTATTAGGAAGTGTGGCCTATTTGGAATAGGTGTGGCCTTGTTAGAGGAAGTGTGCCACTGTGTAGGTGGGTTCTGAGGGCTCCTAGTGTCAAGTTTGCCCACTATGGAAGATGATCTCTTTCTGCCTGCCTTCAAATAACAATGCAGAACTCTTTTTTTTTTCTTTTCTTTTTTAATTTTATTTTTTTGCTTATTCACTTATAACCGTCCAGTCACCCCTCTACAATCCTTCCCATCTCTTCTTTTCTGAGTACCCCCTCCTGTATCCCCACCTGCCACTTTAAGTCTCTGAGAGGCTAGGTGCTTCCTCTCCATTGAGGCTTAGGGTCTTCTCCAGCATCATGTCTGCCTGCAGGCTGCCACCCATCCACTATGATGATAATGGACTGAAACTCTGAAAGTTACGACAGCCCCATTTAAATGTTATCCTTTTAAAAGCTGCCTTGGTCATGGTGTCTCTTCACATTTGTAAAACCCTAACTAAGGCAGTGGTTTACAGAAGCTTGTCTAGGTAGATAAAGGATTTAAAATAAAGAGAATCAGTTTTACAAATAATGTATCAAAATTCTCCAACTTTTCCTATTTTGCTAATCAAAAAACAAAGAAGGAAGTAGTTGATGGAGTCATCAAAACCTTCACAGGAAGAAAGCTATAATTGCAGCTCAGAATAATGTTTGCCTTTGAAATATAAAACCAAGTAAGACTTGCACTTTTCCATAGATTTGACAGGTCATAGGGTATTATAAAAGTATAATGGCATGTTCTTGCTTATGCAAGAGCTACTAAGGTTTTGAGAGAATTCACCCAGCTGTCATACTCTGAATTACTGAACTAGTTTTTATCCTCCCTGTTCTCCAGTGTCTTTCTGGAGGGCAGTTCTCAGTTTTCTTTCTTCTGCTGTGTCCCTCTCTTCCCAATGGTTGAGGGTGTATATGCCTCCCACTCTTCTTCACTGAGTTTTGCTCCTGATAGTGCTTTCAGTGGGAACAATTAGACTGTACAGCTGCCCTCCTTCCCTGCACTGGGCTTCACATTCTGCCAATAATGTGATATTTCAATTTCTTTTACATAATTATAACCTGTGTCATCCACACCAGAATACAATCTCCATAAAAGTTCTGAAATTTGGGTCTAGCATATTTGTTTTTCAATCACCAGAATACTGTGAGAGCCTGATAAAAAGTAGGTTTCCAATGTGTGATTGTTATAAAAGAGTGAGACATTTAAAAATCAGTTCATAGTAAATCATTAGAAGGAGAGAAGAGGGACTGGACAGGTGGCTCAGAGGTTAATAGCATGCACTTCTCTTACAGAGGGCTTGAGTTCATTTTCTAGCAACCAGATCAGATGGCATCTGGCCAAGAATGCTTCCAGCTCTGAGGGGTCTGCATAGAGATGTTTGTTCCTTCTTTGTGTATTGAAAAAAAACATGCTCTAATATCTGTTTCTCTTTAGTGCTAGCAAATAACTCCACGAGCTTCTGAAGAAATGCTGTTTTTCTGGATGTTTAGGGGACAATGAGGATATGTCACGTGTTTTGTAATTTCACCCTCTTCTGACCTCCACATGCAGTGTACTCATGTGCATACACACATGCAGACACAAACACACATGCACAAACAGGAAACTAATTTTTTTAATAAACAGCGTATTATGTCAGAAACAAGTAAGAATTATATGTTAGCAACATAAACATTAAACTTATGTGAATGAAATGAGTGGCACTATCTCTAGAAAGACCTTGAAAAGGGAAATCTTAAACTCATGGGATGGAAAGGTACCTAAAAATGAAAGGTTTAATCTGAATTCATGCTTCCTCAGCACCAATTTTACAACCTAGGTACTTGTTTTGAAAGACTGAGAATTAGGTGGAATCAAATCAGCTTTCATCCTTGTTTTTGTTTTGCTTTTCATTCAGTGGAAAATATATTACAAACTTGGCATCTTAAAGACCCACAGCCTTGAAACATATAATAAGGATATTCTCTATTTACCATGCATTTCCAGAAATTTTAAATATTTCAAAACAGACTATTTTTAATATGTTTTATTAATTCTTGGAGAATTTTATATGTGTGTGGTCTATTTTGATTACAGTTTCCCTTGCTACTTTTGCTATCTCCGACCTGACCACTCCTGCCTCACCACTCCCAGCTTTGAGTTCCTTCTCTTCTTTTCAGTTTGGACAGTCAGTATATGCCAGGACATGGGCCATCAAGCTACCATGAGCTTATCCAGGGTAAAATAATGAGTGGCTTAATTTTATACAGGTTGTATGCAGATAGATAACTACAGCTGCTGTGAGTTCATAAATGCACTGGTCTCCTTGTGATCAGAAGAAATTATTTTGCTCAGTTTTACAGAAATGATCCTTAAATTCTATAAGGCAGACCTAACTGGAAAATGTACCAACTGGAATAGTGGTAATATCGTTAGGCATGATGTAATACTTCCTGACTGGATATGAGACTTGTTCTATAGGATAAATTTCATGTCTGGCACTCATAAACCTGGAAAAATAGCTTATGACCCTGAACATCATAGAACGTAGAATGAATCTACTTTTATTAAGTTCAATAGTTATGTTTTAAAATTTTCTTATTCATATTTGTTTATAACCATAAATTCCGTTTGATTTCCACTCTGGTCAGTCAGAAAAGCTTCTTTTCATAGTGTATAATAGTCAATGTACAGACTCTTAACTGGTCAGTGTTCCAAGTATGAGTGACTGAGTCTGAACTATGTATATTAGTCCCTCCCTGACAACACACACTACCATTACCATCCAGTGTTCAAAGACTGCATAAGTATGTGAAGAAAAACTCTAACACTGACAGACAAGAACTACAGCTGTCAAATGTTGATTTTAAAACATAACATGCTACTTCAGACACAAACAGCAGCAACTGTGTTTGAATTCAAAAAACATACCTAAGTTTTACCTCTGCATATCTGAAATTATTTTCCTGCTCACTGGTCTCCTGTGTCTTTTTGGAGAGTAGCTTCAAGTTTTCCTCCTCCTGCTGTGTCCCTGCTCTCCCAGTGGTTCATGGTTTATATAATTAAGAACTGCACAGTAGCAAATCAGTCAAATTTTCAATATGAAAGGGAAGGAGTCTCTGAGACCCCACTCTCAGCAAGTGAGCTAATGAAAATGGTTGGTTGCTGAGGAATGAAGGATCACTCTCCTTTGGATACGTGGATATCAGCAGGGTTCCCAAGCCAGAATTGGTGGCCCTTCATTCATGCACATATTGGGGGCACTAACTGGACTCAAGAAGTTATCAATTACAAAAAATAAGAAGAACAAGAAGGGAAGGGAGATAGATTGGAGAGCTGTAGAGGGAAGGCGATGATGGATAGACGTAATCAACCTACTTTAAAAAAAAAAAAAAGGCATAGAAGTGTATTAGTCCCAATATTTTACATACATAATGTCAGTCAAGCAGAGATATTATTAATAAAATTGCCAATCAATCAAACTTAATCAACACAGAAGCAAAAAGACTAAATGCAATCTCAGCATATAATTCCAAGTTTCTATTAATGAACTATGTAGTAAATCTTGTCAAGTGGTCAGAAAGTCAGAAAGTCTATAGTATGAATGGTGTTTAGCTCAGAGATGGCAGCACACAGGTGTGTGTTCTCTCTCTCTCTCTCTTTCTCTCTCTCTTTCTCCTTCTTCTTCTCCTTTCTTCTTCTCCTCCTCTTCCTCCTCCTCCTTCTTCTTTTTCTTCTTCTTCATCTTCTTCCTTGTAAAGAAATTCAGTAACATCTAGCCTCCTTCACTGAAAGACAATGACTCTTTGCTCTTTTGGGGAAATGATTTTATCATGGTATTTTGGGAACAGGAAATATAATGATTGAAGAATAACTTAAAGAAGAAATTTGAAGTTTATTGGCAAATAGAAAGTATATTTGTTGCTCAATGGGATAAGTAGTTTTTCATTTGTAATATTGACTGAATCCTGGTAGTTGTGAACTACCTCTCATGGGTGCTAAGAACCCAAACACAATGTTTTTGCAAAAGCTCTGCATGCTCTTATTAGGATCCGAAAAGGACTCAAAGCTTTTTTTCTCTTGTATATTTTAAATCAACCCTGATTCTTACATTTACTAGTACATGTTTCCTTGTTATTAAATTATAATTTTTCTCTGTTATAAACAAATTTACTTTTTTACTTTTTATTTTGAAACAAGGTTTTCTGTTTTTAATAAATTGCCAGGTGGCTATGAGCTTGTTTTGTAGTATAGGCAGGCTTTTACCTCGAAATCTTCCTACCTCAGCCTGTAGAGTAGTTGGGATTACAATCAGTCCTGGCTAATTTTAGTCTCCTAGAAAGCACTGATAAATAGTGTTTCACAATATAACTCTGACATAATTTAGGCCATCTTTGAAATCCAGCTTACTTAAATTAATGTCCCTTAAAGCGCTAAACAGTTTTTAATGTCACTGACAGTTTTCATGACCCTAAGAACATGTTCCATTAAATAGATGATTAAATTAAAATGTTGTCATCCTGAATGTAATGCCTTTTATATAACTCTGTCTTCTGTCAAAATATCCATTGCTTCAAGGCAAATTGATTTGAGCAAAGATAAGAAGATTTTCTGGAAGTGTGGAAGGTTCTGGCCTATATAGAAGTCTTCTTGCAACTATAAATGGCTCTGTAGCAGGCACAGTTGAAGGTCTTCACACAGATTGTAATCTTCCTCAGGTCTGGCACAGAGAAGGGTGAAGCTTCAAAGAAGAGAGAGCTTTCTTCCATTGGTTACTGAGTCTTCAGCAGAGGAAGCTATGATAGGCATTGTCAATCATAAACCTGGCAAGTGCCCACCAGCAGGTCCTTTCTTTAAAATCTCATTGTCAGACAGTGAGAAACATTTATTCTAATTATTAAGCAAAGGTGTTCTGCACTAAGAACCTTAGGAAATCATCTCATTTCAAGATTCTACAAACCTGACAAATTTGCATCAAGTTATTGTGGGTTAGATATGCTTGATCCTCTAAAAGATCATGGGCTCTCAAGGCTTAGCCAAAAATAGTGCATTGTTGTTGTGGAGTGGAGACTTTAAGGGTTAGGGGCCTGATGGAAGGTGATTAGGTTACTCTAATAAACCAAGTGATTTGTTCTTACAAAAGTGGACTTCATCTCCAGAGATTAAATTAGTTTCTACAAGAATGAGTTCTCATCTCACCTGGTTCTTCTGCTAAATCAATGGTCCACACCATAACTATTGCAAATTATTAGCATCTCCTTTCCCACCCACCCTTCCTCTCTCTCTCTCTCTCTCTCTCTCTCTCTCTCTCTCTCTTCTCTCTCTCTCTCTGTATTATGCATGTAAGCATGCACGTATGCATGTATGCATGCTGCATACACATACAGACACCAGAGAAAGATTTGAAGTGTCTTTTTCTAGTGCTCTCCAGATTATTATCATGAAACATGGTTTCTCATTGACTTGGAATCTTGCCATTTCAACTAGGCTTGATTGACAAAAAGCTCTGGGGATCCACCTGTCTCTAATCCTAAATGATACAGTTAAAGACATGCACAATCATGTCCAGTCCTTTACACAGATGCTGAAGGATAGACGTATGTCTTCATAATTAAAGAGTAGTAGCTCTTACTCACTAAGCAGTGTTCCCAGTCTGCTAACAGTCATTTCAGTGCCATCCATCATAAGGTTGTCAAGAGAGTTGAACATATTCCAGCACCATACACTTGAGTTTGTGATTAAAGCAAACAAGACAGAAAAATAAAGTTGTTTTATTTTTAATTAATAAAGTGAGAGACCATACCTTGGGATCCGACTCCATATTAGAGAACTACCCTTAGGTTAAACTCGAATTAACTAACATGCTGGTATCTAGCATAATTTCCCAGGTTATTCCCAAACAAATTGTCACCTTAAAGTTACAAGCCTGCCCCTGACAATTTACTTCCAACAACCACCAATGAGAAGAAAAGCAGAAGTTAAGTTTATGGTTTGGCTCCCAGCACCAGTCAATTATGTTAAAGGCCATAACTACCTCCCCACAAATCAAATGTATACCTGCTAGATATCCCCTTCTTGCCTCTATCAATACTTGCTTAAAATAGAACTCCATTCTGCTGTATCAGAAATGGTGGTGTGGCCCAAGCTTGAGCTTTTAAATAAAGAACCTAATATGATTGCATGGAAGTTGGTTCCCAGTTGGTCTCTGGAGGCTCGAGAACACTTCATCGCACAGCAAATTATCCATTCTTAGATATTTTATTATAACAACAGAAGACAAAGACAAGGTTCCCATCTTTGCTTATCATATTTCCAAATCTGTATAAGACAATGATGGTAGGTTCTGCTTCTTAAGATTATTGTAATAAATAAACAATTTTCATGAGGAAAACAAACTGAAGCTTGGCCAATTACTCAGAAAGAGCTAGCTATGATGATGATGATTTTTTTTATTTCTTCACTAGAATACAGTGACTCTGGTGTTAGAAGAAATACAGGCTGTATCCTACCCAATATATTGTACATGTAATCAAAGAATATGTGTTCCAGAAAGGCTTTCTTGTCTCGCTAGTGATGCAGTGATCAATGCAAAGCCCATCAGACAGCAGATGTTGGCATCTGTCCAAGTCTGCTCTGATTTCCTTTGAGATCCAGATGAAAAAAGAATTAAGATTCATGAGACAAGAGAAGAAGGAACTGGGGAAAGAAAGAGATGAGATGATCTCATGACTCAAGCAAAATAGGCACTGCAATTTTATTTGGCTCCTGCTGAACTACTTTTCTTTAAGCAGGTACTTAAGAAGCTAAATTTAAGTATAAGTTAAATCAGACACTGGAGAGCAGCACTGAAGTATTTTCATGCCACTTGACTTCCCTGAAGATATTCAGGGATTTTATAGCAATGGATTGCCAGAGTAAGAATTCAGAGTTGAACTCTAACTTGCAGTGAATAAGATGAAGGTATTATACTCCAAGGTAAGGAATGATAGGGGTTCAAATCAGAAGGTCAGAATTAATAACATTTTATTTAGTTTGGTGTACATGCCTTAGAGAAAATTGTGATGGTAGGCAGTAAACTAAGTGGAATGTTCCAGAAACATATGTTGTGTGTTCCTACTGCAAGGTTAAAAAATGTTTATGTTTTGTAACTTTAACAGACAAAGGCTATGAAATGCTCTATAAATTAGAGTCAATAAATCCATAAGTCAGAGTCAGTAAAGCAAGAGGAAGCATCTAGGACTCAGCTCTCTCTGTATATAGTCTTGACAAGGTGTGAGTGTGTGTGTGTGTGTGTGTGTGAGAGAGAGAGAGAGAGAGAGAGAGAGAGAGAGAGAGAGACAGAGACAGAGAGACAGAGAGACACAGAGAGACACAGATTGAGAAAAGGTGTGAAATGAAGACAAAACTGTGACTCATGAGGTTTTCTAACCCTTATTTTCGTCTGTCATTGTCTAAAATGGGACCTTGTTATATACAGAAATGAAAAATATTTCTTGAAGCAGGAAGCACTTCAATTTCATTGTTGTTAATAATTTCTCACCAGGATGTGAGGTAGCCTGATACATAAAGTGCTCATTACAAGAATGGGCAAGGATTAAGTTACTTGATTTCCTCTTCTACAATAGAAAAGACTGTGTACAGCTCTTGACTGTGTACAGCCCTTAAAGAAGAATGTTGCCCTTACGTAGACAAGACAGGGATGGTTAAAGAGAACATTAAAAAGGTCAGAGAAGGCCCAGAGAAAAGACAGAGAGAGAAAGAGAAAGAGAAAGATGAGAGCTGGTACAAGGACTGGTTTTCAACCTCTCCATGGTTGTCAACCCCACTTCCTCCCATCTTGGGACCATTAATTGGGTTATTTTTGCTGATTCTTTTGGTCCCGTGCCTTAAATAGGCTGACTAACTTTGTGATACAACAGATAGATAATTTGGTAGCAAAATCTATTCAGATACATTATCATAAGTTAGCTATGGAGGACCACGAGACTCAAGATGAGGTTGTTACTTTATCCAGGGTGTTCCTCAAACCCATCTCCACCCAACTTAAAAGAGGGGACTTCCGCCCCTAGGCCAAGCAGAGAGAGGATACCCAGAACCCTCTCTGACTGGTGATCTGAATTCTTGCTTAGGCTGCAAGGCTAAGCACTGCAAGGTAATATAAATAAAACTTAAAAATATCCATCTGGGTTCCCTGAGGGACAAACCTGACTGCATAGGGGTTGATGTCAAACGTATCCCCTCTTCAGGAAAATGACATCGGGATTGGTATGGCCTTCATGCCTCACTGGACAATGACAGGAGGACCGGAGTCATTACAAGGTCCCCTTCAATTATTGGAGGTCAGGCCTCTATCCCCGCCTTCGCAAGAATAGAATCGCCAAGGCCCTTCTATACTTAGAGAAGGGAGGAGATGTCAGGAGCAGCCCTGCATATACACTAAAGGCCTAAAATCAGCCATAGGCCTAAAGTCAGCAATAGGCCTGACATACATACATGCTAACACAAAGTCTTGGGTTTCTGTGGAAAAACACTGAAAACATTAGGCTATAAGCTATTGTAAACAAACAGCTTCTGTGGAAATTTACCAGACCTAGTAATCATAGGTCTTATAAATAGGCAGCCTCGGTGGAGAGTACCAACTTAGATAAGGACAAGTGAATCATAGGCAGAGCCATAGTGACCTGTCCCTGAACCTACACCCAGCTGATACCCTGTTCTGAAAGGTATCTGTACTCCCCTGAACACCTATGCTCTGGTGCCATTCCCTTCCCCACATCCTGCCTTTTTGTGTTTATAACCTCTGTTTAAATAAGTAAATTATGATGTGATTTAAATAACTAAATAAATAAAATTAAAAAAAAAATCCAGGTGTAAGAATGCCTTATGTTTTCTTTCGGCCACAATGTAACTTAAAACCGAGCAGACTTCCTGACATGGTGTAGATTCCAGCCAGCCAGCTGCAAAACATAAATGCTCCATAAACTTTAGCAAAGAGTGGTAGACAACTTCTACTAAGGGGTTTATTTGTTTATAAGTAAGATTGAAAACAGTGTACCTTTTCTTCAAGGACTCAAATTAGGAAATAAATAACAATCAGTCTTCAAACTTTATCATTGCTCATCATGATGGTAAGTTAAGTCAGGCTCTTTCCATAATGTTCACAGGACAACAGATGACACCTTAAAACAGAGAGGAAGTCCAATGTGGTTGAAAGTTGTATTCATGGGAGCTTTTCTGATCATAACATTCTCAGAATGGTCCATGGAGAGGCCTTCAGAAGCAGAATTGCAAAATTAATATGTACTAGCTCTCTGCCCCTGTGATACAAAATAACCCACAGGTTACTGATATTTTTATTGCCTTCAGGGATTGGACAGCATTCACTTGGTAGTTCTGACTCAATTCTGACTCACTATTTCTTAGGAGGCAGCAGTGAAGACCTTATCTGTGCCATTTGTCAACTATAGGTTTGCATGGGACTGGAGGGTCAGAATCAAAGACTGTTCATTCATATATATTTAAATTGATGTTAGTGACCTAAGCAAGTCTCAGCTCCTTGCTACTCAGATACTTGCATTCAGATACTTGAGAGTTCCTACAGAGAACAGGGAAAGTTCTGTCTCTTTTTGAGTGTGGTAATCTGCTTCCAAAATGACTCCTAATTACCCTATCTACTGGTATTTTCTTTTGGTGTCATCTCTGTGGCTTAATATATATTTGTTCAATCGTGATACTTGCTTTAATATATACAATATGATAAGCCTGGCATCAGTTCTAAATTGTCATATGATAATCTGATTATATATATTCTCCTGCTTATGTACTCCTCTCTACATATCTCTATCTCTTTCTCATCCAATATTTACTACTCATCTTCCTCTTCTTTCTATTTTTCTTATTTTTTAAAAGAATCAGCCAGACTGTCCCTGGCGTATACAGAGGATCAGAGAATATGAGAGGGAATTCCCTAGAGCATGTTCTCTCTGTCTCTATCTGTCTCTGTCTCTGTCTCTTCTCTCTCTCTCCACACACACACACACACACACACACACACAGAGAGAGAGAGAGAGAGAGAGAGAGAGAGAGAGAGAGAGAAGAAGAGAGAGAGAGAGAGAGAAGAGAGAGAGAGAGAGAGAGAGAGAGAGAGGAGAGAGGACATATGGCTTTAATCAAACTCCTAATGAAAAACTGATAGTATGAAAGATTCCATCTTTATTCAAATTGTAAAGAAATCAGCAACTTATAAGGAAGATCCACAAAACTATAAAGTCAACCCCTGTTCTTATTAGAAGATAGTAAATATATTTGATGTCAATCTGTTGCTCCATAATAGAAATCTATAACACCTTTGTGTTGGCTTTCTGTTTCAATCACAAGTATTTGAAATTAACACATTTTAATGAGGAAGGTTTTCTTTTGCCTCACAGTTTCAAAGGTTTCATTTCATGATCAGTTATCCATGTTGTGTTAGACATACACAGCATGAATGTATCATAGTAGAAATGTTTGCTGGAGGAGAATAGTAATGTCATGGAATCTAGGAAGCAAGAACACAGAAAGACAGTAGGGACCAGGATTTCATTCCTTCCTTCAGATTCAAACCTCAATGTCCCAACTTTCTGCTATAATGTAAATCTTTTAAATGGTCCCATCATGTCATAACAGCATCAAACAAGTTAGAATGAAATCTTTTAACACACAGGACATTTAATGTCTAAAGAGCTGGAAAGGACTGTGGAACTCTATATAAATCAGGTTTGCTAAATCCTTTGGAGTATGAAAATCACATATTAAGAGCCACTAGAAAGCATGCCTACAGGTCAGGTTCGAGAATCTCCTGGGTGTTGGTGGACTCAGAGAAAATTTAAAAAGAATGTTGCTTCATTTTTATTCAAAGGCTAGGCAAATCATAGAAAAGTATAGCTCTGGGCAGGACACTGCAAAGTATAGCTCTCTCATGTTCCCTAGAAAGGGGAGAGGGATTGAAATTCAAGCCTCTGTCATGATAAAGGGAAAAGATTTTACCTTCACAGATCATCTCTGAATGTGATAAAAGTAGTGAATATAAGCCAGATTCTTCTAGAATTTTCTTAGTAGATACACATAATTTGTTGTTTCAGCGACACGAAAAGATGAATACTTACTAAGAGCTATGGGGACTTTGTAACCTGGTGATCAAGACTGGTTTGTAATGAAATATGTAAAGTTGAAAGCACAATAGGAGATGCCCAGATAGGTGGGTGTAGGCATAAATTTTTCTCAACCAACTTTATTACGCATTCAACTTCTGCTCTAGCCCACCATTTGTCAAGAATTGGAAAAGAAAAGTTATTAGGACATGAAGGAAGTAGACCCGTCTAGAAATAATTCTTTGGGGGCTAGTCCATCTTTGTTATCAGGATATCAGCAGATCAGTCTAGTAACAAACACCAAATATGAAACAGCAACTGTAGTCCAGTGTTCTTAGCAGACATGACACATGAAACAACAGCTGCAGTTCAGTCCACTTAGCAATCACCACACATGAACCACCAAAGGCAGTTCAATCCAGAAGGAACCACATGGTTCACCAGCCATTCCAAGTCCACCTTGGAAGCAGCAAGAAGTCACAGGAATGCCATGAGAAGTTCTTTTGGTGAATTTCTTTCTATGAAGTCATCGCAAGTAAAGCTCAAAAATCCAATGTTAGGTGAACTAATACACATGTGTTCTCAGCAAATAGCAAAGCAGAGCAAAGCCAACCAATGCGTGAGTTCTTACTGTTTGTGGTGTCATATTTATATTCCTTCTAAACATCACATGTTCACTCATGTGTCTGATATAGCAAAACATCCTTTTACCTGCTCATGTGTTTGCTATAGCAAAACATTCTTTCACCTGTGTGACCCAGCAAAACATCATTTGATATAACTGACTTTCCAAAGAATCTAGAAGTTACCACTTCAGGTGGGATGTGGGAAGTGGATGTGCAGTCATGCAGAATGACTGGTTTCTGATAAAGAATGGCTTTGTTGTTCAATATGAAGTGTAGTAATTGTTCAGCCTTCATAAACTCCATAATATTTACAATTTGCAGCATTCTTTTCTGTTTATTTTCCTCCATTCTATTTGCCTGCTTGGTTGGTTGGCTTTTAGTATTATCAATTAGATAAGGAAATGTTCTGTAAACTAAAATGTGCTTATAGCAGGATCCTCAGAAGCACTCTCATTACTAATGTCAGTGCCCAGTGATTGTGCCCTGTCACCACTTCCTGCCTGGAATGTGATCACAACTGATTTTACACTCCTTGTGACAAGTTTCTTCTCCTACTCCTTCAAGATACTGAGCTCTACAGGGTTCCTTCTCAGCTTCCTGGCAGCTCCTTTTAAATTTTCTCCTTTGTATCTGCCACTTTCTAACCTGTAAAGGTTGGAGTGACCTAGATTCAATTTATGACTGCATTTTATTTTATAATCTTCTGTGTAGATGCTAGCGACCCCATAGGCTCATCTGAAATACTGATCTTCCTTGTAAAATGGTTTCATGGTATTTTCCTTCAGGTGACAGTTGTCATGATCTTGGCATGCCTTCACTGAGTTCCTAGTTCATCTCCCAACCTTACCTGTGATTACTAATTTTTATTTGCAGTCTGATCCTGTGATAGGTGCTTAGAAAACCAGTGAATCCCACCCCTTGGTATGGTATGTCAGTGCCTCCTGGGACCTTTATGATTAGGGCCCCAATACAATAGATAGATTAGTGCCTTGGTGGTCCATTCTGTGGTGGCTACTATGAAAATTGATGAGAGATGTGAAGTGTGCATTGAATAGAGGATCAGGTCATTGGTGGTATATTCTCAGAGCCTTATTCCTACAGTGGCCTAGCTCACTCTGCATCCTATCTACTTCCTGTTGGTCAAGAAACAATGAACCTTCTGTGCCATGCATTTTGCTGCTATGTTGGTGTACTCAAAGTTTGGGGACAAGAAACCATGGGCTGTTCTCCATGGGCCACACTGATATAAGAATCTACTACTCTGACTTTTCTTCTTGTCCCAAACTTTATGTAACATTGGATTATTTACTGAGACACATTCTCCACTCCTTAGACAGTAGTCTTAGCTTCTGCTTTCATATCCTATTTCTACTGTATTAGCAAGATAATTTCTGTTATAGCTGCAAAGAATACCCAGGGGCTGATCACACATTCCCACCTCTCCTCTGACCATCCTGGCATAAGCTATCCATAATTACCTTACCCCAGATTATTGTTATCAGCCTCTGAAATATTCTCTCAATCCCCCTGGAGCAACTCTACAACTTATTTTGAATGGTACAGAAAAAAAAAAACAAACAAAAAACAAACAAAAACAAACAAAAAAACCCTGATGGAGTAACGGCTTCCTATCATATTCAAGGTAACAGCCCATCCCTTGCTGTGGCTGGCAGCACTCTCAGGCTAGCTCATCCATGACCTTTTAAATTCTATGGCCAGATATGCTTCCATTTATGCTCTAATGTCAGGATCACTTATACTTCATTTGGCATAAATGTTTCTCTTACCTCCTCGGACTTCCAAAACTATTTGGTTCTAAACTCTGACATCCCTTAAATATTTTTATCAGGTTTAAAAGTATCCTATATTCACTATGAGTTAGCTGTTCTTCCTATCACTCTATGGTTACAGTGATAGAGTATGTATACATTATGTATACATTTTCAATAGAATGGACTTGATAGGTATTTTAGGTATCTCGTGAGTATAATCCTCAACTGAAGAATAATGCAATGTTGAACTACTCTTGATCAATATTATGTTAGGCAGCTCGCCACAAGTGCCTCACAGACTGGTAGCAAAGTGCATCTGAGAATGCTTCATTCCTTCCATCAGTCTTTGTGCCAAGAGTGTTCCTGCTGGGCAGACTGCAAGAACTACCATTCATCTAGAATTTTCAATTGTTAGGAGAAAATTGAAGGGTATTCTTGCCTTTGTTTGTTTTCTTTTTTTTTTTCTTCTTATATGATTTTATTTAACAGATATGGAATACTGAAAATTTCACTCCCCTGGTATTACTTTTTTTTTTTTTGACTTTTAAAAGTTTGTTTTTATATTATATACTTCTCTATGGTTATATGCGAACAAGTGTTTTCAATGTTGCTTACTTGACATCAATCCACCACATAATTAATTTTTTATTTCTAACCTTTGAAAAATATTTAAGTATATACTAAATTTGGACATAATTTAATATATTTTTTTTTAATTTTATTTTTTTGCTTATTCACTTTATAACCTGTCCCAGTAACCCCCTCCCACAATCCTTCCCCATCTCTTGTTTTCTGAGTACCCCCTCCTCCTGTATCCCCTACCCTGCCACTTTAAGTCTCTGAGAGGCTAGGTGCTTCCTCTCCCATTGAGGCCAGATGAGGCACCCAGCTAGAAGACCATACTCCATATACAGGCTGCATGTTTTGGGATAGCCCCCACTCCAGATGTTTGAGACCTGCATGAAAACCAAGCTGCACATTTACAACATATATGCAGGGAGGCCTAGGTCCAGCCCATGGAGTAGATCTGTGTAGACTAGGTATGCTCCACGTTGGTGATTCAGTCTCTGAGAGCTCCAAGGGTTCAGGTTGGTTTACTCTGTTGATCTTCCTGTGCAGTTCCTATCTCCTTAGGGCCCACAATCCTTCTGCCTATTCTTCTATAAGAGTTCTCAAGCTCCATCCACTGTTTGGCTCTGGATGTCTGTATCTGTCTGAGTCAGCTGCTGGTTAGAGCCTCTCAGAGGACAGCTTGCCCCTGTCTGTTCTCAGGCTGGAGGTTTAGATCCTGGGAGCTCTGGTTGAATCTTTTGATACTCGTTCTAAAAAGGACAAAAGCACCCTCACTTTGGTCTTCCTCCTTCTTCTTGAGTTTCATGAGGTTTATGCGTTGCATCTTAGGTATTGTGTGTTTTGGGGCTAATATCCGCTTATCAGTGAGTGCATACCATGTGTGTGATTGGGTCATCTCACTCAGGATGATCTGATAGAGGGCTAATATCCAAGGTATACAAAGAACTGAAGAAACTAGATTCCAGACCATCAAATAACCCTATTAAAAAATGGGGTAGAGAGTTGAACAAAGAACTCTCAACTGAGGAAACTCGAATGATTGAGAAACATCTAAAGAAGTGTTCAGCATCCCTAGTCATCAGGGAAATGCAAATGAAAACAACACTGAGATTCCACCTCACACCAGTCAGATTGGCTAAGATCCAAAACACAGGTGACAGCAAATGTTGGCGAGGATGTGGAGAAAGAGGAACACTCCTCCATTGTTGGTGGGATTGCAAGCTGGTACAACCACTATGGAAAGCAGTCTGGCGATACCTCAGAAAATTGAACATGGTGTTACCTGAGGACCCAGCTATACCCCTCCTGGGTATATACCCAGAAGATATTTCAACATGCAACAGGGCCACATGCTCCACTATGTCTATAGCGGCCTTATTTATAATAGCCAGAAGCTGGAAAGAACCCAGAAGTCCTTCAACAGAAGAATGGATACAGAAAATGTGGTACATTTACACAATGGAGTACTACTCAGCCATTAAAAATAATGAGCTCATGAAATTCTTAGACAAATGGATGGGGCTAGAAAATATCATCCTTTGTTTGTTTTCTACCAATGTTGTCATTGTGTGTGCTTTTAAAATGCTTGAAAACCTGTCCTTCTGGCCCAGGTCACTGAGGCAATCTCTCACAGTTTTGGAAATTCAGAGATAGATCCACAATATACAGGAAAATTTAGGGAGTTCCCCTCAGCACCAAGTAACTCTACTAGGATATAGATGTTTTTGTTTGTTTGTTTCCATTTTTATTTTTGTTTTTCCATCAGGATCTACTGTGAGATAGTGGCCATTGCACTGAGGATGAGGATAGGATCTATGTTTGGGGGAAACAGTAGGGATAGATTCAGCTGCCGGGAATAACATCTGGTTGCTAGCTGGCTTTTGAAATGGTTGTGAGATTCAAAGCTACCCAAGAACCTCCTTCCTCCTTCATGGCTCCCTACTAGGAGTCAGTCAATCAGGACAACAGGGCACCAGGTCAAGCACAGGGCCAGCTAAATGAGGAAATTAGCCATGGCTAGCATGGGTTGTCTCACAGTCTCTGCCCATTAGCCAGTCATGGAGGTAGAAATGAAGAAAGCTCTACAGTAATGGATCTTGAGGCTTCATCTCTGACACAGCACACAAGGAAGAGTGAAGTAACAACAGGGGCAGAAGGCAGCAGGAGACAGCCATCAATGGGGAAGAGAGTAACAACAAGGTCTCAGAATTCAACAAAACAATAATGTGCATCAAAATCTATTCAGCTGTATGAATGAAATAGCAAATGGGCAGAGACATTGCTGCTGAGGTCCAATGTAAGATCTTCCTGAACTGCCATCTTCTGCATGAGCTCAGTATATGGGCATTGCCTGTTAACAGTCCCAAGGCGACATTCTAGATGGCTCACCTAGGACAGGAAGCTACCTTTAAGGAAAAACTAGTCTTATGTAGTCTAACCAAGGTAGTCAAGACTTTTTCCTCTCTGTTATAGAAAGTGCACTAAAAAGAATGTTCTTTTGTGGTTGATGAGACAAGTCACTGATGACAGTGCATGGGCACAGATCACTTTCTTTTTAACCATTGAAGAACAGGAAATATTGAGATCATAGATGAGCTTCCCCTCTAACATTGCCTTGGTTAAGATACAGAAATGACTTTTCAGTTTTCAGAGGAGTAAAAAGTCTCGGGGAATTTCACTGTATTTTTTTAAGGAGGTTGTACATATAGACCAGCCTAGAAATTACATGGATCCAAGAAATGAAACTTGACTCCAGGAAATGCTGATCTTGTGATTAAATTATTTCCCCCAACTGTTCAAGTACTGAGTCAGTCAGAAATGAATGTTTATCCTCATACTTACTGTCTTTCACTGAGTATCTTTACAAAACAATTAATCCTAAACAACATATTACACTTATGTTCTCTGTCTGTACAGGCAAACAATGGTTGTGTTTCCCACATAGGAAGCAGTAGCTTTTCTGTATTAGATCAAGTTCATTTCAATAATCAAATAAAACTGTCCTGATGAGGAAGCGAGAGAGGCCTTCTGGGAAAAGCAGGAGAGAGGGAGAAGCCAGATGGAGGAATAAACAGCAAGGAGGGAGAAGCAAGAGGAAGGATGAAGCAGGAGGAATGGAGAAGCAGCAGGCACGGAGAAGCACTAAGGTGAGGGAAACACTAGGCACAGTCATATGAGAGGAGGAAAGGCTGTCTCCTGCTCTGCTCTTGGCATTCAGTAAATCTAGCCACCTCAGCCTCCTGTTCCCCAACACTGTGTGCAGTCATATTCCTCTTTAATGTGATGCTTTCTGGGATGTGACATGAAGAAATACAGTAGCAAGCCATCTTACTCTCATCCACATTCCACATTCCTCTTTTTTTTTTTTTTTTTTGGTTTTTCGAGACAGGGTTTCTCTGTGTAGCCCTGGCTGTCCTGGAACTCACTCTGTAGACCAGGCTGGCCTCGAACTCAGAAATCCGCCTGCCTCTGCCTCCCAAGTGCTGGGATTAAAGGCGTGCGCCACCACCGCCCGGCTTTCTTTTTTTTTTTTTTTTTTTTTTTTTCACATTCCTCTTAAATGGATTGAAACAGTTGCACTGGTCCATAAGGACATTAAAATACCTGCAAACCAGAAAGAGTTTCCTTCTGCCTTGGGAGTGCTCTCCTAGACAATGCTCATGGTTCCATGTTTTTTTTAATAAAATATTGTTTTTCTCCACTGATATGTGTTTGTTGAACAGAGCATGAGAGGTTTTTACACTAAATATGACCTTTTATAAATCCATGACACTTGATAAATGGGCTAAAATTAAAGTCCTTTCAACACTTTAAGCAAGAATACTTAACTGATTACAGGCTATTTATAACCTAAACAAATGCTGTAAAACCTTGAATTAGGAGGAGGAAAACAACTGATCTTCAATTCCTCTATCCTTCAAAAAAATGATCTTTAGCTGTAAATCTAAATGACAGTAAATTTGACAGTAGCTCCCATAATGAGACGAAACAAACCCATACTGTGTAATGAATTGAGCTGAGATGTTCTTCCTGGAGGGACACATGACAACATAGTGGGAATCATCCTCGCTAACAACATAGTTGGTGAGTTTGTTTCCCCAGACAGTCAAGACCATGACAATGCTGTCACAGTGGCCATTTGTAATCCCAGCACTTGTCCCTGCTGTGTGTTCCCGGCTTCCTCTGACCTAGAACAGTCTTTCCTTCTTCACAATTGCTATTTGACATCAAGCATCTTTCCACATTGCAGAGAAACACTTTCCTTGTTCAGTGTTGTCTTATGAATGAAGGCCACAGCTCTTATTTTCTGGTGTCAGATTTCACTGATTGAATATAGCATTATTTTAACAGCATTTGAAAGCCATGGAGAAGATTTATAGAATGTAACTTGGGAATGCACCCTCCATCATTAAAAATGGTGCCTAAGATGAGGCCATTTGTCAATAACCAAGGTAGAGTATGAGTAACAATAACGATGCAGCATGGTGGCTAAATTTATGATATCGTTAATGCAGTGAGATCTTTTAAGAAGACAGACTGTGTTACTGGGTTATTTTTATCAATACTGCTAATGTTCAGACTTGCTTTGTTCACTGTTGGCTATCCACATTTTATAAAATAGTCACAAGCGAATGGATCCAGAAAAAAAAAAAAAACCTTTGGTTTAAAATTCTAAGTTCCTAATTCTGAGACAGTAGTCAGCAGCCATACCATCTTTCAGAAGTTATATATTTCTAAAACACAACCTTCATAGTTTTTAATTTAAAGTATATGATTTATTACCAGCAGATTCAAAATAACTCATGACATTTCTTATGAATTAATTCTGATGTTAAAGCTCAGGAAATAATACCCAAAATGAAGACTCTAAAGCAGCCTCAGATGCAAAAAAATCTTTCTAATCTCCTTCTGCTATCTTGCATCGCATTTTCCCTCACAGCAAGTCATAGAAACTAGAGTCTATATTTCACTGTGAACCATAGAAAACAAAGCTCTTTCTCTTAAAACTAACTACAAAACTTAAGTACTTTACATTAACCTCTAACTATTTCTATATAAAAATTGGCCCTGTAGGAATTCTCACTTCTACTTTATAATTATAGGTTATTAAAAACTCTCATTCCAGAAAGAATTGAACTCTTAATCCCAAAGGAACTAATGTTGCAGAGAGAGGCAAGGGATATTCTGAGCCGACAGGCCTTACATAGTTCATCTGGTCTACTAGTACTATGTTTCTCTCAATAGTGTTTCTACAGAGTCTGTGCTTCCATAATCATAAACATTAAGGAAGACACTGTAAAACTGTATTTGAGTTTTCAATGATGTCATGTAATCATGTGATTTAAAAAATGTAACCTGCTACATGTTACATGACCTATTTCATGATTCAGGATATGTGAGTCTCATAAGGCTTTTATGGTAAGCAGAGAAGGCATCAGCTTGCTTTTCACAGAAAATTACAAGACCCTTTAAACAATCAGGTGGTGTTTCTATAAAGCAACAACCCCTGCACCACACCCTTCTTATGCTAGTTCAAGCAGAAGGAAACTTCAGCATCCTTTTCTATGTATTCCTTTGCATGTCTCCTCATGTTTTTCCAAAAGACAGGAAAGAAGTTTTCTTTATTAAAACTGGTGAGAGAACACAATGCATTCTTCAAATTGTTTTTCTTTTTTTCTATTGAGATTTTACAGATATTTTTGAAAGGAGTTTACTTGCTATTTTCAAAAGCAGATAGGTTAATCAATTCACTCTGCTATTCTGTGATTTATGATTTGTTTTTGCAATGCATTTGAAGTCTCGGTCTCATCAGCTAAATTACGTTCTTGGATCCTAACAAACCATTAAATTACATATTAAGAATAAAATAGCTCTCCCCTTTCATCGTATCAACACTCACATTCACCTTTATTTTTCTTTGCTGAGGTTGAGAGAGAATGGGAAGATCCAGTGTACTCAGGCTCCTCCAAATCCTTTTCACAGGAGATTTGCTATCTTCTGGGTGGCAGAAGGTGATATACTTAGGCTCACATCTGCACACAAAGCAGAGATGTTGTTAAGCACCAGAGGGGTAGACATTCCTTGTATGTTCATTGCAGTTGTACTTGGATCTCTCTGAGAGGCTGGTATTTCTACTTGACTTCATCTTTTTATGCAGATGATGTTGTGGCACATTCACAGGTGCAGGTGTTCTGGTATAGGTTCTCCAAGTTCAGATATCCCTAATGCAGTGGTCTCAACATAATTGAGCTTGGATGGCATCCTGCTGCCTGATGAATTGAAATATTTCTAAAGGATTTGCTCCACTCAATTAGCTGGGTAATTTTGCTCAGTTTGTCCCTAGTGGTTCAGTATAAGCATGTGTATATGCTGGACAACCTCATGTGCTATCTGTTGCTGTGATAAAGCAAATTGGTGAGGAAAGATTTTATTTCATCTTATACTTCCAGATACTAGTCTATTGTTGAGGAAAGGCAAGGAAGGGACTCAGGACAGGAACCTGAGGTCAGGAACTAAGCACAGGACATGGAGAAACAGTGGTCACTATCTTGTTCCTTATGAACTTCTTAACTTGCTTTCTTATGCTATTCAAAACCAGGACCTACCCAGGGGTGATATCACCCACATTATGCAGGGCCCTCTTACATGGATAATTAAAGAAGCAAATGCCTCCCCTGATATGCCCACAGATCAGCTTGAGAGAGAAAAATTTTGATGTGAGGTTCCTTATTCAAAGGAGGCTGTAGATTATGTTATGTTGACAAAACTAGCCAGCACACACACATTTTATGTAACTCAATAAATATTTAAAGAAAGAAGGTGCCTTACAATCAGTTCCATGGCTAACTGTTGTGCCCTCAGCTTAAGATGCTTTCTGTTCTTGTATATGCCTTCCTCAGCTGCTGTATCATAGCCTGAGTAGGTATATAGCCTTGCTCTGTATGTGCACCATGATGTAGGCTTTTAAAAAGAAAATGAGAGTTGTATCCAAGGAACACAAAGCACTTACTTTCTTTTCTCTCATAACCTCATTTTTCATGTTACCATTATCATGTAAGATCATTACTTAACCATTTACTACTCATCTAATCTCAGAATTGCATTCTAAGTGACTATAACCTGGACTTTCTTCTAATACTGGTTATTGTATTAGAAGTTAAAAAACACTTGGAAGTACAGTCATTGGAGGAATATTTACATATACAATCATTCCTTATAAAAGGTATACTATTGGGAAGCTGTAAGTGACAAATGACCAAGCCTATAAAACTCAAGAACAGAAGTAGTAAAATTGTAATCAAGTTTAAGCATATGATCCTTGAGAGGGGAGAGCTAGAAGACTTAGGAAAAAGACTGTGATCCCCAATGAAGAAAAAATTGTGCTTCTGTGTAGCCTCAAGCTTGAGATGGCAGCATCAGTAGCTCCTTGATATCCAGCTGGGCTGTAGATTTCAAATAATGAAACTAAAAATGGATTTATTCTCTCCATTTCTTTAGTTTTATCACTCTATAATAGACATTACATATTTTCTATGTAGAATATATTACAAAATTATTATATGTGAATTATACATAGTTTCAAATAATTCTTAGAGGTTATGTATGTCATTAATGTTAATCCATATATATATGGATTATGTATAATTATATATATATATGTAATGTTATATAGTGTGTATACATGCCTATACATACATATCTATAGATATATATAATATGTTATGTAATATGTGTTATTAATTTATGTATCATTACATATGTAAGAATATAACATGTATTAACAATGTATATATATATATATATATATATATATATATATATATATATATGGCACATTATATAAATCTGTAAGTATACACATACCAAATTATATATTAATCTTACATCATAATATATTAATCTTTATATCATATAATACATATATACAAGAATTTTACTACTCTGGCTCTTTTATCTGGGAAACAGTAGAGAATAAAGTCAAGTGTAATTAACCACATCATTAAGAATAATGGAGACCTTAATGAAGGGCTTTAATTTATTTAAATCCAAATGAATTTCCAGTGGTAAACATTCTGGTGTCAGTCTGTTTTCTCTCTGAATTCCTGACAGGGCTCATGATGAGCTAACTGACGAAGAATAAGCAACTCAGTCCTTTCAGACCAGCCTCTCCAGGTGAGCAGAGAAGGAAGTGAGGAAAGGACATGTGTACAGCCCACATGAAATGTCACTTAGTTCAATTTTCCTTGCTTCACAGACAGATACAAACAAATTGAAAACTTGGGTACCTCCAGTTTCCTATTTTTTCAAAAGAAACCAGCCTTCTGAGCTAGTGTGCTTAGTGTTGCATGCCACTGTACACCCTATTTGATACTGGTACTTTAGACTCTGTATAAGCCAGCTGGATGGATCTGTTCCACCCCTCACTTATGCCTCCTTATTATTTACAACATTTATAGGAAAACTAAATCACATTAGTTATAATAAACAATGCAAGTGCCAGGGTATCTATCATTGAGTTTTACATAAAATTATCCTGGATATTTTCTTAATTTTATTGTTCCATAACTATATGTTTGTGTTTTCTCATTTATTGACAATTTGCAGTTTGTGTCATGATGGTGATGTTTCATTAAAACTGATTATAATCCATTACTTTAAAATTCTATAGCTAAGCTTTCTTATACAACACTCCTTCAATTTATGACACAAAAGTAAATGTCACAGCAAGGAAAAAAATTTTTTTTTAGAGTCTTACAGACTAAGGCTCCTAAATTGAATCAAGTGCATTCTACTCTGATCCATCACATGAAAGTCATTCACGGAGTGTGAGTACTTTCACAGGAAGGCTGCAAAAGCAGCATGGTGACAGTTGTAGATGTGAGAAAGAATTGAGGGTAGCTTGACACTATTGCCACAGTTAATCTATGAGGAACTAGAGATTCCAGGTGAATTCCGAAAGAGAAATCTTGATAATTTATTGTTTTATGAACAATTTCTGTGGAAAATTACTGACTGATATATGAGCACTATATGATATGAGGAGCTGGGTATTGTGATCATTATATAGGTTACCAGGAGGTTCAGTTTACCCCAGGCCCTAGACATGGTTCTATATACAGCTTTCAATATCACTTTTCTCTCCATTGGAATAAATACATCACACAGTTCTATAAGGATCATGTGTGAACTTTAAGAAATTCCTGCTGTCTTCCTTGGAGTGATTTCTACGTGCACATAAATCTGTAAATCATATAACAGGTTGGAACACATGTCATTTTTTAGGAACTACTGTGCTGTGAAAATGAAGGTTTTTGTTTGTTTGTTTGGTTGGTTGGATGGTTGGTTAGTGTTTTAAATAAAAAGATTGGATATGTGTGGAGTTTCGGCCTCTGAGTGGTTTGAAAGAAAGGTCCAATGGCATTGAAAGTCAATAGAGGATAACATTGTTCAAGGAAGATGAAGTTTATCCAAATCCCTAGGATAACTATCCTTGCAAGTGGTTGAGTGTCTATAGGCCATATCACAGAATCATCTAAGGATGTGCTTGAGACATAACTTATCAATAGCTTTCTGACTCCATGTTCCCTGAGCCAAGGGTAAGGAACAATGGTTCCTTTCTTGATATCATATAAATTTGACCTATTGAGTAGGAATTAAAAAACACCCTAGTGCTTGAGTAAGCCCACCAAGCTGGAAAAAGAAACCTATGGAACTTTAGATATCAGTAATGATTCTATAGTGACATTGGTCAGGGGAGCATTTAGATATTTATTCTAATCATATAAAAGGCAGATGACTTCACCTTGTCCCATCTATTAATATAAGGCTACACAAACATTGTTGATGTTTTAAGATTTGTAGAGGTCTGTTTTATAAACGTCCATGGAAAGACATGAATAAATGGCTCTGTCTTATGGTTTTACTGCTGTGAAAAGACACCACGACCAAGGAAAATCTTATAAAGGACAACATTTATTAGGGTCTGGCTTACAGGTTCAGAGGTTCAATCTATTATCATCAAAGCTGGAGTATGGCAGTGTCCAGGCAGGTGTGGTGCAGGTGCAGTTGAGAGTTCTACATCTTGTTCCAAAGGTAACCAGGAGAAGACTGGCTCCCAGGCATCTAGAAAGAGAAGTCTACTCCCACAGTTGCACACCTACTTCAAAAAGGCCATACCACCAAACAGTGCCACTCCCTGGCCCAAAGATAGTCAAACCACCACAGTCTTTTTAACTCAGTACAAGACATGACTAAGGAAATGATTCTACTCACGTCTAGTGTCCCTGTACTACTCTTAAGTAGTCTCCTTTCAGTGTTTCTTCTGAGAGTTAGATGTGTCCTATCTCTGACTCATTCTATCAAATATTTATTTGATTTGCCACTTTTGTTACTTCATGATTAGATATCACTTTCAAACATATCTTCTACAAACTAACCTTCTACAAACTAACCTTACTTGCATCCTTTGGGATTAAAGGTATGCACTAAGGGCATGTCTGTATTCCAGATCATACTGTATTCCAGGGCATGTCTGCCTTCCAGGTAGATCATTGATGTAAAAATACTCAATAAAATTGTAGCAAACTGAATCCAAGAATACTTAAAAATAATCAAGTAGCCTTTATTCCATGTATGCAATGTTGGTTCAATGTACAAAAATCTATTAATATAATCCACTATATAAACAAAGTCAAAGTAAAAAAATCATGTGATCATCTCATTACAAGTTGAAAAAGCATTTGACCAAATATAACAACCCATCATGTTAAAAGTATTGTAAAGATCAGGAATTCAAGACCTATACCTAAATAAAATAAAAGTAATATGCGACAAAGAGACAGGCAATATAAAATTTAATGATGAACTGTTTGAATCAATCTCACTTGACAAGACAAGGATGCCCAAACTCCCTTAATCTACTTAAAATAGTACTCAAAGTTCTAGCCAGAATAATAAGACAATAAAAGGACATCAAGGGAATACAAATTGGCACAGAAGTCAAGATATCACTATTTGTAGATGATATATTAATATACATAAGTAACCCCAAGAATTCAACCAGAGAGCTTCTACAGATGATAAAAAACTTCAATAAAGTTGCCAGATATAAAATTAATTAAACCAATCCACTAGCCTTCTTCTATATAAATGATAAATGGGCTGAGAAAGATATTAGGGAAACAACACCCTTCACAATAGTCACAAATAATATAAAATATCTTGGGATAACTGTAACCCAACAAATGAAAGACCTGTATGACAACAACTTCAATTTTCTCAAGAAAGAAATCAAAGAAGACCTCAGAAAATAGAGAGCTGTTCAATGGTTTTGGATTGGTATGATTAACACAGTAAAAATACCCAAGAGTGGTATAGATGGATCCTCAGTAATACTATGTCCAATTTCTGAGGAATTGCCAGACTGATTTCCAGAGTAGTTGTACCAGCATGAAATCCCACCAACAATGGAGGAGTGTTCCCCTTTCTCCACATGCTTGCCAGCATCTGCTATCTCCTGAGTTTTTAATCTTAGCCATTTTGACTGGTGTGAGGTAGAATCTCAGGGTTGTTTTGATTTGCATTTCACTGATGACTAAGGATGTTAAACATTTCTTTAGGTGCTTCTCAGCCATTTGATACACCTCTGTTGAAAATTCTGTGTTTAGTTCTATAATCCATTTTTAATAAGGTTATTTGATTCTCTGGAGTCTAA